>JAHREE010000176.1:2661441-2730068 GCA_033628505.1 Tringa tobata
GTCATAATTTTTATTAGGCCTTGGGGCTAGTAAGTTCCTATTTGCCTTCATTGCACAGCTTGACATTGCCAAACAACCTTGTGGTTGGGAAGTGGAGCGTTGTGCCAGGAAAGGGGCCTGTGCAGTGGTGGTCAGATGAAAATGTGATTGTGTTTCGGCATTGCTTTTTTACAGGAAATGACAGAGAGTCAGTAGCATTTGCTGACAAAAGAGTGAACCATAGGTAGGGAGATACATGGGAGCCACAAACGCGGAGAATATTTTGAATTAAGAACTTATAAAGCATGTACTTGCTCTGTATTTCTCCTGGCTAAATGATAGTAGCTAGATTCTACAAAATAATGAGGTTAAGGCTTATAATACATTGGACTGCTGCACTATTTGAAACTGAATCATAATACCTGGTGTGTCTGTACAAGATAATTTAAGTTACCAACAAATAAAAGAGCACAGGTTTTTGGATCCATTTGATAGCGTACAGGCCATTCAGCTGTCCAGGAATTGGACAGCTGAGTTTTGACCATCTTTACTCAGAGCTGGAGAGGACTTCAGGCTGGAAGCCATGGGGTGAGCTTATAAAAGGGACTATCCAGTTGTTGACAGAGGGTACATGAATTGAAGCAGATTTGCAGAAATAGTTACTTCTACTGTAATACAAAAGAGAGCCCTATTTTGGAGTCTTCAAAGGTTCAAACTGAGTATGTTGCATAGTCACACACATGGTGTTGTGTAGGCACCAGTGTTGGTATAAATAGTAATGCAAGGAGTAAAACTGGCTCTCTGTCCTCAAGCGTCCTTGTCCTGCCTCTCTTTTATTTCATGTTTCTGACTTCTCCATCACGTGAGCAAGGGAAGAATAGGTATCATGTGGTATGCAATAATCAGTCATCACAAATTTCAATTGTCAGCATTAATAGTTCAGAAATTTAAGATAGAACCTAGATGTTTTCTGGAGGTTATGGTAACAGCCGGATTTAGCTGCTTTAAGTTCACAATATGCGACCTCATTCAACTTTTTACCTAAAAATATCAAAATTCTTACTGCGTTCCGTTATTTAGTGAAGTGCACGATACAGTTTACAAACATGGCATCTAGTAAGGTGGCTTAATTGATAGCAGGAAAAATGTAGTAGTGATATCAATGAAAATAAAGATATCCAAAATACAGAGTGGACTAACAGCACTAAATCAGAAGCCTGTCCTCATCCAGGTGTTATGATCACA
This sequence comes from Tringa tobata, assembly GCA_033628505.1. NCBI lineage: Eukaryota > Metazoa > Chordata > Aves > Charadriiformes > Scolopacidae > Tringa > Tringa tobata. The sequence goes on from JAHREE010000176.1 coordinate 2,662,666, forward strand.
GTATCAGAGTAGCCCAGATTTCTGCAGCAAATATGCTTGAGGAATACTTTTAATATTGGTATTTTAAAGAAAGTAGAGAATATGGCAGAATATGTCATTTGGAATGTGGCAGCTTAGGGGGGAGGGGGCTGGTTAGCAGCTGAAAAGATAGGTAGACCGTTACAGAGTAGAAAATGTTCTAAAGCTACTCCTGTCTGTGTCAGCCCTGAGGAAAACGGAATTGCAGTCTTACTCTGTCTTGTCTTTTCTTTGTAAGATAATGAGATTAACATCACTCATTTTCTCAACAATAGAATAATCTTTCTTTTCATCACCACGTATCAGAATATTTAGTCTTTTTGTTGTTTGCTGTAAAGGTGCATTGAATGGTTCAGTGGAGATATTCAGTGGAGTATCTAAATTATCTACAGAACTAAGGATGGTGAAAGTATCCTAGAGGACTTTTTCCTGGAGAGTAGCTATATTTGGAGCTAAGTAAATATAGACCAAAAGCAATGCTTGATGAATTAAAGCAATTTATTTTTGCAGTTGCTGAGAGAATAGTTCTGAGACTTTTTTTTTCTTCATTTAAGATTGACAAAATGCCTATTAATCCATAAGAATTCTCCAGAAGTAATGAAAGAAGACAGCTTTTCATTTAGTGGAGAAGAACTCCATTGTTTGTTTGCAAGCTGCCTTTTCACAGTGTCTGAGAGGCATCTTAGATGCACAAAATAAAAGCACAAAGTAAACTATAAGCCAAATTCAAAGGAGATAAACAAATAAAGAGAGAATGTTTTCTAGTAATCTGTCTGCTGTTTTTCATAAATTTCATGCCATGACATCTTTACTGCAAAGAAATGGCTGTGAAGGACTAATTCTTTTTGTTTGGTTGGCTGTTTTTCCTTTAATTATATATAGCCAGTATTTTTATTTGTATGGTAGTGAAACTTCTGCTGCTGTCAACGCACACACGCGTTTTCTTAGGTGGACTTTGAGCCCAGGCTCGTTTGTAAGGTGGAAGTGTAGATTAAAAGTCAGACTTTCCTGAACTTCCATGGAAAAAAGAGACTCTCTGAGATGATCATTCCATTAAAGAGCGCCTGGAGACTTAGTTATCAGAGGGGAAGCCGGCATGGAATGGAGAAAGAGATGGCAAAAGTCAAACAGCTCTGTACTATCACCTGATTTGTCAGATCCCCTGATTTGGAGCAGCCTCCAGATGGCACAGGCAACTTGCTCTAGGATAAACATGCCTCGCTTTCCCTGGAGAGTGGAACAGGCTTCAGCCACAGTACCAGGAAGGTGGCATGACTTGCATGGAAGTCCTGCAAGTATTACTGTCCATCCAAAGTCCTCTCCAAGCCCTGATACTGCTTCACAAAGGTATGTGCCTCCTGAAATGTCCCAGTCGTGATGACTGTGGTCTGAGAATAATTTACGCAAGTACTGGCTTGGCACTGGCTGAAACTGTTCTGTTTCAGAACCAAGGTATAAAGCTGTGGCTAAATGTGCTGATGAGTGAGGAAAATGTACCCACGGTACTTGAGAAAGATCAACTAATGTTTTTCATAGTAACAGAACAGATTCTGAGAGTGGCCTGAAGTTACTGGGCAATGATTAGCCTTTTACTTGGTGTTAGAAATTTTCAGTGATACTGTGTGAAGTCTTAAGTGAGCTCTTCTAATGTGGATGCTTGAATATATAGCATGCCTGAGAAGCTGATGACTGCTGTGCCATACAGTGTAAATGCTTTTTCAGAACTGAGCATGCCAACTTGCACTCAGAAGAGCTCTCATATGAGTTGCCTCTTCCAAGATCCACTTTTCTTCTAGTGCAATAGTTATCTGGATGTGTTTGGAGACCAGGTATTTCAGTAGTCTTCACAGCTGTTGCTGAGTTCATAGAGCCACAATACCTTTGAAAAAGCATGGGTCTCGTTGCCTTCTCTAGAGACTCATAATGAATGTCATCAATATTTAACTAAAGAAATGATGAGTGTCTTTTCCTAGGTATCTTAGTGTGAAAATTAGATGTACAGTAAAGAGGCAAGAGAAAAAAATACTAATTATTTCAGTGGATTAAAGTGATTAGACCTTTTTTAATTTATATGCCTGCCTTCTAGATCTTTACCTTGTGCATGAATCTAAGCATCCTGTCCAACAGCACTTTGAATTATTGTTCAGATTATCAAATTATTTCATAACTAAATATAAATAGTAGGGCATAGCAGCACTGCATGGGAGTTATGTATAAGATAGCTTTCTGCTGAAATACTGCATGTTTGCATTGTATGTTGACCACATTAGATTGTTGATAGGTGAGGAGGCCTTTATCAGGAGAGACAAACACTTTGAAGAATAGATCCTAAAGTATGTGTTTCCTCAGTAGGTTGGAAAATGTCAAGACTGGTACAGTCGCTAATCAGGTTATACCATGCCAAAGGGTGTGATTCTTTTCATTGTCATATTCTGTTAAAACGAGCCATTGACGTACTGCAAGCCTAATAAACGTGCTAAACACTAAATGCCATGTTTGCTGTGAGTGATGAGTACAGTTACAATCAAGAAGATTATTAAGGCTGGAAGGTATTCAAAATGAGAGGAAAGAAATGTCTAAATTCAGGATGACAGATTAAAAATACTTCTAAGTAATGTCTGGGTCACTGGAAAACTATCAGACACAACTTAACAAAACAGTAAGTAGTGCAACCTTGCCTGGAATAGTGACAAATCAATAGTCACAATTTTCTGTTCTTTCTTGCTGCTTGCACCCTAGATGGGAGTTTCTTTTCGCCAACTAAATGACATAAGCAAATAGTCTGCAAGAAAAATAAGTTCTGTTTCAATGTCACAGATTAGCTGGCTCCACGTCCCTGGACAATGAGATAATTTGAACAAAGTCCATGACTTAAATATCTCTTTTTGGTCTTTTCTTAATCTCAAATGACAAAGTACAAGGCTTGCATAACATGAGTACTGTATAGAAAATGGGGAGAAAAAAACCCCTGACTTTGGACTGTCAGAACACAGTAAGATTTGTTCTGTTCCAAATCACCCTTCTTAGGTTACATCAAATAGTAGATCTGAGAGAGAAAAATAATAGTTTTTCCTCATCATTTACATCAGTTTTTCTACCTTAAAATATGAAAGGGCAAAGTTTGTGTATACATGAATCTGAAAATGAGAAAATAAATCTCGATTGATGGTCCTCAGTGAGGACTTGCCCTGCCACTTGAGCCTGTGGCAAAACTTCTAGGAACTTCAACAATGATACCAAGACCTAGGACATCTTTCTGCCCTGAAAAATCAGGCCATTTAGTTAGGTGCTTGTGTGTGGTATTTAGTTGCAGAAAGCATAGTTGCACATGTCTGAGCATACATAAAATTAAGCATGTATAATAAAAGCAAATACCTGCTTTACATTCAGCTAAAAGGCATCATCATAGAAGCATCATCACCTGCTGGGTGGAGTTCTACACACTTGCAGCAACTGCCTGTGGCCCCAGCTGAACAGCAGAGACAGAGCTGGTGCCATACCTTTATGTAGAGAAGTGGCATGACATCAACATCTTAACATCTTTTCTTAGTTTAGTTAAACTTGGCTAAAAGATAGCTTATGCAATGCAAGCAGGATTCTTTTTTCCCCTTTAGCTTAAAGCCTTTCCCTTTATCTCAGAGTTCTTTCCCTCCTGCTTAGTCTTTTTCGCTTGCCATTTACTTCTCTCATGTTTTTAATTTGCTTACTCTCTGAACCTGATTTCAGTTTATTTTCCTATTGGCTTTGTCCTTTTTTACTCTTCTCTGTTTCACTGAAGCTATTAGTGTAAGGCGGATCAAATAATATCAGGGTTAAAGCAGACCCTTGAACTCACAGTGTTTAATGGATTTGTAATTAGGCCATGTATCCCTGTGAGAATGGGCAGTCTGGGAATTCGCCAGGATTTATAGGGGGATTTAGTAGCCTACTAAGAATTTCCAGGCCTATTAAATTCCTTAAGAAGTTTTAAAGACCCCACCTATTTAGGCAGCTAAAGATTTCGAACTAGGGTGTCTCCAAATACACATAAAACTCAGATATGAGAAGTAAAAAAATGCTTATTTTGCAGACAATAGGCAAAAGTTTTGAAGATTTTTATAATTTAAAGTACAGAAATAGATTTTCAAAATTATCTTGTAAACACATGGCTGACAAACCATATGTTGTGTGTTTTCTCTGACAATTTATATTTGCGTATTTGATAAGGCATGAATATTAAAATACACGTTAACCAGGCACTAGGTATGCATCATACTGTTGGTATATATGACTACTGCTACTTTCTGATCTTTGCATAAATAATTGTGTTTAAAAAAAATCATGAAGTATTTGCTTGCCTCCATCCTACCTGTTTCCCATTTATAAGGTTCTGCGGCATTACATCTTTCTGTGTCTCTTGGAGAGATCAGATAGTGTCTGTTAAATGCCAGGTTATTTTATTATGAAGTCCTAGTTTATTTTCATTTGTAACTGAGAAGTATGAACTGTTGTTGTTTACTTTCCAGAGAGAAAGGGCAAAATACATATAAACTAAAAATACTTTCTTCCCACTGTTCCGTCTTTCAGTGCTTTGGATTAAGCTTTTATCTTGGACAGAGAGGAGGGGAAGGGAAAGGAAAGGCAGAAAACAAATAGTCACTTTTCTCCTACTAGCACAACACTACCATTTTTTCTTCCAGGTTAAAGATACCCAAAATACATTTAGCTTTCTCTCTTTGTTCAATGACTACCCTGTAAAAAGACCACACAGCAATAAAAGTAAGTTAGCTTACCTTTACAGCAAAGTGAGTGTAGAACTTTCTTTAAATTTGACCTGTTCAGATCTATTTGTGGATTAGCAGTGGGTTTGACTTGTGAAATTTGGCTCTCGGCTCAAATTCAGATTTTCTTTTAACTGTGACTTATATCAGCCTCTCTCAAACTAGTTTGGGTCCATACTCATATCTCCTGACCCCAGCGATCTGAATGTGCTTGTTGATGAGAAATCGGTTCATTCCTAGGGAATGTTCAGGTCTTGCAGCTAAAGTGAGTTTAAGTAAGTCTTGTTTAAATACAAGAATATAAATTCGGCTGTTTCTGTAACCACTGCAGCTACTATCTTTGTTACCTCCCCCATTACTTGACTGATGGCATCCTTAGTACTAAAAACACGTGTTTCTAAAAATGCTGACTGTTGTAAGTAGAGGGATTAACAAAAATAGTAGAGTCTGCCATGTGACTAATAGCTTGTTTTTTATCTATATGAAGAGGTACAGTGAATTTTTATTCTCTTATTTACACAGCAAATAAGAATAAGAGAGTAGCTCTGTCACCTGCGGGTAAAGTAATTCCATTGCAGTCTTTGGCATTACATTGGATTTGTACCACTGATCATCCAACTTAACAGCATAGCATTTGGCCTTCTTTAAGTGACACCATCAGCAGCGGGAGTTGATAGTTCATTGTGTCACACTGTGAGTTCTTAAAATATAATCAAAACTATCAATCTGAAGAGTTTCTGGAAAACAAATTTGCGGTTTAAACATCAAGCACAAACTGTCCCTTCCTCTTTCTTCACTGAATTAGCTTTTGAAAGGCCAAGGGCTGCTGCAGAGATAACAAGGACTGAAGAATTTACAGCAGGTGGTACCAACTGTGCAAGTACAACTCCCAGCCAAAATAATCTGACACCCAGCTGTGGAGAAGCCTGGGGGATCAGAGAGTGACTCAGGCGGAAGTGAGAAGAGAGAATCTGGCTGAAGCACCAAGCCCGTTCCAGAAGTGTGTTATTATTCTCTCTCCTTCAGTGAGATAACCCCAGGGAATGCCATGTTAAAATGAGAAGAGACTTCTGATTTGTTGGATGGTTAAATATATTCCCTTCCTATCCAAAAAGAAACAAGGAACAGCAAATATGAAGTGCTGTATCTGAAGATGAAGGATGCCTGGTGTAGCAAGAGAAGCTAGGGAGTTGATAATGCAGACACGGCTCTCCGTGCTGGGCCATGGCAAGGCCCTAACTTGTAGCTCCAGTGAGACTTGTAACTGCATTGGAGGAGTTCAGGGGAAGTCTTGAGTCCAGTGCTGCCATGTTATAATTATGATTTGACCTCCATTCCAGCAAGGCTTCTTCTGAAAAATAGTCAGAAATGCTCAGAATGAATATAATTATTTTCCTTATTTTCATACTTTAAGAGGTATTTGTGTCAAAGCTGTTCTTGATTTATGTGAGTGAATGGTGCAAAGTAATGGTTACAAATTAATGCAAGTTCTCACAAAGTGCATAGCTGGCTTTTTTCACTTTGTTTCTCCCTATCCTGTGTGTATGCTTATACAGCATTCTGAATCCTTCTGCAGTTTCAAAAATAGTTTTCTCCAGCTGGTCTTCCCTCCTTTCATTTGATTCAGGGATAGTGTATCTCTTCAGCAGTCCGTTCTTTCTGTGGATGATCCCAAACAAGCACAAACGTTGAAAGGCTCTCCTAGTAGAAATCCACATTTACCCTTTGGGAAGGTACTATACAACCTCACTCAGTGAAGGAAGGATAGTTCATCTGTGAATTTATTGCCAATGGAACTTAAAGCATTGCTAGTGGTAATAAAACCAGGGGGAAGACCATGGAGGGTAAGAGCCATATTAAGCTTTCAACATAGGCAGTATGCTTGTTTGGTGTTTTTGGGGGTTTTTTTGGTACCCAGTAGTGTAAAATGCATCTTTCACTTCAACAAGACAGTTCAAATTTCTTGTTTTGACCAATATCTCTGACTTGTGACTCTCCTGTTCCTGTCTTTCTGTCAGGCTATGTACTATACTAAGGTGTGTTTAGCTTAATGAGATAATACAAATGAATTTTCAGCTTCTCTGTGTTCGTCTGATCTCGACCATCTTAAGAAAGAACCTAGGGCACTGTGTTTGCCTGGTGTGTATTTACACTGAGTTAGCCTTGCCCTATGCATCTTTTAATTTTAAATGTAGCATAAATAAAATTTTTACTTTGTGAGCTTTCAGCTATTTCCGTTTACAGTTTATCATTTCTTACAGAGAGGTTCCTTTTACCTTATGTTTTATTCAAGCTTTTCTTGGCAGTTTTAGGTAAATATTGTGTTTGCTGATGCATCATTACAGTTGTTACATTATGGTGGGAGGATCAGTTCAAACTATGCGATATGCCGTGTGACATTATTCACAGATTTTCACGGGCTAGATGTTCTAATGTTTATAAGTTACATTTGTTACCTCCTGAGACAAAAATTATTTTTCCTCAGCATACATTATTGTCTTATTTTTGTTTACAGATAGGAATTTGTTCCTACCGTGTAAATAATATTCTGCTCTGATAAAGATGGCTGAGCCAAAATAAAATCCACAAGAATGTTTGTAAATACTTATCCCCACCTTTTCCCAGATTTTAGCTATCGTATTCTCTGAGACACTACTGAAACACCCTGCTGTAGCTTGGGTAGCTTAATATTAGATATCTTGAATAATTGTCTTAGTTGATATGGGATGGTAGTGATAAAGAAAATTATTTTAGCTTTTATCTTATGGGTGGGGTTTGGGTTTTCTTTTAGACTTTGTCTGATGTGGATATTGGTTTCTTAAAAACCTGACTGTTACAAGATAGTTGATTCTGCTGGGATGAAAAATGAAAACATACTCTGTCTTTTCTAAAATCAGTTAGGTAGAATGAGCTTAAAATTCAAAGTTTGTGTAAAACAAGACTTAAATTTGTGCTAACTTAATCCATTTTGGGTTTGTTGTTTTTTATTTCTGATGAGCTTGTACTCACTGGAACAACCTTGCTAGCATTCAGATAAACATTGAAACACTTTATAATTGTAGTGACATTGGCTATGGCTTCCCTACTGCCAGCATGTTTAAAGCTGGGAATATTCATGATTTTTGACAGGTTTAGCAAAATCATTGCTGATATAGTCATCTTAATATTTCAGTTATGTGGAGATGAAAAGATAATATTTCTCACATGTTTTTGCTAATAGTGATTAAAACAAAATAGTTTTTCACTATCTTTCATATGATTTAATGGTGATTAGAGGGAATAATCCAAATTTGTTTGGGATTTTAAAATTAACCATTTCTGCTTGCAGCATTTTAGGAGGTTAGAAATTTGAATTGGCTGGTATCCAGTTAAGATTTTCATAGCTTTTTGAAGATGAATTCTGAGTTTCTAACTTTAATTGTTTTAAAGGTACTGACAAGTGATATCTTGTTTTTAATTTTCTTCTCAACCTGTAGTGGAGGAGCACAGTAAAGTTTTCCAGCATAATCATACAATCATAGAGTGGTTTGGGGGACCTTAAAGATCAGCCATGAACATGGATACCTTGCACTAGATTAGGAATAATAATGATGATGATAATAACAACAATTAGTTTTCTGTATCAGGCTCTAACAAAGTAAGAATGCATCCAAAGTTCATTTCTTTGAGCTGAGATATACAGAAATTTTAGACGGCAATGAAAAGAGAATGATACAGGTATTTGGATATGTAATATTTGTCTAATATTCGTAAGGGTCAGGAACAGGTGTAGTTTGGTGGTGTTATTCCTCTTTGAGCTGTGTTTGTCCCACACACAATTGCAGCTGAGGCTTAAAAGATTTAGAAGTTCTGAAGTTTTAAAAGTTTACCTTGCTGGATTGTTTGCTAAATTTAAAGAATTCAGTTGCTAGTGTAAGAAGAAGAGCTTGATTAAATAAACATCTGAGGACATGACACTACTGGCTTTTCATTAATTAATACGTTTATTAAAAAATTCACATAGAAAATGTTGGTCATAATATATGCTTTAGTTACAAACGTAATTTTACTGTTCATTTTGTTAAGCTGTGACCTGTTTTGTTTGTATGTATCTGCTTTAATAGAAAGCTGCATTAATACCCTGCTGTGAAATCATGACTTCCCTTGGGCTAATTGGGAATAATTTAAAAATACTGTGTTAAAAGGAACTCCTGGCGCGTTTCCATTTTAAGTACTAATAGCCTTCCCAAACAATAGCCAAAATAAGATGCAAGATGGAAGCAAATGGAAGCTTGTACATTTTTGGAGATGCAATCATTGTTATCCTTTCTTTTGAAATGTCAATATTTTACTCTTTCCAGAAGAAGCCTTTCTTTATTCTAGCTCTTGTGAAATTCTACAAGGGCACTGTATAATAAATATGGACACAGAAAAGTAAGTTGCCAAACATCTAACTAAGCGGTAGTTGGACAGAATTATCCTTGAAGTCACTGGAAGCTGAGTGCCCAGGAGTACTGAAAACAGCATTTCTAAGTTTGAAAATGTTGGTGACAGTGGGTTTCAATGTATTTCAGCTTGACATAAGTCTGAAAACCTGTCTTTGATTTTATCTCTGCATGTGAGCGTTTCTGCACTACTGCTGTGTTTTTCCAAGTTATTCCTACTTGAGCTGTTTACTTTATTACAGTAAAAAGCAGCAGTGCAAGAATGTTTGAAATCATGTAGAAGTTTCTAACATAGCATATACTTCTACCATGTGTTTCTGTGTGCTATTTACGACAATGCAATTCAACATGCAACAATTACCCTCTGCCATAAAAATCAACATTTCTGGATTTTGCATTTTTTAAAGAAGAATTTTCTGTGGTTACCTGACAGGGTATGTTCAATTAACATTTCTGTTTTCTAGAGCTGGACCCAGTTATAGTACAAGTTCCACCTGCTTTCCATTAGAACTTGAATTCATAAATCATTCCATGCTTTTGGAAAAAATCTAGTCTATTTTATAAATACTTCCTCCCCCTTAATGCACCAGAAAATGGGATTAATTAGGTCCCTGTGAATACACTAGTTCTTTATCAATCAACTGCCATCCTTACTAGGGGTTTTTATTTAGTTTAATCCATTTCCCATGTGACCTGCTGTAATGATATATTATAACTGAATGTGGGCTGACCATATATGAGGGAACAGTGAAATTTCATTGTCTGAATATAAATGGAAGATAGTAGAAACTGTCCAAGAGCAATGCCTGTGTTTAAACAGATGCTCTGAAACATGGAGCACTGCCATAATAATACGGCTGTCTGTTAAAGGACATCCTTGTGTGGTAAAATTCTAAGTCACTTAATATTAGAAGAATGAAGACTGGGAAGTAGCCCCAAGCCCATTAATGGCGTATCTTCAAAGCCTGTCTGGGATAAAGCCCATTAAAGGCGTATCTTCAAAGCATGTCTGGCATATTTGGATTGAAAATGTAAGAACTTGATCTCAGAATAAAATTGTAATAAATTTTAAGCAGGAAGAGTGGTTTGGGACAGGAGTTGTGTCATGCAGCTCCTCAACTGAAAGAAGCCCAAGACTTAAATGCCGAGTCCTAAGTCAATTAATACAAACTGAGAAGTTAGCTTTTATTTATACAAAGTCCATTGATGAATTAATGAAATGGAGTTTTAGTGATTTTTCTGCGTGTTTTAGGTACAACTGTTAAAATACTTAACGTCTTCAGTCTTTTCTTGTGGTATGATGGTGAAGTAGATTTGTTCTGTTAGCTTCAAAAAAGCAGACAGTTTGAGAACACTCACAGAGTGGGTCCAGCACACAAATGTAACAGTTTCCTTCTCTTCAGTGCTCTGCACTATTGTTCTGCTCAACATTAAAGAGATGCTGGTGTCTGAAGCTTCCACTGAGCTGGACAGAAGGCAAGGTCCTTCTTCTTCTGAAAACCAGAGTGGCTTTCTCTGTCCTGTAGTCATGCTTGGTCATTTTGTCAGAGATCCTCTATGCACAGAGTGACTCCCACCTCTCTCTTTTGGTTCTGGGCTTTGGATCTGCTTAACTACATCTTACTTGATGTTCATTTATGCACATTTTCCTATGCGCATTTCATTTTTTTCAGGAACCAAGCTGTACTGTGGCTTAAAAAACAAAAAAGCAATGTTTACATGGGGAAAAAGGGTGAGAAGGCATGATTCTAGTCTGGCAGGTTACAGCCTTCCTCAGTAAGATGGAGGAAATCCTGGGAACTGCTCTTCTGTCTGATGTGTTTTGTAATAAATATGTGGACTGTGATTTCTGTATTGCAACTTACAGCAGATGAAGAGAATACTTTTCAAAACCCTTTATTGTTGTTACTAAATAGAGTGAACTTGCTCGTCATAGAGTTGGAGAAAGGAAAACAATTGCTGGTTTGGAAATCTGACTTGAGTGTTTCTATTCTTTCTCCTTCTAAGGTTATACTTACATATGGTTGAATACCATCCAGTGTTTCAGTACTATCTCACATAGACGATAACTAATACTTTTTCTTTACTTTTTGCAATGGGTATAATACGTACCACTTTAACAGTGTTGATAAATTGAAATTTCAATAGACAAAATAACTTCAAATCTCATTCTCTGCAGTACCCACTTAACCATTTGGTACTTTTTATGTACTTAGCAAAGAAAATAGCATACTTTTGGAACTGCTTTTGTAGAAATGCAGGCTGTAGCTGGACACTGCCATGCAGATAAAGCAGCAAATGTAGAATGATGATGATGTCCTGGTGTAGCTAATAACTTTTCAAGGTAATTCACTGCTTAATGTCTCCTACAAAGAAGAAATGTGATGGGGTAATAGGCCAAGTCATTATAGTAAGGGAAGTTTTCTCAGCTGTGCTGTCCTAGTGATGACTGTGGAAGCAATCGTGCTGAGCAGCACAGCAGCAGGAGGTTTGGGAGAGTTGAGAATGTCAGCTCTGCCTCCTGAGATGAAACAGGTACATCTGAACGTAGTTAAACTTCAGTCTTTGTAAAAGAAGGAAAGATGGTGGGCTCACAAGGGGGAGAGTTGGATTGTTTGATGAGCTGGATCAGGGTATGCTGGAAGATAACATCTGTCTAGTTAAATGTGATTTGCTTTGATGTGAGTTTTTGGGGGAGTTTACAAAAACTACATAGGGGCAATATGTCTAGAAAACTTTCCCTTTAGGTTCTGTCAGTTGAGTAAGACCTTTAAACCAGGAAAATCCAGCAAGACTGTATTTCAGCATGGTTTTTTATAGCACCTTCACTTCTAGCTTGGCCATTTTAGGGCAGATGGGTGGGAAAGTAAACTGAACTTTAGGGAAACAATACGTCAGGTAGTAATTACACTCAGGATAAGAGTGAGTAAGAGTTTCCTAATGAAAAGATGTTTTGCAGGTAGTTTTACTTAACAGACTATCTGCTTTGTCTCAAGTATTTTGTATGTGTGTATTGATGTATTGGCATCTGTCTTTCACTGATCCATACTCTGTGAGTTGTACTATCCAGATTGCAAATAAAAAGCCAGTCATTTTCTCATAGCTATAGGCCCGCTTGCCAAGCTGCTTGTATTATCAGGTGTTACTCAAAGTGGGAAGCACAGTTCCTGGTCTCCTCTTCAGGAGAAGAGTGAGTAATTTTTGGAAGATTTAGGATGGAAAATAAGCCCAGTGGGAAGTAAGTTAAGAGGTATCTATAAGAGAGATGCATAAATAGTTGAGAAGCTATTTAATATTTTCTGTGTATAAAGTTTGAGAGAAAACAAGACACAATCTTGTGTTGCTTGTGATCAAGTTTGAGGAATATAAAGAAATGCTTAACTTCATAATCCATCCACATCTCTGCCATTCCTAATGAGCCCACTTTCCTAAATTAAAGGTGCCGTGTATATAATTTGAATATATCTTACTATAATAGAATCTTCTCTTTGCTTTTCTTAGGTTAAGCAACTGTAATTTAGATTTCATATTTCCATCTGAAGCTAATTGTTATTCCTCATGATTCAGGAGAAGCTGCCAATGGATGCCTAATCAAGAGAACTCAAGCTAAATTATGCTTTGTGTCAGTTAATTTTTGTGCCAGTGTTCAGAAGAGATCCATCCCATGAACAAGAACAGCGTTATTTCTTTGGGGAAATTATTGTGTATATGAAATGAGATTTTTGTAGCAAAAATTTCTTCTGTCCAGAAGCCACAGTACTTCGCTTTTACTATTTTAAAATTGTGCACTTTTGGCAGCCTTTTAAATACATCTTCCCAAAATGATAATTTTTCTTCAGAATGACAGTTAGGGATTGGGAATAAAAAGTGTTATTTTAGGACACGGTGAGGGAAAAAAAAGAAATACTGAAGTTAAGCAACATACAACCACATTACAGTGGACACAGAAAACAAATCCAATATGTGATAGCCAGTATTGGCAGCCATCAAACAATTCCGGACCTCCTTTATAAATGAGCAGGACTGTGTTTGCTCTGATAACGGGGTTCAAGCCACGCAAATAATACAAAGCTGTCAGGCATCCACAGCACTGAGACAAAGATCTCCTAAAGAAAACAAAGTACTGCTGCCTTTATGTTGTAGGTTCTCAGTCACCTTTTTTGCAGCATGTGTAGGCTCTGGTATCTGTAGGGAGATGAATGAGCACTCATGAATTCATGTCGTGGGGCAGGATGTGTTTAAAAATGTAGGAGTTCCATATTGTCTCCAAGGATTAAATATAATCCATGTTGGTAGGAGAGTAAATAATAACAAGAAAGCCCCAAATAATGAGATCTTCTGGCCATTATTAATCTGAACTGCTTATTACCAGCTCCTCAAAGTCGATTTGAAATTTTTTCATGCCAATCTTAATGAAAGATCAGAGCATTGAACCCTTTCATTGTCACAATGGCTCAGTATGGCAAGTGTGTAAAATCCTAATGAACTATTGAGTACCAGATTTCAGAAATCTGAGGAAGTCACAGAGTAAAAACCACAATTGTGCAGATACCATTGACTACTAGTGTGGAATGCAAAGATTTCAGAAAATTTGATTTCAGGCTTCAAAACCAATTTGAAGTCTTAAACCAAATGAGATATACTTCATGCTGCCATAGAAAGTCAAAATTGCTTCTGATGCCTTTCCATCATTTTTCAGATTACCGCTCGGTGGAGCATGGCAGACAGTTTACCCTTGAGATGACAAGTAAAGTCATTATGGCTTCAAACAGGCCAAATATAGAATTCTTCTCCTTCAGAGAACTGCATCAGGAGCTTTATTCATTTTGATATTGAATTTTGTTTTCCTGCAGTATTCTGTTTCCATTTGACAAAGTACACTACGTAAAGACATTGGGTCTAGGATTGCAGAAAGTTGTTTTGCAGATACTTGTATTCTGTCAAATGAGGAGGAGGTACCAAGCAATCTGAAACTGTTTTTAGTGCAAGGAATAGCTCTTAAAAACCCAAAAGATAGTGCTAAGGCAGCACTGAAGTTCTCAAATGATTCTTGTGGCTGTGTAATCTCCTAATGTCACAAGGCTGAGGGAGGAGGCAGTGCTAAAGTTTCTGTGGAGCATGTCTGCTGGGACCATTTTTGTCTAAGTGTTCATTCAGCCACATAAGAGCGTTTCTAATGTGTTCAGGCTTTCTGAGATTTTATCTAGCTGCTTTTGCGATTTTGGGTGGTTTTTTTTCCCCCCTAGTGCACATTCTAGTATAAGGAATATGAGCTCATTGGCCCTTCAGGGCCTCGTGTTCTTTTGAACATTGCAGGAGTAACTCTTCCACTCCCAGCTGCTACAGCTTTGTGCTGTTTATTATTTTGTTTGCTTGGCATTTACACTGAAGATACTACAGCAGCTTGTTTATATTTGTTCTGCATATTGCACACAGTTTAAGTAAATGGTAAACCCCTTTTCTCAATATCTGATAGTCAAACTCGCTATTACTACTATGTCTTTGTCATGTGAAAGCCAGACAAAAAGCAACTTAAATTTTGAGACAGATATTCTTATGGCACTTTGTGGTTCCTGGGAGAAAAACTCAGCCTACAGTTTTTGACTGCCGTACACCCTATTTTCTCCCTACCACAGAGAACAGGATTTAGTTGCAATTATTAATCCTCTGCTTTTCCCACTCTTGTATCAGTGATATTTGGAACAGTGTATTTGTGTCATTAGAAGTAGGTGGCCCAGTTAGAAATCTTACCTGCCCTGCTCAGTTGTGGAGATGAGTTCATGTCCTAATGATTATTCTGCAAATAGTACAGTGGTTTCAGACAAACTCTGTGACTAAGGAAGCTGGGCAGTACTTAGAACAAATGAAAAGCTCTTTCCTCTCTGGTCTACTAGTTTGTAGTGCAGGAAGGAACTAAGTGCTTTGTTGGTAGAAATTGCCAGCTCCTTTGAGAAGATTGGATGGTTGAGTGCTTTAAAGGACTTAATTTTAAGTTGGTAGCTGCTGACAATTTAGACAACTGTAAAATCTTCATCCATAGTTGTAAACTTCACAAAATATTTTGTATCTGATGGTCTGCGACTGATAGGACTTTTGGGTACACATCAGAGATGGTACCAGAGATGAGGTTTGTCCTTCCTGTCACACTCGCTGCTTTCTCACCTGGAGCGCAGTGAGGCAGGCTGTGTTATCACCCTTCCTTGCTCAGGTAATGAGGACATGGGAGTTTATTGGCACAATGAATAGAAGACTTAACCCATACAGATTTCTAAATGGAAATTAATGCATTTATCCCATAAAGCCTTTTCTTAGAGGCTGTCGTTCTCTGTTCCGTCTCTCCCATATATGATCGATGGAAGCTCTTAAGGTCAAGCACTTTGAAATCTGAAACAGAAATGTCTGCAGACTTTAACATTCGCTCTCGGTTTTGTTCAGAATGGTTTGAATTTGTCAGTGCTTGAGATGCAATATAAGGGTGACATAATAGCATGGACCAGAATTCCAGCTGCATGAGTGTATGACTCTTACTAACCACGGCTTTATCTCGGTGAGATTATAAAGTCTGAGCCAGGCAATTGCAGGCTGCATTTCCACAGCCTGGGCTGGGGGTTCTTTCTCTAGCCAGTACTAAATTACCATGCGTCAGGCTCGTGTGGTTTAGTGACCAGGCTATGTTTAGAGCCTTGGTATGCATGAGTGCTATGTGTCAGTCTTAGAAGCCATAATCTACTCAGATAGTCCTATTTCACCTATGCGCGAGACACTGTTTTTAGTTACGCACTCTGTGAAGCGATAGCCTTGGGATGTGAATTGACACCTATATTCAACAAGCCATTTCAGCAATTCAACTGGAGGGTCTGTTATAAAAGCTAAAGCCCAGTTAGTATGTGTAAAATTACTTGAAGTGTGATTTTTTGAAAAGAAAAAACCCAACAAGCCAGGCTGTTAGTAAGCAGTTCTGTTTAGTTGCCAGTTCGGTGCAGTGTTCAGAAAGGGCTGGCTTTAGCTGGTTTTGTGTGTTTCTGTCTTGTGGCACTGGATACTGTTGTCATCCACAGAAACAAAGTTCTTCCCTTCTTCCCTTTTCTGGATGATTGGTTGGTCTCTCGCCTCAACAATCTTGCCAAAAGAGCTATTCTTCTCATATCTTTGCCATTTCTTTTTCTACTAAATCTTCCTTGATTTTCATGCTTGAGTCTTCGTAAATGGCCCAGCTGCCCCATTAACTGTGTTGTATGAATGTATTAGCCATTTTGTTAATGCTTATACAAGGAAGACATTTGCTCCTTGCACAAAAAACCCTGTGAATAAACTTCTGCCTGAAGTTACACATTGTTAAGAGTATTTGTGATTTCTATGCATACATAGTAGCTAGCAATACTTTCATGGCAGGTCATATAAGGTAATGAATTAAATTTGTTATGCCCTTTGCATGAGTATGCATGCAAAATTAATAATAAACCATTTAGGCAGCCGGTAATATTTATTGAAGATAATATGTTCCTTTTCCCCCAATATATGGGGATTTTCCCTCCACATTTGGTGCTTCACAGAGGCAATATTAAGTGCTGGACCACTTGTATGTTTTGGTCACTTTTCATCTGATCTTTGAACCAGGAAACATGGAACTTCTAATGATGTTATTTTAAGGTCTTTAATTTATTTTTATATTTCTCAGCGATCCTTAGAACTCTAAAAAATCAAATATAAAATGGTTTTAATTGTTTATGGAACTCACTTCTGCAAGATCTTCCCATGGCTCTCATGTGGTTGTCATGATCAGTGTTAAGTATAATCAGCTTTGCTACAGAATACCCTTCAATCTTCACACCAGCCAGTTAGTGACAAAATGGATTAAGATCAATCCTTTAGTCTTCCATTTATCCTTCCTGTAAGTGCCTGGGCTATTCAGTTTACTGGGAACGTCAGCAGATTGGCTTACCAGAAGACGGAGAATTATATGTGCCTCATGCGAGGGGCAGAGGGTACACTGTGAAAAAGTTTGCAACTGAGAAACTTGTGCACTAGTTGCTTCTGATCGCGAACATAATGATGTTGCTTGGCAAGATAAGTGGTCCCACAGCTGTCACTTCAGCTCCTTACGGTACTGAAGGTGAAAGTTAGTGTCTTAAATTGCATTCTGTGAATCACTGCTCTTTGCAAGGAATGTTCTACTTTGTATGTCCTTAGTTTGAAAAACCAGCATATTTTATTGTGTGCCACTTGCATTTTCTAGTTGGTCCAGGAACAGCTGTTGCAACAGAATAGAGATAGATGTACACAGATGAAAAGCTCTGTGATACAACTTGGGCAGCAGATGCCACGTGTCTGGATTGTTAAGAGGAGGCTTGTTGGGGAGTTATGGGTGGTGGACTGTGCCTTCTAAATAAAATGACAATGACAACGTAATGGTCAAGATGGCCATTAGACTGCATGTTCTGTGGAAAGGATGGGTAAACCAAGGAAACCAAGAAAACTTTCAAGAGTTGAAAGAAATCAGAAGAGAATATAACTGGGTCATTCTGTTTTCCAAAATACAGCTGAAACTGTACCATATGCTATGCATCCTGACTCAAGTTCTAATTATTTATGTTGAGTCAAATTCAGGATTAGTGCAAGGTGGACATGCATTCATTGAAGTTGACAGACTTGCGTTCATTCCCACACAATTGACTTTAATCCAGCCACTCAAATGATTGTGGATGTTTTATGGAATTGGTAACAGTAAGTCATAAATCTAGATTAAGAGCCCTGAGGTTGCTTGTACCAATTTTATTTATGGCAGTGATGAAATGGCTCTGCCAATGCCTTTGTAAGAGAATTCTTTTAGAGCTAAACTATTTCATTTCTTTGTAGTTGGGTATTACTTGTCAAAACCTAACCCCATACTTGGCAGTCTTGCTGGCATGCCCAGTGGAGAGAGGAAGGGCTAAGGAAATAAAAAATTCCAGTTAGTTTTATTAAGTAGCTGTTTCTCCTGGGTTGAGTATTTGCACTTTACACATGAAAGGTCCATGTGTAGTAGGTATCACTTGGATGCTAAAATTCTGTGTAAAAGTTTCTCCTTTTTAATGGAGAAGTCTAAAGAAATATTTCTTCTTGATTTTTTTTTTTTTAATTTTACTTAATCCAGTTGAAAATGCTTGAATTTGATCATTAAAGGCTAGTCTGTGGGTATTGGGAAAGAGTAAGTGCAAAAGTGAACCAAAGTATGTGAAGCAGGTGTTAAATATTGTCCATGTGCTATATGTTTCCAGTATATCCCCACGTGATTCTTAGGAGGAAGAAGGGAAGGTTTTCATATGCTACCTGAGAAATTGTTTTGACAGCCTTTCCCACACTAGTGCTGTAAAAACTGCTTGGTAAGCTTCAGCTGAGCTTCTGGAACCTGCAGCATTGCCATGAGAATCCTATTCAAACGACATGAGTGAACCCAGAGATCTTTTTGAGTATAAATCAATATGTTTAAGAATGGAAAGACATTGTAAATACTGATAATACACTTTATCTTTTGCCAAAATAACATACTGCTTGTGTTTCTTTTAAGGTGCCTAATTTAAATATAGATACAAAATGAATGGTGTGATTAATAATTGAGAATTCTGTATCAGACAGTGAACATTCTCTCTACGGTGCTTCATTTGGTCAGCACTAGATTCCGTTTCAAACAATGTACTCTGAAATACTGGTAGAGTTGTAGGTTTTTTTCTTGCTGGGAGTTGTTATTGGACTGTTTTGTCTGAAAAACTGTGGCAGCTTTTTGACCCTCAAAGGGAAAATAGACACATCAATAGGTAGCTCTCCTTACATACCGAAGTCACAAGTGGAAATGTATAAAATAAGTGTGAATATCAGTAGCATATGACTATGCAAGAAAAGTGGTGTGCTTGTGAGAAAGGAGTGCTCTTGACATTTAGAACCTCAGCAGCTGTTTAAAAAATAACCTCTGCACTGAAATATAAGTGATCATGGCCCTTTTCCTAGGAAATACAGGATGGAAGGGAAATATCTGAGGCTTAAACTTTTATGAAGGATTACTTGGTAACTAAAGTACTGCACTATTAATAAAATATTTGGAAAGCATTTTTATCTGGCAGTGTTATCCCCAACAATGAAGTAAATGTTGGAAGATTTCGTTTTAGTTTCTAACAGTGCTCTAGCAATGGAATTCATAATTTCCCTTCTCTTTATCTTCGTGCCTATTTTCCGCCTTCATCTCTTTCTTTTTTCTGACTTCAAAGACCACCTTTGACTTTTTGCATTCCTTTTCCTTTACTTGTAGGCAGGTGTAAATTTCTGATACTTGAACAGGACTCTAAAGGCAACATATTCAAAAATAATGAACACAGATGTTAACAGAAATTCAGAAGTTTTCTGGTGGTGAAGTTTTTGTCTTTCTTGTGTTTTTCAACATAGTGTTAATTAACAAGAGAAGTTATTAAAACATAATCCTAAAGACTTTAAGATAAAGGTTAGTTTTTATTAACAGTAATGGGAAACTCCACAAGTGCTTTAGAAAGATAAATATAAAAGATACGACTTCTCAGGATTTTTGTTGTAAACTGACCATGATTGTGAGGAGTGAAAAAAATTCTGCCTTACAGACTTAAGCTATGCTTGTGTTTTAGTGTTTTTTTCTCTGAAGTTTCCCAGGCATAGTGAACATTTCTAAAGGAAGCATAGGAGTTAGTTCTGCTGTGAGTCAGAGCCAGAATACTAATTCTAATGTTCTTCTTCTCTCAGAAAACCTCTTGAATAAAACAAGTGACCAAACATGGCAGGAGCCGATAGCCAGAGTAAACTTCTCTCTACTGTCTTTTAAAGAAAGAAAATAAGAATTGTACTGTGAGTTGTTTTTTTTTTCAAACTGCAGAGTAATTACTATGGATAATAAAGCGACTCTGATGCATTCATTAAATTCAAAATACATATGGAAGTAATTTATTATACACAAGGAACAAAACAAGAGGAAATGTGTAAATGTCAGAAATGATGCAATATGACTTCACTGTCCTTGAACATCAACTGAGTTTAATTAAGTGTGAAGCTAGTCCAGAAATTGCCAAGGTTCTTCAAATGTTTCTTGTTTTTAGGCAGGTGAACTGTTCAAGTTATTGTCAAATTTCACATGCTGTAGAAAAAGAGTGATTGAGTTGGAGTAGCTCTCAACAAATCCCAGAGGTACCAGTCTGGCTGTGGCTTCTTGCTGTGAAGAAAATTTCAGCCTCTCAGTTTGAGTACAGCTGGCTAGTACTGATGCACCTGTGTAGGCCACCATGCTACAACTAATGACTGCTGCTCCAGGGTTGCACTATGATGTGTTGGAAGGATTGTTCATTGCATCAACTTTTCTACCCCAGCTGTATGTCTTTAAGGAAAGATCTCTTTTGTGTCACTGGCATGGAAGAACCCAACTGGAATTTTAAAAGCTGAAGGACACGATGACCTGCCCCCATAACTGGTATTGTTTCTTTAGTTTTAGTTTTACAGGAAAGAATAGCTTAAGGTATAGATTCACTTCTGTGCTTAATTTTTATTACTGTAATTGACAAAAATGTTTTAGTATATAACACCTTGAGAAGGCAATGCTGAATTTTTTTCTTTAGGTCTTCTGGCATCATAATTAAACTTTAATTACATCTGGCTACTCTTTTAGGTATAGGGCACAACACTGCTCTTTGAAAATTCATCTGTTAGTTTTCCAGTTGATGAGATCGCTTCAATCTTAGCAGAGCAATTCAGATGATGTCTTACTACTTAAAATACCTATATAGATTATGTTACCTAAGATCATAAGTAAATAAAATATAGAACTTCAAATAGAACCAAGGGACAAATCTCACTACTCATATAAAAGAAAGCAAGTCAGAACTTGCATGAAAAATATGAAAGAAAAAGCAAAACTGAATAAAGTGCCTGAGTTCTCCCACAATGCATTCTGCAATATATTTGCTAATGCAGAATTGGCCTAATATTGACCTAAATGGATTACTTCCTGTTATTCATTTATTCAGATGTGCTATAAAATGTGTGAAGAATGCTAAAACACAATGTTGAAGGAGAGTTCCCAGTAAATTTTCACTAGTTACCTAGTTGTGGTTGATATCTGACAATATAAATATGAATCACAGATTATGATTCTTTTGCACATGTGTCTGAATAAGTGCAGGTGTTTGGCAGCAAGAGTATCACAGACCCCAAACATACAGTCACAACAGAACGTTTTTTGTTGAGCAATAAATAAATCTTATTCCTTCCATTTGCACCAGATAGAACAGCTGCAGCTGGTGTTGCTAACTGGGGCAATCATTCAGAAAAAGGAAGCAAGTTCTTTGCCCTTTTTCTACGTGTTTGCTCTTTTTCTATGTGTATAGCCCTAATCAGTAGCCAGAGTACCACAATTCTGAAAGGTTTCTTTTAGTGTTTCGCACTCTCAGCATTTTAAGAAAGTTTGCATTGAAATGTAGGTTCAGTATGGTACTTCTATGCTTTCAATATTTGAAACCCAAGTCTTCAGCAGGTCTTCTGATTCTTCTGTGTTAAAACATTGAAGAAGGCTTAGCATGTCCTGTTTCTTCATGTGTCAACGTCAAGCCGCTTCAGCAATGCAGCGGTTAGGTTATTGCCTAAGCAGTGGTGTCCCGCCTTGGTTCTGGGGTGGACAAAACTCCTTAAGAATGCCCAGCAGGGTGTAAGTCACACCCTGCCCCTCTCACATGGCTGGATTTGCTTTTGTCACCTGACCATGAACATATGGGGATGTAACTGATGTCTGTCTGTGGACCACACAACAGTGCGTGCCCTGTCATGACCTGTGAGGGACTTGGGAAATGGTTCAATGTGGAATGAGACCAGTGGCTGAATGTGCTGTTCTGAGCTGCAGTGGCCAGCAAACCACCGGTGAGGCAGTACCACCTTACAGCTGTCCTAATGAGCGTGTGATGGATGTTTTCGGCAAGGTCTTTGATGAATGTGTTCACAACCGTAACAGACATAACGGAGTCTTCCATTTTTTTTCCCCTTTTTTCCGATGAAAAGGCAGAATGGATATGGACACTACAGTGCTAGTTTGTTGTTGTGTTTTGGTTTTTTTAAATAGGTAGTTCATTTTTTCAGCTAGTATGGGAGAGTCATATTTATTCAATTTGTGCAATTTAGTTGATGGGGTTTTGTTTTTCAAAGAAAAAAACATTTGAATATATTGGGGTGGATTTCCATGAAGTCAAAAGCCCAGGGCTGCACAGAAATATGCTGATTTTTCAATGTGCTCACCACATTTCCATGCGCAAATCAAATTAATTGTGTGCATGTTTTTGCTTGGGGCCTTGTGCTTCTGTTTTATAAGGAGAGAGTCTCTTATTTTGTTTTATCTTAAAACAGCCTTTCTTAAGAATGCCTACAGATTGGTTTGACTCTCTGCAGCTTATATTTACTGTGGGGTAGTAGTAGAGACAGTGGGAAAGTCAGGGATTAGATTGTTTTTATGCTCTGGGACTGTAACAAAGCCCAGAGATGCAGTGGAGACTTGGTTCCACAAGTCCATAGTTCCTTTATAGCAAACCTGAACTCAGCTGCCAACAAATCCTGCCAGATCAACTTGGACCCCTTCTAAGAAAAAATAGGGAGAGAAAACTGCAGCAAGGGCAGATGAGATGCATTGAAACGGTGATGCTGTTCCTGTAATCAACCACATTTTATCTGAGAATGTAACCAAACATTTCTAAGATACACAGTGGTCCCAGGGATTTTCGCTCTGGTGTTTGTAGGACAGTCAATCTCCAAAGTAGCATAGGTGTGTGTGGATTCTTGGCTTTTTGTAAAATACAGGCATAGTCTATCTTAACTCATATATCAAAGTATGGCTAGGAAGGCCATAATAGACAAAGTGTTCAAGGTTGAGGTCGTTAATTTTGCAAATGTAGAAATGGGAGCATGGGAGTTGATACACTGTTTTGGACTGAGTTCAGCACAGAATATAGCCATGAATAGAAGGACAGATTGTGGTGTTTTTTAGTTGGTATTGCAAATTGAATGTTTATATATCGGGCATATAAGAGTAATCTGAAAGAGCTGTGTGAGAAAAAAAGAACATGTTCAGCAGACACGTCTCAGTGAGACTTACCTGGCAGAAAAGGAAAGCCAGAGACATAGATCTGTCTGGCTGGGCATCACATTATCTCTGGGGGTGTCTTACACTGTAATTATACGATTGAAACTAGGCCAATTCTCTTTGCTCTTGACTTTGTTTATTATTGTTATTACTATTATAGTTACTGTCATCCAGTGCACTTTGCCAAGCTAAACTGCAGCATTCTCAGTAACAGAATTCAACATGTTTAGCCTCCTTTCTACTCATCCCATCAGGTGAATCATAGCTCATACTCAAGGTATCCTCACTTTGGCCTTTCCTTGCTGCCCTTGACCTGCATGGAAATGACTCTTGTGGGACTTGGCTGCTGAATAACAGGAGTTTTGAGAAGAAAGTGGTTAGTGTAAACTTATGTATTTTATTTTTTCTGTTAGCATATGCCACTGAAAAATAATGATGTAGACTGACAGAAAAACTGACTGTAGACTGTTAGTATTTAATCAGCCTCGTTGATTGCAGTGGAGCATTGTTTTTCAGTGTTGGCAGACAAAGGTGGTTCATGTGTGGGCCATGGAATCCATAATTTAGTGCAGACAGTCCACTGTTGTGCCTTGCCAGTGGGTGAGTGTGGTCTGAGTACTGCATCATGGAAAGCAGAGTCTATCATCAAAGCGTGCTTTGCGTTCCTAGTTATATCCTGAAAGTTGAACTTGGCAGGTAATTTTATGAAATAACTAGAGGAAGGTAGACGCCTCTAAAATGATGCTGACATGTGGATTGTGTTTCAGCAGGCACCCTTGGAGAGAGACATTCAGTTCCCAAGCTTTTGAGATATTATGGAGAAGGAAAACACACACAACTGACTTCTAAACTTCCAGCTACATGCACCAGTTACAGTAGTAAATATAAATGCCAGATCTAAAATCAAGGACAGGAACAATCCTGAAATTATACCTACACAAGCTGATATTATCAGTGTATTTCATCTGACAGGAAAGAATTTCATGCAGATTGTTAAAATAAAACTGACTCTTCCAAAGCCCCAAGAAAACATTCCTTCAAAGTGCCACTGCAGCTGGAAAGCTCTGAGTCGCAGACCCTTCCAGTCTGGGTAGCTATGAAATAGTCTCAATCATGCTCTTTGTCGGGAGATAACCAAGAGAATAATTGTTGTTATAAATAAGGTTCTTCAGAGAATAGTGCTTTTCCCTTCCAGCTCTGTAGGGCTGTATGTTGTGGGGCAATGTTACAACTGAGCAACCTGAAAGACTGCTGTACCTGCTGTTACTCTGAGGCACCTGATGCGTAAAGGCACGTGTTGGCTGTGGGTCAAGAAACAATACTTCTGTGTGATGAAACTGCAGAGAGAAGATGCAGTTTTTGCTGATTATTGAACAGCTCTTAATATAGAATTTGGATCTGATTTTTCAAGGTGCACTCATCAGTTAGGAGTAGCTGTGTGTGATTGACACCACTGGAAATTTGGCTTAGTACTTGGGTATAAATCTGAAGAATTTATGTCCCTGGATTGTCTTTGCATCTCACATAGGTGGAAGAGTGGTGCCTACCTCACTGGTATTACTTAGAACAGTTCATAACATCTTCTGCACTGGGACCCATGTCCCTGGTAGATGGCGAAGCTCATCGTGTTAGTTTCCTGAGCCTTGTGATTACTTCATTTTTATATTTATTCATTGCCTGAATCTGGTTACCTTGATTACTCGATATTACTGCCAGTGTAAACCTAGTATCCACATTAACTCGAGGAAGGAAAACTCTTGCCAGTTTCCTTTGATAGTTCATCTTTTAGTTGCCATCTGGTTGCTGGTATCAGGAGAAAACATGTTTTCCATCAGCAATAACATTTTTTTTCCTGTAATGAACCACAGGGTCTTCATTATATGCTGTTGATTAATCAAGTGAGAGGTATGACCTGCAGGATTCTTGGTTCTTTTTTTTTCTCTTTTGGTATTAGATATTTTTATTAGGAATGGCCAGTTGCCAGTTCATCTAGCTGTTCAAGAATAAGAAATGGTTTGCCATGTGTATATATGTTACATTGGGTTTTAGTATTAATCCTGACTCTGCTGTTCACAGAGAGTTCATTGATGAACCTGCTCAAACCAGCAATACATTCAAAAGTCACTTATATCTCGTATGCGCTGTTGGCTGGCTTGATGCTGTGTATCTTACAGAAAAAGTATATAGTCAGAAATGGAAAAAATTAATCAGGATTCAGGAATGGACCTTCGAGAGAGACAATTGTCTTTAAATAGTGTAGTAATTGATTTGGGAAGACTTGAAGGTAATCACTGTAACTTTTGTGTTTATTTGAAAATTTAAATTCCTCTCTCAGTTACACAGATAATGCCAGATTATGCACCTCTCTTTCTTCTCACTCCCATTGTTGTCTTTAGTGGCTCCAGTGGGGTTTTCTCATTATCATCAACAAGTGATCTTACTTTATCTGGCTGAGGGGAATGTACTCCCTCCCTTGCCCCCTCTCTCCACTGCTTGCTGGCTCCAGAGAATTTGTTAGTCTCTTAATTCTCACTGTTAGCTCCCCTGTGTATTCCTGCAGCCTTCCTCTTTTAGCCTCCTTTCCTGCTGCATTTACTCTTGCCTTTGCTCTCTCCTTCAATCCATTTACATATTCTGAAAAAGTTCCCCAACCCTGCTGCTGTTAATGTTTATACAAGCTGCTTCACGTGAAGGAAATTAAGATGTTGTTTAGCCGAACTGTCTCACTGCACATTTTAATTTCCTAGATTTATGATAGAGCAGCTGTGGCTGAATCCCGTTTGAAAAACTTCTGGGATTTTTTTCCTGTAAGTGTGAAGCGATATAAACCCTTGGAAGGGGAGAAGGATTTTGTCTAAAGCAGTAACAGTGAAGCCTTTTAATGTTCAGGTTATTTGTAATACAAGAGTGATGCATTCTTTCACCAGGGCATTTCTACCTAGAATAATCGACATTATGATCGGAATTAGATCTGTTGCTTTGTGTTTTAATACATGTAGATGGGCCATATTTTGCAGTAAAACCAACTTAGTGATGTCACACTGCTTCTTCCTTCTCTGCCAAATTTAATCTGGGAAGAACAACGAAGGGGTGAGGGACACAGGGAAAAGTGATACAGAATTAATTCCTAATTTATTATTTTTAATGAGAACCTAGCATTTCCAGTTGTTTTCAGCAGCAGTCATAGCCTAGCTTGATGTCTAGAAATGGTATTTTTCAACATAAAAATACATACTAACCGATTCAATAATACAGGGAATGGAAATGTGTGCTCTTAAAAGGAAACGCTTCAGGCTTCACAAACACCGTAGGTCTATATTGAAACAAGTAAAGAATACATACTGAGAAACCAGAGAATATAACATCAGTTTGAAATGAACAGAAACAATAAGTTCTAAATAGGATTGATGATAAATAAAGTAAAACTATTCCACCCCCTCATGTAATTTAACAACTTCAGCAGCCATCCAATTCTTCTCTTTGCCACCAGTCATGGCAAGCATGCAATATGTTTCTTATAATAAAGATAGATCTTTATTGAATCTTTGTGACATTTTTTAGCATCTTCCCAGAATTTGAGGCAGGTCAGTCTTCAGCCTCAGGGAGAAAGATTGTGTAGTCTTGTATGAGACATCACTGCCTAACCCAGCAGTAGTGATTTTAACTTTTATTTTACCATGAAAGGGGAAAGTCTTTCTAAAAGGTCATAAAGGTCTATTTATTACTTTTTTTTTTTTGACTTTGGAAAAAGATCTCTTCTGCTTTTTCATGTCTTCTTTAAGTGGAAGAGAATCAGTGGCATGAATGATGCTTGACACACAGTAAGGGTCAACAAATCTTTTACTGTTTCATTCTTCTTCCCAGCTGCTGTAGCAATTTCTGCTGATTCCCCAAGAAGATGGGCGGAGGGAGTATTGCTGGACAGGCAGCTTATACAAATGTAACCATTTTAGTTGTGCTTTCACTGCTCACATTCCTGTGTTAGGAATGAGGGCTGTGCTTTAATATAGATCACAAGGTTCACACAGTGGGGTTTTCTGCTTTCTTATATGCTGTTATTTTCTAACCTGCCATTTCTGCTTCGAAAAAGAATCAGATAAACAAAGGTAATAAAACCCCACTTCTTGGCACAGTCAAGTCTTAATTATCGTCACTGGTGGTGGAGAATAAGAAAACAATACAAATGGATGATGAAAAGCAGAAAAATTTGCCTCAGGAATAGCCATCTACCTACTCTACTTGTGAGTGCCAGTTTGTTTCTTAAGCCGTTTGCCTGTTTGGTTAAAGATACTGGAAACATCCCCAAATCTTTTGGTTGCTGACAACCCCAGGAAGATCTTGGGATCTTCCCAACTTCAGAGGTCAGGGCACTGGGCCAGTTTCCAGCAAATAATTTTGAGCCCAGCTGTTCAAGGATTTGTGTCTCCCTAAAAAGCCCCCAAACTGCTGTTCTTCATCACAAATTACACCTGATTATTTTAGAATTAACTGAAAGAGGGAGGTGATGTGCAGTTCTCCTATCATACCAAGCAGACCTGAGTGTTTTTGAGTCCTGTGTACATGTGCACAGATTGCTCACAAGCTTGGTACAAAAGCCTGGTGTTGCGGTCGCCAACTGATCAGAAACATTCAGCACTGAATTCTGCCCTTAATTAGTTGAAGGAAACCCCCTGTAGAACGAGTTCAGGAGTGGACAATACAGGAAGACTTGAAGTAAAGGACAGTTTGGGTTTGTGTAGTCTTCCTCTGCCTAGTGAATTATCCTGTGGAGATCCAATGCACTTTAGGTACCATAAGAGACCTGTTCTCAAGAAGAGACCTTACAGGCTCCACAACTCTGAGATCTCAACAGAATGCGAGGATATGGCTATTCTAAGTCATGACCATCTGTGACATGAAGAAATGGATATAGAAAGATAATCTTTTTTTCAAAAAAAAAAAAAAAGAGGAAAAAAATGCAAGAGGAAGCTGGAACAGTTTTTTCACTTGTCAGCATTGGCAGTGCTACAGAAGATGGTACTAGAAATGTTCAGCTAATAAATTAATGGACTAATGGCAACTGTAAACAGAATTCAGCTCCTGTTTATGTGAGAACATTGTGGACGTTGTCAGCTAAGCTCCCACATTATGACTGTTCAAATTCAGAAACTGAAAAGTTTTCTTCAAAGCTGAATGTAATAATTGTCCTTTGCATCATGATGCCACATGTTCTGGTACTATTAGGGCTATAGTTTGCATTGGTTTTGTACTTCAGAAGGAGAACTATCAGTTTTATTACACTGCATCATTCAATTTCAAGTGTGAGTTTTAGCTGTGTACCAGCCTTTTATTTTTTTTATTGTTGTTGTTTGTGATAGTGTGTGTGTGAAGGAAGAAAGGACTTGGCCAGAAATCTTCTGAAGAGGTTTAAAAGGTAGACACTGCAGCCTCTGTCTTTGTGAGATGGAGGGAGTGACAGGAATTAAAGAACTTGGGATGCTGACTGTTCTAAGTGAGATTGAGTAGAAAAAAGAAAATAAATTCACAGATTGTCTGGAGACTTTGTGGTGAAAAGGAGCACCAAACGTTGTACGGTTGTGAAGCTTGATTTATTAAGTGGACCAAGAAGGGCAGAGCTGTGTTGGGAAAAGCTTTGCAGTCACTCATTCACACCCTTTCACACACCCACAGCCCCTTTCTCTCTCTCTGTCACACACACCTCCTTTCATACACCCTTTCTCTCTCTCAATAGTTCAATCCCTGGTGAAGGTATGCAAATAAAGATTCCCACTTTTTTCTTTTAATCTCTTTCCCTTTCTGTAGCTCAGTGAGGAGCTGGGAAGGTAGGTTAGTTTGAGTGGGAATTCAAAGAATACTGGTTAGTAATGGAAACAAAACCAAGCCAAATGACGCAACAAGTAGGATAAAGTGGTTGATGACAGGAACTTTGGTTTTGGGGTGTTTCTGCTTGGAAATTTGTGGTTGTGGAGGCTACAAGCGGGAACACTGATAGATAGATAAATTTCCTTTTTACTATGAAGGGTCATAAATAGAGAGGGACAATAATATCTTTCAGTTCTCATTTATTTATAATATTATCTTAAACCATGACCCCAAATAATAAATCCCTATGGTATGCAGTAAAGGAATCTAAAGTGCAAAGAAGATTGTTTGAGTGAATTCCTGCAATGTGGGAAGTCAAACACTTCTGAACTTTTCAATCCCAGTCTAATGCCTTAAACCCAGGCCATTCTTCACTTTTCTATTTGAGAGAAGGAAGAGCTGTACTTAATATTTGTACTTCCTGGGCAAAAGAGTTGTTAGACTCTTTTGTATCACTCTTAATGTCGGTCTTAGCATGAGAAATGCTTTCAGAGCAGTTTGCCATGAGACAAACTGAGTCTGATTAGTGTTGTCAAGTCAAGGTGTTGTCAAGGTGACAAGTCACCTGAGATCATCTTATTAGAGCAAGATGTCTGAGACATGCTGGCCTTGGCCAAAGACTGGACTAGAGCAGAAGGGGACAACACATCAAACCAGATGAGTATCGATGAATTGGGGAAGCTGAAAGAGACTTGCCTACGTAGTTGTCCTAATGAACCAGTCAGGCCTCTCATCTACTATAGAGGAAGGAGAGTCTAAGTTACGTTTGGAAGCTCGGTGAGAAGGTATTGTTGTAGCTGATACTATCATTGATAAAAATAAAAATCGTACTGTATATGATGTGTGAAGGGGGGATGTCAGGCCTATTCAGGTTCTTTTTCTCTCCATCTTCCCACTCGTCAAGAAATCAGCATGATTATAGAAGGATGCTGGAAGTTATGTTGGACTCCATCATATTTTGGCAATACTTGTAGAACATGTGACTTTTTTCCTACATTTCTTTTTCCATAGTCACTGCACTGTGTCTGTGTATTCCTGACAGAGTTTTTTGGGGCAGTGTTTGGTATCACAATTTAAAACTGCTGAGGTCACCGAAATGGAATTCTCCCTTATGCCCAGTTTCTGTGGTTGAACTCAAAATCCCTTTACACCACAAATGTAATGCTGTTGGCAGACTAAGGTACAACGCAGTTGCCTCCCAATTCATTCGAAATACAATTGCAATTTGTAGTGAAGGAGAATAGGCACAGATCTGTAGTGAAAGAGTAACATAGTCAAAGCACTGCATGACAGTGGGAT
Organism: Tringa tobata; assembly: GCA_033628505.1. Classification (NCBI taxonomy): domain Eukaryota; kingdom Metazoa; phylum Chordata; class Aves; order Charadriiformes; family Scolopacidae; genus Tringa; species Tringa tobata. Next base: position 2,693,139 of record JAHREE010000176.1, read on the forward strand.
GTGAAATGTCATATTGAGAAGTTTTTGAAAAGGAATAGGGATTCATTGGATGTCTGAAAATATCACGTGATCTTTTAAACATCTTTTGACCTTAAGAAAGCACTTGAGTTCCTCAGTGAGACTGGTAAAGCATTACTTTGTTATCATCGTGTACCAGATACAAAATCCATGTGACCTTGTACTCGTAGGTGGAGATAGGCAATTTATCATTGAGAGAGATCACAATCTGAGTTTTTCTTCTAGGTTGTACTTCTCCGCTTGTCACTGTGGGGAGTGAAAACACAGGGATTGAAAATGGTACCACTGATTTTTGTCATTGACATAAATGAATGCTCTGTCCAAACTGCTTTTCAAGATGGTATTGATTTCTTTAACAAAACCTTGCTACTTTACTGGAGAGACTGTTATCTGTACTTCCATGGCTTCAGTCATTAGAAAGTGGTGTTTCAAGAGCAAAGCCACGTCTAACAATATCTGCTTGCATATATTGACAACTGCATAGTGGAATGAAAGGCCCTGTGAATAGGCTCACATCTATTCTGGCACCCTCGGTAGGATTCACAATTTATTGTCTCAGTGATCTGTAGTTAAAAATAAACTCGGAACTGGCTGGCTAAGATGTAAATGAAAGGTTACTGGCACATAGCTAAATTAGTCCAATTTAGTTTAGCATAAACTAAAAAGTTTAACATAAACTAAGAAGAGGGCAGCCCAGCTTCCCTTGCAGCAACTTGTCATGTTGCCGTAGGCAGAGTGCTCCAGGTGCCTCACTCCTGTCGGTCTGTGGAGTTGCACTGCCCTGCTGAGATCAAGAGGGCACAGCCTGGTAAGAAATGTCAAAATGTCATCAACTCTGACAAGGTAAATGCACATAAAAAGGTGGAATGGTGTTGTCATTTTTATTAGCAGGAGACAGCAAAACCAGCATTGCTTTCTCTCTGTAGCTCAGAGAAACACAAGGAGGAAATAGTTACCAGTCACTCCTGTGAATTAATGGAAGCTCCTCCTTTGCTGCTAATGGTGCCGGGCAGGGTAGCCTCATCTTTGAGGGCCACATATGCAACACGAATTCAGAAAGCTTGAGTTAGTGTGTAACAAGACAGACGTATTGCCAGGGCATCAGGAAATACCACAGCAGAGTGTCAGATTCCTAGTAGTGCTCATCTCCTGTGCAGCACGTTGTTACCTGTGAGGTGTCTTTTAGTTCAAGTTTATAGCTGGGTAGAAAGAGGCATAAACAGGCAGTGACTAAGATGTCTTAGTCTGGATCCTCAGTCAGGGTCCTCCTCTAATGCTTTCAATAATCAGGAAGACAAAAAGTTATTTTTCCTTTCCTCTTTACTTGCACCCTACAATGAAAGTAGGGAAAAAAAAAAAAAGATTGTGTGCAAATTAAGTGGAAAGGAAGTGTGAAAATGAAACAAGTACATTTTCCATGGCTTCTCCAATGTGATTTTGCAGAAAATGCAGAAATGTTTTCCCAGTGAATTAGCATTTGATGTAATTCTTCTTTCTCAATAATAAAATGCTAAAAAAATAGAAGCTTTAAATAATACAAGAGGAAGATATTTCTACTGGGGATGAGCAGAGTAGTCCCCGATTTAACTAATGTAATTGTACATTCATTCTGGACCTTTGTCAACACACATTAAAAATACTTCATCGGTTTAACCCATTTACTTTTCTAAGAGAATCCTGGGAGATTGTTGCTGCTAAATGAATTAAGAGACACAGCCAGTCTAGAAGAGGAACCTTTGAATGTTTAATTTTTCTGTTGCATAATGCAGTATGTGACACACGTGTTGTCTCAGGGGACATCTTACAAAGCAGTAGCACACTGACAGTTGAAATGGAGAGTGCTTTCTGTGCTTGTGTCGTTTTTGTTGTAGGCGTTTGGACAGAGTCCTGTAAATGCTGCTACCTGTACAGGGTCTACTTAGTGTGGAAAGTATTTATAGCATCTGTGCAACTCCTGAACATAAAGTGAGGCAAAGACCATAATTTTGTTACTGCCAGAATCTATTTTAAAATGCTTAAATAAATGTTTCATATACTGGTAAAACAAAATTATTTTTATGCACAAGGATTTAGAGGGAATATATGCATTTGCATGAACTGGACATGTAAGAGTTTTTTTCATACATATTAAGGATAATTTTAGAAAAAAAAAACTTACACCTAGAAAGGAAAGAAAAAAATTGTAAGGTAGTTTTTGCAGCTTATAGTTTTTGGCCATTTTCAAAGGGCAGAAGTGGTGATCTGCATCATACTACACTTAAAAAGCATCAAAGAGGTGAGACCAATTATCTTTGAATATTAATTTTCTTAGTTTCTTCATTTGGATGTTTTTCACTACATAGCAGCACACTGTACAGGAAAAGGTATGAGATATCCAGCTTAAGAGAGACTGGGAGATTTTCTGGGTAATAAAGAGTATATTTGATGTTTCTTCATGTAAGACCTATTTCAAAAAGTTTGAGTTTGTGAGAGTGCTGTGGGCTGTTTTATTTTGACCAACACTTTGCTGTACTTCTGCTTTAGCTACTCCCTTCGGGTACAAAGAAATACTCTCCTGAATCTATTTGGGGTGTGAAGGAGAAAAATGAAAGTGTGGACTGATGGACGATCCACCCAGCCATTCTGGGTAATTGTTGATGTCATTGGCAGGCAGTTCAGGAGGCATCACATTATGCTTGCTTCTACTTTATTTGAACTATAAATAGAGAACTTGAGCCCTTATGAGTGAAATACTCCCCTTCACTGCCATTAAATAACAGGTTTGCAGCTTCCTGCTGCCGTACCTGTCTGTCATAAGCCATGTGCTTGTCCTCATGGATGTCTGTACCAATTGCAGACCCCTCACCAAAAGCCGAAGGAGAGTGCTGAGCAGGTATTACATTGTCGTTCTTAAAGTTAATTCAGTGCTTTCTTCTTTTCTTCCCCCTCCCCCCTTTTATAAAATTCTAACTTCGGGCTGTCACTAGCCCTCTTCTACTGAAATCAGTAATTTTGTAGCTGGAAAAGATAAAACAACTGATCCTGAATTTTCTTGAGGAAAAAATCCCAAAATAAAATTGCATAGAAGTCAGGATGTATGACAGCACCACCTCTCTTGTCCTGCAAAACAGTTTTGAGTCGCAGAGTTAGTACCCAGGTACAGTGACCTGATTTTGTGTCATTCTTGATACTTTGCTCCATTCGACTGCTTAAATAGAATGGGGAGAGAAAATAGTTTTCTGTTTGATTCTTCAGCACAATGCTGCTAACTTCAACATTGCATTTGATCAATAGATGTGGGAGGAGCATTCTCTGTCCTGTCCCTCACCTCCATCATACCGTTTTCTTACATTTTCTATCTGTGGGTATGAAACTAGATTTCAGTTCTTCCAAATAAAAACTGCATCAAAAATACTTATTTTGGATTAAGATTATTTTTAGAAGGTTTACCTTTTAGGTCTCAAAAAGGAAAAGGTGACATTAGTTCCCTGTATAAGGTGAGCTACAAACGCGGAAGGGAAATTTTCCCTTATAGAGAGACTCATAGAAAATCCCTTTAATTTCTCTGTGTGTTTGCATTGTTTGGCCAATCCGTTCACATCCAAACTTTAGCTCAGAGTGAATGAAATGAGATGCATCTTTGCAATCCTCCACTAAAAAAAGCCTCTGAAGTGTATTGCAGTCTAATGACAGAACGCTTCTTGCTCCTGTACTACAGCAACCCAGTTAGAAACATTTGGTTTTAAAATATTGTGTGGTTTAGATTTGCTGAATGAGAATCATTCATGTTAAAAATCATTAAATCTCTATCAAAACCTGACAGATGTTGCATGACAATAGGAAGCGGGATATTTTTACTTTGATAGCAGTTTAGATTTTCCTCAAATGCTGTTTTCAGGTTTTGTATCTATACTTGCATAAGCAGAAAGTAAAGTTAAATCTGTCCAAGTTTTCTTTTTAGATTGTTTGCTAGATATATGATGGAATTCTTTCAGATTTTTCCCTGGGGGTCTATTTTGGGGAGGTTCCCCCTCCACATCACAAAAGTGGTCTTTCTCTGAAAGGCACAGATACCACCTACTGCAGAAGTACATTTATTAAACCAGATGGTTTTTGTATATTAGAATGATGCACAGCACACAACACAGAACTAGATTCGGAATATGATCGCATGGCAATCAGATGACAATAAATTATATATAAATTATTATCACATACTTAGAGAAGTCCAGACAGGACATTTTGCTCCTCTGCCATTGTTACGAAGATGAAGCTTGATTTGCATAATGCTTCCAACTTCCACTTTATTGAATTGTGACTGATGAAGCTGATGCATTTGATGTACCCCTGAACAAAGAACAAATAAAAATAAACAAATTTTAAGAATATTTTTATATCCTGCAATAAAGACCATATTTCCACTAGTTTATATTACTGCAGTAGGATATTTTAAGAGACTAAACTTGATTTTATAAATCAGACATTGTAGCAGTGATCATGTAATGCAACACTGTCCTGTATAATTTTCAATAATAGAAATTCTTAATTTAGATTTGTTTCACTGGGCTAAAATTAAGTTTTATTCCCTTTACTACCGTTATTTATTAAGGTCCACTAACACGAATGAGTTTGTTTCTAGTTTTAAATCGAGAGGTATGCACTACACTGTATATTGGGTAGTTTTGGAGTTGAAGCAAAGCTTTTATTTTTCTTTTTTTCTTTTTCCACAAAGGCTTCATTCTTGATTAACTCACTGAAATTTCAGAATGTAATGTCAGGTGTAAACAAGTGAAGCCAGAAATCCTAGGAGGGATGAGAACGGAACAACAGAAAAAGGGGTGGAATTGTGGAAGCCCCAAAAGAAGCAGATGATAAGAAAGGTTGTGATTAGTTTGAGGCGCTGCTATTGTGTCATGACTGACAGCCTGAACCTGAAGAAAGTACATAGGAATGATTTATTCACAGAAATATGCATAAGATTAAGGAGAAACCTGCGCCTGCTCCCATGAATTTGACCTTGGGTAACATCCCACTCCTTTAAGATGTTCAGCACTTCATGGCACTGTGTATTTCCTCCGCGGTGGGGGGACTGGCTGAGGTGCAGTAGTCGTGGTTGGCATGTGCCCTGTTCCACCTGCCAGAGGTGCCAGGGACGGAGCAGTCTGTAAGGGCAACCTTCTGGCTAAACATCAACAGTCCTTTGCTTAGGAGTAATAAAGATCTGCTCATTGTAAACAAAGGAAATTACTTAGGATGCCTTGAATAGTTAAGTGTGGGGAGGTTCAAGTGCTTCCCACAAGGAACCGTCTGAGCTAGTAGCTCTTCCCAGGAGGAAGTTCAGTCTTCTCACAGGGTAGGTAAGCTGCCCCAGACTAAATCCGTGGATCCTTGGATGAGGATCTCTTGACGAGGAGTGCCGAGGGAGAAGTTTTCTTGGTGTTCATTGTGTTGTGCGTCTGCATATGATACTGGGGGTACCTGTGCTGTGACATCATGGAATGTGGGTGTAACTGAGCTAGCGGTGGTATTAGTGACAACAAGATAGGATTGGAAGTTGTGTGACCTCTCTAGGAACGTGGACCCACTTTTCTGAAGTGAGATTGTGACACATCCACTAAACCAATTCTCTACATGACAGTACCTTTTAAACTCAGAGATGTGTTCACAAAACTGTGAAGGTGAACTGTGTTCCTTGCAAAGGCTCACCAGCACTGGTCTTATGGTCGAAAGTAACACTTGTGAATGCTCCTTAGAGTATTACTGGCCCTGCCAAGCACAGCAGATTCAGCAAACAGCACAGTGGGCTCAAGGGTCTTGGCTGTGACATAACTGCCATACCAGTTTTCCCAGAGTTGTGAGTAACCACTGTTGGCATTATTCTGCAGCACAGATGTTGCTTAAATCTTTTATTTGAGGTGTTAACTTATTTAGTGTTGGATTCCTGTGAGGCGTTGCACTTGCGTTATCATGTTTTTCAGTGCTGCTTTATATAAAGGACAGTCTGCGTTTTGCTTTCTAGACAAACAGCAATATACATGCAAAGTCTTAATTCTGACATTCCTTTTTCCTGGGGGGTTTTCCTTGCTGACTTCCTATTCTTGTAGGGTACATTGATGGCACTCTTGAAGTACAGATAGTTTGGCAGAGAGAAGCAAGTTATCTCTCACTGTAGTACAGTAATCACTCGTACTATTTTCACAATTATTTGTTAACTGTTTTACAGATGTGCCCTGAAGAGAGAGCTTCTTTCAGAGGGACTTAAAAAAATAAAGGCGTGTGTGAAAGACGTGGGTAATAAGGAGAACAAAAAAGGAAATTTCAGGACATGGTAAAAGATGTGAGTAAAACTACAGTGCTATAACTCAGTTTATATGAATGTTATTTCCCCAATACACACATTTGCTTAGTGAGGTGTTGCACTCTTACTGAAAATAACAAAGATTGTGGAAAGTTTTGATTTTGTGCCATTTCTTTTTAAAGGATTTGAGACAGTGTGATTTCCATGAATTTTAGAGAAAGTTATGATAGAATTAAGGTACTGACTGTTGAATTTGACAGATTGTCACACAAGGATAAAATCCAGCTGAAAGAAATTTAAGTTGTAGCTGCCATGTGGACTGTGACAGCTATAACTGCAGAGAGGAATGATCCAAATGGTTTGGCTTCAAACCCTTTCATTTTCTTGCTCACTTGAATGTATTCAGACAATCTCGGGTCATCTTCTTTTACTTTGCACAATTAACTGTCACAGACATTTTGGAATGAATTTAACAGAGGGAGCAACATTCCCACTGCCAGAATATTCTAGTGTTGTTCCAGAGTAAGGGATGTGGAGGAATCCGTAGAGAAAACATCTATTGTCCCCTAGGCATTTCTTTATGAAAACTTTGAATTCATTTACAAGATTTTAATGAAGATGTATATTTTTTCAGCATTTGTATCATAAATAAAGCAAGCATTTAATGCAGAATATCATGATGCTCTTGTTGGCAGATGTTCCTGGTTCAATTTTGCATATATTCTTATGAAAAGTGTTGAACAGGGAAGAAATCTTAAGTATGGAAAATGTAGTGGGCTGAGATGTTGCACGGGAGTTGGAACACTGTGTGAAAAAATTAGTTTAGCTGAAAGTTTACAAAGAGCTGAAATGCTGGAAGTCAATAACCATTTCCTCCAGAAGACACTACAAATCACAGAACAGACTGCAGCTCCTCTTTTAAATGAAATATGTATCACCAAATTTCTTACGTGTACAACCATAGGCAAAATATCCACCAGTCTATAGTGAAAATAAACACGGCTAGCAGAAACTTGACAAAGCAACTATACTATAGGTAAAGTAAATTTTCCCTAAATAGAAAATAGATTATTCCAGAAATCAAAATCCTGGGACATTGTTTGGAGGTAATACAGAAGTGAAAGGCATCAGTACTATTTCTGTGATCCAGTAACCCAATTAAAACTGATTAATGATAGCAGAGATGCACGTTCTATGATTCAGCACATAATTGAAATAGACAGTTCAATGAACTTGAGTCTTGATGTATCTTGGAACAAGCTTGGGAAATTTTGCTTGCTTCCAAAATCATTCCATGCTTTTGAAGGGGTCAGCTGAAGAGGACAGGAGTAGTATGAAAAAGTGAACAGAACTTTTGCAAGAACCATGATCATATCTCTAATAGCAAAAGAGATTGTCACAGAATTTTCAAGGGCACATTTCAGCCGGATTTTTATGTTATATTTATAGTGCAATGAAAATAATTATTCTAGTTATATTTCTAATAATCATTATAACGAATGGGCCAGATTCCTGCTACCAGGCTATTTTTATACCTCTCCAAATGGAGCTTTAAGTGGGTGCAAATTACCTCTTTAACTTAACAGATATGAGTATATGCATCCCATTATTAGAAACATTTAAAAGAAAAGTTGATGGAAAGCACTTGTGCTAGCAGAGTTCACTGCCAATTTATTATTCCCAAACTTTTACTTCCCCCCCACACTTTCTAGAAAACACCACTGTTTCTAGAGAGAATTTGATGCTAATGAAAGGCTGATTTCACAGCACTGGAGACTAGAATTCTGTTTACACGGTGAACAGCTTTGGTGAGTATTTCTCTCACAATTCAGTCAACACACCTCTGTTTGTATTGTGAGTCTCTGTGGAATCTCTGTTCACACCCCTTAAGTCCTTATTTAGCTTTTACTCAAAACCTCCTCAAAAAAGCTAAGATCAAAATCAGCTGAAATTCTTTTGTTTAATATTTTAGTGAAAAATCCAGTAGCCTCTACTTCCACGCACAGGATTTTTGAGCATCCACTGCAGCTGCCAGTGAGGGTCATGCCCATAACATTGGCAGTTTGCATTGTCAACATCGGCTGGCTTGAAATTACCAGCTCTTTTTTATCTGGGCTCTGAAACAGCTGTTAAGGGGCAGTGATTTCTGGCAAGTTGTGATGAGCTGGAATTAAAAGTAAAGTCGAGTCATCCTGTTTTCAATTCCACGTATGTTCTCCTACACTCCAGCTCCCACATATGTACGCATTCTTAAAGAAATCTCTGTTTGAATTAGAAATAGTTTGCAGCAGCATGGAATATTTAATCAAAGACAGCGGTCACTTAGGCCACACATAAATGATTCAAATTGCAGCTTGAGGTGCCTTCTCCTAACTCCGAGCTTTGTGCAGAGACATTCGCGGTATGGATGGCTGCCGCTAGAGCTGTCTGCACCGGTTCCTTGGCTCTCACTCTTGCAAAGCTGCCAGGTGCAGAAAGAAGTACATGGTGTAACTCTGACCTTGCCTATGTAGCAGAGAGCCAGAGGGTTTCCTTTTAAGTCGCTGTCTGCACAGACTGGGAATGAGAAGGGCATGTTAGAGTGTAGGTTTGCATATGTTTGTATGTGGGGTAGACCTTGGTGTACTTAGTTGGAATCTCACCAAAAAATAGCTGTGAGACATGATCTCTCTGCAGTGAAGGCTAGGGTGCAGCTGAGGTCATCTAGGCTCGTGTCTGTCCCCCTTTGAAGCTGATCAGAATATGAGAGAACAGAAAATAATACACAATTGTCATCAGCATTTTTCCTGTCTTCGCAAACTGACAACTCAAAATGCAGCAATGCTGACTAGCACTGCTCTTGTTCCCTACTGGAAAATAACCTTATGTAGCCAAAATATTCATGGGTCAGTGAAGGTAAAAGAGGTTTCTAACAATTCTTTCTCATCTTCCCTGTCAGCTGTACAGAAATGCACATTCAACTGTCCCAAATGGGACTACTCCCCCTTAGGAATTTTGGATGGTAGTGGCAGTGGAGCATTACTAAAGAATAAGTACAGTACTTTAGATGTATTGCATCCAGTCCTGGCTTGCAAGCTTACAGTTTCTGTTGGCACTCTGCTGCACTGAACTCATTGTCATTCTGAGAAGCAGTTTCTTGATCTATTGATGAGGATTATAAAGCCTTCTCTTCCTCACAGACAGGAATGAATTAATGTCTGGAAGTTTTGGTATCCAGTGATGGGAGGGATACAGAACCATACATCTTCATTAATGTTGCTGCAAATGGAAGTTGCATATTTGAACTTGTAACATATTAATTGGTTTGCCTGTAGAGTTACAGCAAAGAGGCAATCCAAGTAAATTTTCTTCTATGAAAGATGAGTAGAACCTGAAGACATTTTCTCAGATGAGTTAGTGTTACATAGCCTTGAAAGACAGAGTTCTAGAAATCCAGAAATTCTTTGTAGCTGCTACCAGAGCTGTCATTTTCAAATAGATTTTCCAGAGCTATCAAATATGAGATTAAAAGTAATGTAGTTGAGAATATTCCTGTGATTCCAACTAATTTAAACAAGACACGGGTACAGTGTGGGCCTTGGTAAAGCTAGTAGAGATAATTGCAGTGAACTGGGTAGACTGCCCGGGAACTCTGGTCATTTTGGAATTTGCACTGAATTTGAAGATGCTGTAGTTGCAGGGCTAACAATACTATTTCAAAGTCAGGGGAAGAGTTTTTATAGTTTGGATGCTGGAAGATGAGAAGACCTTGCAGTCGTGTGAACTTCCACTGAAAACATTAATGTTTAATTTTAGATTTTTTTGAACTCCAGAAGTGAACTCAGGGGTGCTACTTCTGCATTTTAAGTCTCCACTGAACCAGGTCTTGAGGTTTTGATTCAGTCCTTATTCACATCTGAGTCAGTCAGATTCCCACAGAATTCAGTGAGAAAAAATGAGTGATAATCTGTCATAAAATTACTCAGGATACAATGTGTCCATGCACCAAGTTAGAGATGTGTTCTGTTTAAGCTAAACTACACAAGTCCGTGTAATGCTTGAGACACTATGAAACAATATGAAGGTATTTTAGCAGATACTGACCACTCAGCTAACATTACTTTTATTCCTCACACACTAGGGCTTGACACTCAGATAAAAGACAGGTAGCATCTGGCTTTGGAGGGGTCAAAAAGAGAATTAAATCTTATTTTCTGTCTGGTACAGCAAATGTCTATGAAAGAAGGGGAAGATTCACGATAATGCTATGATCATGCTGATCATAAGCTATAATACAGTCCCTCCTATTCTGACAAGAATGGGAAAGGGATTTAGATACATATTTCCCTCCTTACATGGCACTTCCCTGCTTATTATCTTTTTCCCTCTTTCTGGTGGCAATATAGTATTATGTTGCAGTGGATCGTGACCTTGAAGAGAAGTAAAATAAGATGGCTCCTGCCTGAAATTATGGACTTGTATGGACTCCCACACATTCTGTCTGTGCTATTTATTTCTTCTTTCAGGATTTATGCTTATTAGTACTGAGTCCTCCCATTGCTGTTTTCAGCTCCAGCTGCTCCCATCTGTACATAGTGATACTATTCTGTGTAATGCTACTTCTCCTGCAACAGCAAATTTTATTGTAATTAAATTGCCAGGTGAGAAATACACAAGGGTGAAGGACTTGAAGCGGACAAGCAGGCGGATCCTAAGTGTTCCAAAAAACTGAAAGCTCTTAGAAAGTGCCTTTTTTACAGCAAACACTGACAGGAAACTGACAAATACTTGACAAGAGCATCTCCACAGACCACCTGGAGGTGCCTATGCACCACTGATGGCCTGCAAGGGATTTGGATAATTTTACCGAGCGTTTATTGATTACTGCAGATCAGGAAGAATATTAACTTAAAGTCTAGTGAATTTTATTTATTTCTCATAGAACACACGGTTTAAAAAAAAACTGTAGGAGGTGTTCTTCAGATATATTAACCTTGATCCAATTAAAGCATTTCGTATATTTGGCATTCAAGTTAGACTTAATTTAATAACATGGCTTAGAATATCATTTGAGGTGAAAGATGCAGAATCTTTGAGTCTTTTATCATTCCTTTCAATCTCTTCAAGTCCATGTCAGTGCATTAGCATTCTTTTATGTCTAGGGTAAAGCACATGCAGAAATTTCCAAGGTTTTATTGGAAAGAATTACTTGTTTCCATAATGAAGTGTAAAAAATGTAACACAGTGACCTGAAAGTTGATGAGAGACCGTAAGATTCCTTCTTAAAAATAATAAACACACTGAATCATTAAGAAAGCCTATGTAAGCTCATAAAGTTGAGATTAGACAAGAAAAATGCTGACTGAATCACGGTGGCAAGCACTTCATCTCTCCAGAGGAGGGGATATTTTAAAAAGAATGGTCTTCCCTCCATATTGGGACTATTGTCTCTGTGTTGCTGCTTATGCTGAGTCCTTTCTGACAGCATTCAGTTTCTTCTTCGTAATAAGAAACTATTATACATTCTGGAATGTAAGTCCTCATAGAGGTTATCAGTCTTTACCTGCGTGGCTGATAAAGTGTAAGAATATCCAGATTTCTTCCCACATGAAAAAGTATTTAATTCTTATTTACCTGTGTCAAAAAAATTTCTCAGTATTGGTGGTCACATGGAAATGTATTCAGGTACAAAGACGGCAGCCTGTTTATCAGACTTATGTATGATGTATAGCATTAACTGCAGCTGATGTTCAGTAAGGAACATAAAGGCACAAGCAGGATTATCAGTAATGACTGTGTAACCACAGAAGAGTCAGGAAAAGCTCTCCTGCTCAAGTGGTGTTGACAGGCAAGATATTTGATCTGCCTTTAACTTTCGTGTTGTAGTTGTGTCTTTCACTTCTTCAATTTGTAGCTGATGTTTTAGGTAGGAAGAATGCTAGTGTGACAGCATGTCCTCTTTTGGTGAGGTGGCATGAGGCAAACAGCTGTTAAAAATATTTTGATAGGAATCATGTCAGTAGATTTAACCTGTAAGGCAAGACTCAGTCTCTGAATGAAAGCTTAAGGGCATCCAAGCCAAAAACCTTATGTTATTATTTTATGCTAGACACTTATTATCTCCTCCCACCAACTACTCGCCAACCTAAAAAAAATTAAGCTTCTAAGAGCAGGAATTGTGATCCCAGATCCAACCTGGATCCAAGCATTTTATGTATCCCATGTGTTAATTCCACCACACAGAGAATTTTCTTTATAGTACCATGACAGGAGGTGGGAGCAGGGTTGGGCAGGTCATTGTCTTTGTTTCTCCTTGGGACTCAGAAGAGCACAAAGGCAGCTAGAGGAAGCTCCGTGAGAGGCCTGAGAGCCATAAGGTCAGAAAGTATGCAAATATGGGTTTAAAAGCTATCATTTTCCATACTTCCATTCTCACCAGGGGTTCAGTGCAGGCTTAAGGTTCACGTGAAGCTTCTCTAAAAAGATGAGAGAAAAAAATACTAGTGAACAGTGGATACTGTGCCAGAAGGTAGAAGAGACTCCATCAGACACATCAGTGTGTTGCTGAAAAAAAGACCCAGAAAATTACCTTTCCCATCTGCTTATCCAGAAGTATGAAAACACACCAAGAGAAAAAAAAAACTATGAAATGTACAAAAGATGTTGATTTTAAACAAGTTTCTTGTACTATCCAGGCTTATTTCAGTTCTTGTTTATACTTGATTTTTCCACAAAACACTCTCTGTTCTGGGTTCCCAAGAGGAAGCAGTCCATCTAGAAGTTCTGGCAGTTGTACTTTGGTTTAGGAACTGAAAGACATCAGAGGTCTCACAGACATCTCTGGGACACCTTGATTTGAGACATACATCCCCTGAGCACCTCTAATCTCCTCCTGAGTCCCAAAGGCGATGAGAAGCTGCTTTCCATTGTAGGAGCCATTGGGGATGGGGAGGGAAGAGAGATCCTTATTGACATTGTTCTCTTGAAACAAAGGGGAGTGCATTTAAAACAAATACTTTCTTATATTGCTAAATTCCCCCAACTGCCTTCAGAACTTGCAAAATACAGGCATGTCTGATCTGGCAGAGATGATTTTTTAAGAATTGAGTTCACAAATTGTTTTTGTTTTGCTTTTTCTATGGGCTGAGCAGTATGAATGCCACAGTGAAACAAAAGAAAACACGCCTTCAGCCAAATTCTCCTCTCAGAGTCCTGCAAACCCACTCAAGCCAACTCAGTAGCAGCAGAACTGAGAAAAAAAATGTTTTAACTCCACAGATCCCTGAAGTATACGTACTGTTGGCAGGATTAGGGAGACAGAAAATGGTTCATTGATCTAGGCATAGTGGGAGCGAGCACCAGACTGTGTCTTGCTACACTTCTGGAAGTTGTGTGTTGCAATGCAAACAAAACCCAAGTTAGTAGGCTCCCCAGCAATTTACTACCATGTCACACAACCATAGGCAAAGCTAGTCTGCTGGTCTGTTTCGTAAATAAGGTAAAAGAAAACATCATGAGATCCATTACTCAAGATATGCTGCTATCTAAGTGAATATGTCACAATAAGTGTATCGTAATGCCTAAGACCTAGGGAATAGGAAATAACTCAGTCTTCCTCTTGATTTCTTTGGTTGAGCTGGAATGTCAATACATTATCTCCTTACCTGTGGATGTAGAAAACATGTTGAGTGTCACATTTTTACTGATAAAGTAACTGGAATGGGGAGTATAGGCATTGCATCTTCCAGTTACTCGTCCTTGGTATAATGAGATGAAAAACCAGGTAGGGTTAGCCTCCTCAACATCCAAAAAAGTCATTATGTGTGGTCCCTAATCTTCCCCTTCCATATTGAGTGATTTTCCCTCCTACCTAACTTTGTATAATGAGGCTCTGAGGAATTAGGTCAGTTGGTCACCCTTTACCAACCTTGTATAAGCTTGATTTTTGTTGCTTTGAAAATTCAAGTACAGGAGTAAGAGTTGGGGGTAAAGTTCAGTGATTGTCTGAATGTTAGTGACAAATCAATGAAGATACTGTGTGCATATGGTGTGGAGTAAAACCCCATACCGTGATGACAAACTGACCTCAGGGAAAACCCACGTCACAAAAACTGGAGCCAGGCTTTAGGCTACAGGTTGAGAAATAAGTATAGAAGTTCTTTCTTTTCCCACTCATCTTAATTATGTGTTTGGAGGTCACAGAAGCATCTTACTGGGCAAAGAAACTACGCCCTGTTAAAGCATCTTTAATAAAGCAGCAGCTGACAATGTTGCTGCATTTGATTTGTGTATTTGTTTTGCTTTTTGTCCTGTGTGCTGTGATGGAAACCACCAATGTGTTTCATTATTGCCTGTAGAAAAACAATGATTCACCCTAATCTGCTTTGACTTCTTGCTGCAATTGAAATGGAGAAGGAAATGAGTTTAAGCATGTTTATTGTGTACAACAGGGAAGGGAGAAATCTGACCCAAGAGTGTGAGCTACAGAAAATGAGAATAATTTAGAAGATGTGGTTTTATATGTTTAGTAATAGAAAGCTGGCCAGTTTCTTTATGTTTTGTCATTGTATGCTGTCCCCTGTGGTATCTGGGCACAGCACACATAAGAATAATCTGTAACACATAAGGATAGACAGCCATGGTGCATTGCTCACTGCTAAACTAAACGGGAAAGAGAGGAGAGATGTTTAAAAAAAACCAAACACACACAGCTTTTACACTCCTAAAGCCTCTTTTCAAAGTCAGGGAACATAAACTTCACCCTTAGACGTGTGAATTAACCCCAGCTCTAGTGGACCATGTGAACCACACAGCCTGACTTGCAGTTTGTGCAAAGATCATCCAATTTTTTCTGTCAAGTGTTTGCATTTGTGTATTAGAGTATTAATATGGGAAAGTAGCTCCCTCTAGTGATAAGAAACGTTCATAATTTCCATTTGTGTAATGCAAATACGGTTGAATAACAAAAAGCTTGAAAGTTGTCACATTGATTCTACAAATGTACATATAGTTCACTCAAAGATATAGTGACTTACGTAGGCTGCTTTCATGAATTCGCTTGCATGACTCCTGACTGGAACCCAAGAGGTCACACTCTTCATTGTTGATTAGTACAGTACTACAGTGCTTATCAAATTTTAAAAATAACTTAAAATGGAATCTTAATTGTATTAACATTAGGACAAAAATCGTTAATGCTTTTTGTATTTTTAATTTTCTTGTATTTTCATGAACTTACTTCCCTGGTTTTACTTGCTCATACTACAGAAATAACCAGTAAAGTTTTGCTAGTTTGCTCACTCAGTGTGTTGCTGAGGTTAAAATTGCCTATAATTGTTCTTTTCTGTGGAGCACAGAGCCTAATGTGTACTCTTAGGAGAACCGTAAAACCTTTGAGGACTTCATGCTGAAAAAATAAAAAAATAAAATAAATTTGCATCATAGGCTTCACCCTTGAACATTTTAAGGTCAAGTTAATATCACTTATAAGGAATATGTACATTTATATGTGAAACTTTTTGGGTTTATTGTAGCTTTATTTCTATATTTGCTTGTGTTTTCAAAAACTTTGGTGTTCTGTAGAAATTATATTCAGTCTACATTAAATTTTAAATTTCTTTCACATGCATAGATTTAAATGGTATGATTTTTTGAGAAATACTTGTATAGTCTCTCTCTATGATGAAGATGATACTTTTAATCTTATTTTTATCACTAGCATAACAAGAATAAAGGCTGCTGGTGATACATGACAAAAACTGTTCTGCTGTCAGACCCTTTCTTTATGACCTGTCATGAATGCTGGTGGCATTATATTGGAAAAAAAAATGGCTGTCTGAAACCCATAGGAGCTGATCAGTACTTAGCCTAGTTTCTTCCAATTCAAAGCAGTTTTTTCCTACTGTGTATATTTATTAACAGTCCTTTAAAGCATTGTTAGTCTTTGCTGTGATTGCTGCTCTGCTCTTGTGGTGTGCCAGTTGATTATTCACTGTTAAACAGCAGGAAAATGTGCAGGAAAAACATGATCAAACACCCGTTCTGGAAAATACACAGAAGAAATACTGAAATTGAGAGGGCACTGAGAAAGAAGGCATTTTACCTCATACTGTGTCAAAATGTTGTTTTTATTTCATTATATAAAGCCACACATAAGACAAGAAGTATGTGGTAAAATCACTCAAACCACTTGACATTAGCCATACTGATAACTAGGGCTAATTACAGAAGCAGCCCTTAAATAATTCCATTGAATTTAATAGGATGAAAATGAACAGTGATTGTAGTTTCGTATAAAAATGAGTATACCTGATTCATTCCAGTAATATGATTTGTTAAGCAATAAGAGCAAAAATTTAGTTGCTGTATGCAACTAAATGTAATGCATGTATTACTTAGTTAATTAGTACTGAACTAAACTGGAGAGAGGGTGTGCCTGTGGCTCTACTGACATCGCTTTCACCATTTCTCCAGCCAACTTTTACTAATCCATCCCATGTGCTACTTTGTATGCTGCTGCTGAGAGAGGGGGTTTCTGTATTTTCCCATCAGCAACTTACACAGTGCAATGTGACAGTGGCTTTTATTCATATCACTTTATTTGTTTGTGTGGAAATAGCAATGTGTTTAGGCCAACCAGTTGATCTGAGCAGCTTTTTTTAGCTCGATTGCTACTTGTCGTTTTTCAGAATCGTTCCTACCCTTCAGCCCTTTGAAGTAAAGCATCTTTATTGAGGATACATCTAGTCTTTGTGGCATTCACATGACTTCACAGGCAGTTTTTCCATTTCTCTTGGCTCTATCATGTGAGAAAGGTTTTTTTTAACTGGAGAGATTAAGCTGCGTTGAGGATGTCAGATGACCATGGTCAGTTGGAAGTCTGCACTTGGAAAATTAAAATGTCTCAATTGTGAATGTTTTGTTAACATGACTGTTAGCAGTGTTTGTTTTCCAAAGTAGTTACCAGCTTCAGACCTCAGTTGTGACTGGAAGGTTTCATTTAAGAAAAAGCTACCTCTAGCAAAGACACGCACCTAGCTTTCACTCTTCCCTGACTCAGCCAGAACCTTACTTCAGCCCAATTCTGCCATTTAATCATGAAAATGAATGTGAACTCCATTGTGGACGGTGATGGTGTAAGACCTTAGTTGGCGTTTCTGTCACCCCTGTGAAGCAGAACTTGGAGTTTTTAGCACAAGGCATATGAGCAATATCTGTTTTGTTTTGTGAGTCATATCTATTTATTTTTCTGTGTACATGCAGTTATCTAACATACTTCTGGTGCCAGACTTTCTGCTTAAAGCAGCTAAGTCAGAACTCAGAGACACTTAGAGTGGAAAAGTTTTATCAGCAGTATAAATGTACAGGTAATTAAGAGAGATGAAAAAAACAGAAAAGCAAGTTGGAAAATGAGCCCATATTCTGTGCCAGGGTCCTGGCAACGCGCAAAGGATAAACATTGTAATAACCTGATGCTCACCAGCTACTCAACTAGGAAAGACATCAAACAAATGGAAAAGTGACACTTCAGCCACTGTCCTGAATGTCCACTTTTCACCTGTGTCCCTTCTCCCTGTGCTGGAAAAGAGATATCTCTGCAGTGTCAAAGCTTGTAGACAAGCAGTAGCTTAATAGCAAATCCAGAGTAGTTCAAGGTTACACTTCATAAAGGAAAATCCTTTAGTATTCCCAATGACAACTTGCCAAATGTTTCCCTTGACCCTTAATTTTTGCCTCTTTTTTACTTCCTAAGTTAACTCAGTTAATTTAAGGAGTAAAGATTTCCCTATTTTAAAAAATCTCATTGCCTCTTCCACATTCTGTTATAATTAGTTTAAGACTATCGAAAACTCTTTCCTGAGAGGAAACCTTTCTTTGGCTTCAAGCATCTTGGCTCCACTTCCCTGAAATCTTTTAACAGCATTATATCTCTTGACAGGATACAGGTTTCTAATTGATTGCTTCATGCATTAGTATTGCAAGATAGTAAGTCTAAAAGCCATTTTCTGGCATTAGTGCATGTACTGAGGAGCTTTTTACAGAGATTGGTTTCCTTGATTCCAATTGCTGAACTTTGGCTACAAAAGTTGTTTTAATATTCTCACTCTGGTTTTAGGGACATTATCCTATGTTTGAGAAGATAAAAATAGAACAAAACCGCTCAGTATTGTCAAGAAAAACTAAACTCGATATATCATGACTGAAAAAAGCAGAAGTAAAATATACTTCTATCTCACTAACCCTCACATGATCTCCAGCTTTTTGGCAGAGAGGTAACTGTGTGTGATGAAGATTGATGTTTCTTTGATTTCTTTGTTTTAACCTTTCCTTTGAAATGTGCTGGGCTTTCTTTTCAGAATATGAAACCAACCTTGCAGTCAGTGAAATTTTACACGAGTGAAAATAAGAGGGAGCTATGAATGATGCGTCTCTGAACCAGTTATAAAAAGCAACAAGTAAGGTGCATATGACTAGAATGAAAGGTAAAATTCTTAAATAATGTCAGACATTGTAAAGCTTTGATTTTCTTCCTTTTGTCATACCAGAACCTCTTTCACACGCAGTGAATTCTTCTCCAATTCGGTCTGAACAATCAATTTGAAATCCCAGTGAAATACAGATGTTCAGACAGGTCTGAGAATAAGAATGAGTAATGAAAATTCATTCATGTTGTCCTATTGTAGGACGGTCAGCTCATTCTGAGTACTAGTTTTGAGCTTTACTCAGTTCTGAGGCTTTCTAAATGAGTTACATTATAGGAGAAGACCACATGTGCTTTTTTCATCTGCGATGTCCTTGTCATTAGTAGGGGCATAGTTTCATGCTTGTTAAGGTGCTGCGAGGTCTCTTTTGAATTCAGAAAGGGGCGATTTGTCAGAGGTGAGAGCAAGTGTTTAAAGCTTATCATTCACTGAACTGAGCCTGAAATGTTTACTTTTGATTGCAGTTTCCTTTTATAAGGGATTCTTTACAGAAAGTGTGGCTTTAGTCACCCACTATCCATATTGTCTGTGTCTATGTTTTCCTTGGAAGCAGTGCCTACGTATGCACGTGGCATCTCCACAATTTGTTGGCTTCAATCTGACTGGCACTAGAACGTGCCATTCACTGTCCTTGCCATCCCAAGCCTTGTATTCCCTCTGAAGCCAATGCTATTACAAGACAGTAAGAATGGAGTATCCTCTGTTTGAGACTGCTGCTTGAGCTGCTGTGACTGTTCTGCACCTTGTTTTTGCGTTCCTGAACACTGGGGGACACTGCTTGCTCGCCTCTTTCCAGCTGCACTATTGAGCACAGAAGGCATATTGTTTCTCTTAAACTCAGGCACCTGAATTCATGATTATTCCTTGAGATGGTCCCCAACTTCTAAAACTGGATTCAGATGAGACAGAATTCTGCACAGTAGGATTTTAGTTTATTCTTATTAATAAAATTAATGGGTGAAAGATCAGATTAAATAATGTTGCAGTGATGTTGATGAGAAGCCAGGACTTACTTTCCGGTAGGAAACACTATTGGATAACTGAATTTAGCAGCCATCTACCTAGAGCAGATACACGGATGTGAGAGTAAGCTGCATTTGTCAGCTGTATGTATGCAGTTAACCAGCTGTACCACACAACTTGTACCTAATGCATAAGGTACAGACCTTGCAGCTAGAGATAGACATCCTGTTTCTTTCAAAGGACCTTAAGGTTCTACCTTGAAGTGCAGAGCATCTGTGAAATGCAAAGGAGAGGAAAAGATAAGATCTTTTGGAAAAGATAAGGTCTTGTTTTGGTATATTAATAAGATTGAAATTACTAACCAAATGCATTGGAACCAGTTATATCCAAAACCTCAGATCTTTTATGTGTAGGTTTGGCTCTTCTTTTCCCCTCAGCTCACTTAAACCACTCATGCCACCACCAATGGTTTTCTGTAGTTGAATTCTGTATCCACAATACACAAATAGCTAAAACCAAAGTTACAGGGAAGGAGACTATATAAAAGAGTGTAAGTCTCACTGGCTGATGAATCTACCTAATTTGCAGCAGAATATGGCTCGATTTTGTAAGGCAAAAAAAGCACACTTCTACTCGCCCTTACACAGGCTGCATAAAAGCAATGCATGACTGTTGGGAACAACAGGGATTTCACCCTGTAAGAAGTGGATGGTGAATATACTGTCTCTCCCTTGTAAGGCCTGACTGGAAGACAAAAGATACTCAAGAAACTGTGTGTTAAACTGAGTACACCAAGGACTGCAGCTAGTACTGTCATGTTACCAAGGCTGTAGACCCCTGTGTCCATATGGTTACTGAAAGTCCTAGACTTGAGGGTTTAGGAAGGTTCCTTTGTTTCAGGTCCTACACAATTTTTTATTAGATTACTCCTGCCAGCATATCATTTTTATTCAAACAGAAACTGAAAAATATGGGAGGCATTTTTCTAGTTGTACTTTTCTGAATGGAATTACTGTGTTAGTAAATGGGAGTATTTGTGCTCAGGAGCACACCAAAACAAATAAAGGACTTGAGGAGGCCTTACAGTAGCTTTTCTCTTATATACAAAAAGTGTATTTGTTGAGCTCCTTTTAAGACATTTTTTACTAAACATTACAATAATTTGACTTTTGCAAATATTTGTATTTCAAGTGGGTGGAAGCTCTGGAAATCAGGTATGTCTTAGTGGCCTGTTGCTTACAAAGCAGATAAGAAAAAATGAGACAGTACGGGAAAACCAGTGGGGACAAAATGAAGTAGTAGTAAAAATCTCCTCCCTGTATTACCCTTACACTAATATAAGCCCTACTTAGTATGTTTGTGGTGATTTAGGGAGACACTATGCAATTTGCTTCCATACAGCTTGTGAACAGATGAGCAAAGAAAAAAATATCAATTATAATTACTTCAATGTTTCCTATCCACCATATAAGGATTGAAAGTCTATTCTCGGGTTTGGAGAATGCAGTTTTATAAAGGCAGTTGCTTGTTTTTTTCTACGAAGACAGTAAATAAGTGAAGCATCTTTCTTTCAATTTTTCTTAGTATGTTGGGGAAAATTTAATTTTTCTGATTTATGTTTTTCTGGGTAGTGAAATGGAAGGGTACAGGCTGTAAGGATGGGAAGCATGACTGTGCAGCAGTTTCCTCACAATGTGCAAATCTTAAGACAGCTGCTATCAAGGGAATAGTGTGAATTTCTCATTGATGTCAATCCTTTACGCATGTACATCATGCTGACGCATATGCCTTTCATTAAATAGACAAAATGGATCATTACTCTCCTAGCAGTTGAAGAGTTTTTCTTTAAGCCCCGAGGTTGAAGATGAGTGTTTGTTCATTTTCACTATAGATGCGCCTGCTGTTGTTTTAGCTGTAACTTGTTTTGCAACTTCCAGTTGCTTTGGGAAAACATCTGCCATTTTCTTTGGCTTTGGAAAGCCACTAGCTTTTATTCTTTCCGATTATGATATAATTGATATTGGAATTTGTTTTAGTTCTTTTGTTTCTTTTTTGCTACTTGAATGTCTTGTTTCTCTTAAATGTCTTTATAACATTTATATGGACCAGTATTTATTGTCTGCTTGTGACTAAGTTACTGCACTTGTATTAAGAACTGGACATACACCACAGTAAGTTGCTGCTCTGATCATACAAATAAGGCAAATCTTTCAACAATATTACAATAAAACTTGCCCTTTTTCCATAATCAGACTTGTTTTAGGGTAGCACAAGCTTATTATCAATGAAATAAATGCACCTTTTTTGATACATTAAGCTTCTGAAATGACAGTAAGGTAAATGTGTTTTGGCTACTCTGAAAATTCTATTTCTTCCCATTGTAGGCTGGGAAAGAAGGAGGTCATGGGATAATCTTACCCCAAAACTCTGAGCTGGAAAAAACTTGCAGTTATTGGATGATGTAAAAGATCACACTTTTTTTTTTGACCCTCATATTCTTTCCTGCTTTCTTTGCAAAACAATGGCAAATAATTACTCTCAGGGAAACTTTCTGATTGTGGAGTCTATTTGCTGTCTTTGAAATAACAAAAATCCAATTGAATTAACCATTTTTGAGACATCTGCATAGAGCCAAAAACTCAAGTCTTTTGCACACTTTCTTGATGACACATTTTCATTGCAGGTAAAATGGGAGAATTTCCTGGTGTGTTTGGACAGAATCTCTGTACATGTAGATTGCATGAAAAGGTATCTCTTAAACTGCCTCATCTTTCCTGGCACCCCATTCATTCTAACTGCCTGCTAAATCTTACTCTTATTTTAGGCTTGTCTTTCTCTGGCTGCACAGCATTTATTTCATACAAATGAAAATCATAACCTTCCCTATGATTATTATTCTCTTCTAGAAGGATAATTACTGATTCAGATCTTTTCAAGAATGGTATTAAAAGAAAAGCCACTTTGACCTGTTGTTGCCAGGGGAGTGACAGCTTTCCAAGGGCTCTGTGTGTGTATGAACACTTGCTATTATGAACTTTGGGGTGGTTAGTATATTCAAAGCTATTGATCAAAAATAGAAGAGAACAACTCTGGAAATTATACAAGAAGAGTTTCAAATGTGCCTGTGATTTTTTTAGGATGTATTTTTTCTGTAGGAGAACAACAAAAAAACTGGAACAGTGTCTCCTCTGATGTCTTTTTCCCAGCAGATACTTGCAGCACAGTAATCAAAAATATTGAAGAATTGCATTATTGACAAACTGTCTTATATGGTGGTACAGAATGAGCCCTAATTATCTCTTGCTTCTCCTGCGGTAGGAGACACACCATCTTACCCTACCATCTTTGACCTGCTGATATACTTTTTCTGTATATTTAGGCATTACATCACTTTTACCAATACTATGTGTGAATGGCCTATATTTTTGCAGGCTTTATTCCAGTGTTTAAATCTCTCACCTCTCACAGAGCACCACACCACATCTTCCTTATTTCTTAACTGGTTTCACTGAAAGGAATACAAAAATCTTTCAGCAGCTGGAATATATAAAGCTGTTAGATCTTCTTATTACCAAGTAACACTTGGCTTAGTGTTAGACTTGAAAGATATTTAGGAGTGTCTGCAAAGTGCTCAGTGTTCGGGGGGTGGAATATCTAGAGAGTACTCTCCGAAGGAGGCAAATCACACTTCAGATACACTGTTGTGTGTTATTTTGTAGGGTTGGTATGCAAATAGCTAATTCCCAGGGATATTGCTACAGTTTCTAATGAAGGTTGAAGCCCAAACCGCAGCCCTGCACTTTCACTGCCTGTATTAGTGTAGCACAGAACACAACTTTATTTTGACCTGTTTGACCTTGAATCGCTACCTAAATACAAGTATAAAATAATAAAAGCAGAGTACCCGTTAAAACAGTGTATGATTTTGGTACCAGGAACGTGTTTGATGACTCAGAATAATTTCAGTGAAATTTGAGTGGGAAAATGACATGTGCACGGGCACTAAGCTGTGCTTTGCTCAGGCTTGAAAAATGCAAAGCTTCTCAGCACTAAGATCAAAAGAAAGTAACAGATAAAAGAATGCCAGTTAATTTCAGTTGGGAAAGGCCCTTCATCACCCCATCAGATGCTATCAGCATCTATTTCAGGACTGCTTCACTCTTTTATGAATATGTTTATTGTGAATTTTTACATCAGAAAGAAACCTGTGATTCTTAGAGATGTAATTATGTTGAGTAATCTACGGGCAGCATAAACTCCAGTGGCAGGACTTGAGCTACTGCAATCCATTAATTGGGTACTTCGTTAGATTGTTCTGCCAAGGAGAGAACCAGACATTTTACGTAGCTGGCTGAATGCTGAATTTATACTCTGTTGTACTGCAGACGGGCCAGAATGTACTTGTATCTTGCCATGGTGCGATTCTGAAACAACTCTCTGTAGTTATTCTGGGTATGCGCTTAAGGTAGAATCTAACCCTGTGTTTCTGCTTGATTCTGAGAAGGGTTCTCAGAGGCTATTCTCAGAAGGCTCTAGAAGTTATTGAGGCATTGCTGAAAATTTAATTTAGTCCTGAGTGCTTTTGAGGTGTTCAGTCTGACTAAAGACACCAGAATTAGTCCCAACTTGCAGAGCTACAACACTGAGCGTGAACTGTGCTCTCTCTGTGTTCTTTTATTAAAGAATTGGTTTTGTGAAGAAAAAAGCTAGTAGATGAAACAAAGCAAATACCTCTGTGTATCGTGTGATACTCTATTCTTCTTGTGTCCTGCAGCTTCCTTACCTCATAAATTTGAAAATAATACTGATACACCCTAAAAACAATTTTAGCCACCATTCTGCATTTCCATCTCTTGCTTTTCACTGCTAAAACACAGCTTGGTGTGCAATGAAGAGCACAAAATCTTTTTGGCAGGCATGTAAGCAAACATTCAAATGCCTGCACCCAACCACACATACATACTGGGACATATCATTTGCTGGTTTTAATCACTGCAGTTCTGCTGACTCCTGTGGATCTTTGCAGGTTGGTGAGAGAGTTTCTAACTTTAGATAAACCTAACACACTTTAAGTAAAAATCTGTCACTTTGTATGCCTTTCCTATACTGAAGAAAGAGCTAAGGAGCATTACTTTAGTGTCTGTTCTATTCTTTGTTCAACACTTCTTAACTGAGGAATTTCCCTAGATTTTTTTGTGCTAAATGAAACATAGTTGTTCCTTTTGATTGAAAATTTGTTTGTTTCCATGTTAGAGCTCCTTCTGAAGTTCTGTTAAAAAGCGACTCAGCAGTTTTTAAGCTGGCTCAAAAAATTATATGGAAGATGTTCATAAAAAATAGAGAATAGTTGTTCAGCAAGCCTGTTTCTAGAGTTCACTGGAACTGATAGAAAAGATTCTTGTTAGCTTTAAGAATATTTATGTTGTAAGGTTTCAACTGTCTTGTCTTGTAGGAGGAAATTTATTATAATTTTCATGCATACGAGCAGGGTGAGTTTAAGGAAAAACTGTTATGAAAAGAGAAGTCCTGCTTTATCTTAGAATTTATGTTACTAACATTTCCTACTGTACATCTACGGCTCTTCCATGTCTAAGATGAACTTACAAAGTAGGGGAGTCTGCATTTGAGGGAAGGCAGGAAATTCAGAATGAAAGTTACGCCAGACAGCAGAGTTACTAAAAGAGCAATGGAGGTTCTGGGCAAAATATTTGGCTTTGCCTGTAAAAGTTACCAACATTGGCCATCTTTGAATAAGCTCACCCCAAGGTTAGTGATGAGGTGTGATTTACCATGTAAGGCTGATGATGTAGCCTTACACAGACCTAGGGGACTTCTGGCCTGGTCTAAGATGCATGGGGGGCCACCTTCTGTCATCATTCCCAGCTGAGCTATTTTCACTGAAAATGTCACCATAATTGACCGACATTTTCTAACTGGACACAGTTCCGTTGCTGATGTCAGTGAAGAAATCTCTCCAATTCAAAGCACTTCCCTATCTTCCCATATTTTACTCCACCTATGAGAAGATTTGGGGCTTAACTTCTCTTGACATTAATTTTTTTAACACCCCCACCAATCACTTCCCACTCATTTTTCCAGATATCTTTTTGCTTTGGAGGGCCAGTGAGACTACATGTGTAACTGGACTTTCAAAATGCTGAGCACATAGTAATTCCCAGATATAACCCATTCTTTTTCTCCTGTAAGTTATTGCTGGTGAAACAGAGATGCTGAATTAAGCCAGGAATGTTTCAGGATTGGGTTTACATTCTCATCTTTTATTTAACCATTATTTATGTCCCCAAATAATGATGCTATTTTTCTTTCTGCCTTTCTGCTTCAGCTGTTTTAATCTTTAAATTAAAAGTTCAAGGCATCATTTTTCACAGTTAGGTTCCATCCAGGCTAGGCTGTATGAGAAAGGTCAGAAGCAAGCTTGCTTGTTTTAGTAGATGGGTAAATAACTTCCAAAATGCTGTCTGGTTGAAAATTGATTTGTAAGTCTTCTTTTCATACTGGCACTGAATCTGGGTCAGAGCTTTTCAGATAATATTCCATTTGACTCAAAAATAATTTCCACATTGTATATCTTTTCCATTAAACAATGAGTTTCTTAAAAAGTTTTCTCTGGGGAAAAAAAGGGGGGACAAACCTGTCTCTGTAACCAGATTATTTTTACAGTTTGCTTGTAAAATGAACATAAACCAGTTCAAGCTATCATTATTTCCCTTGCTTTCCCTCCAAAACACAGAAATTTTCTGTCCCTTCTACATCAGAATTGGAAATCTAATGTTACTTCCTCCAGTCTTCCATTAATCATTTATTTCTGATCACCTGATGAACTCACATGGGAGGCATCTTGAGCCCAAAGATGTTCTTAATGTCTCTGCTAGATTACTTCTTGTACGACTTCAGATGCTGTGGACTTTCATTGTGTTAATTCATCTCCTTCGACATGACACATTAACGTCGTGTCTCTGGGGGTAGGAAGCAGACGTTACTGTGACAGTGATCTATTAAAGAAGGGTTGTTTGTTTTTCTTGATGACTATATTGGTATTGGCTGTAGTAAATATTCTTCTGTTTGCACACTGTTCATACTAGTGGGAAGTTTCTAATATGCTTTTGCTTATTGGAAATCAGAACAGATCTAGTGTAATACCAGTCAGGTTCATATTTGGAATAGCACCCGTTACAGCTGATTTATTTTTTTCTTTTAGCAAGGCACGGTGCTATGTATGCAAATACATACAACTCCAGAACACATTCTAGTGTGAGTTTTTCATTAATAAATATAAGCAGAATTGCCCAGTGAATAAGACTATATTTTTAATAAACTTATAAAATTATATCTGATGCTATCCTACTGCACCTGCTATTCATACAAGCGTATCTGCTTTATCTACTACCTACTGAACTTTCAGGCAGATGTGTATTCTCTCTATGCTGTTATGTTCCATAAGGCAGAAGAGATGATAAGATTTTCTGTGATTTGTTTTTTGTTGTAATAAAAGACATGTTTTTATAAAAGAAATCAATACATTTAATAGTGAAACATGAATAAAAACAATACGAAAACCTGGTCCTTCTGCCACTGAAGAAGTCAGTAAGAAAGTGAGTGCTAAATATTGTGGTAGTTTAGTAGTAGGCTTTCAAAATTATTGAAATCAGGATTTTTCCATCACAGACTTCTTTTCAGGACATTGGAAAGCTAACTGAAGACCTGGTATTCTGCCAGGTAAGAGAAGTGGAACTGCCTTGAAGCCCCATAGGTGAATAAAAGATGCAAGATCATGACAACTGATGGCTTTAGCATACAAAGCACAGTCCTGCTTTTCCAGTCTCCGCTCAGGTGCATAATATATGTTTTCTTAATGCTTTTTTTGTAGGGTTCTGGTGGAATTGAGTACAGTGCCATCTAGTTCTTGCATTGTAATGAACTGTGTACATGCAGCTTCTGCAGGTTACCTGGCGTGCCTCACAGGAGGTCAGAAGTGTG
Organism: Tringa tobata; assembly: GCA_033628505.1. Taxonomy (NCBI): domain Eukaryota; kingdom Metazoa; phylum Chordata; class Aves; order Charadriiformes; family Scolopacidae; genus Tringa; species Tringa tobata. The sequence goes on from JAHREE010000176.1 coordinate 2,720,856, forward strand.
GCAGTACTCTGCTCTTTCAGGCATCTTGTCATATCTTTCACAAACATACCTTGCTTTGTCTCAAAATCTGCAAAGCTTTTTTGATTCCTGTGTTCTCTTGTAGTGGATGAAAGACTGTTGTAGAGCTTCCAAGAACCAGAGGCTGCCCAATTGCTGTAATAGTTACAAACCTTCTAACTTCTGACACAAGTATATACACAGTTTAATTCACTCGTTTGTCCATATGCTTTCATCTTTTTTATCTTACATAGAAGTATTCAGTATTGTGTTCCTCTAATGTGCATTTTAGCAATCGTACCTCCTTTCAGCCTTGATCTTGGTAGCCATAGTAAACCAAGCTTCTCTAGTCGTCCTTCATAAAGTAGGCTTTCCATGCACCTGACCATCCAATTAGCCCTTGCACGTGTATGCCCATGGGAGTTGGTTGCTCCTGAATGTGGGTGATCAGAGCACTCCAGAGAGACAGTTGCCATATTGCAGCAAAACCTCTTTCCCCATCCATCTTCTAAGTTACTTTGATTTAACCTGGCTCTGGTGACAACTTCTCATTTCTTGACACTATGTCACATCATTAACATGGAGAGTAACCCTGTCACCCCTCACCTGTCTTTGTCTCTTCTGAAGAATTTGCATCTCTGTGCCTTCCCTGAATTCTGTTGCTGTTTCTATTATCCCTGCAGTACTCGTTTCAGAACATACCACAAATTTAATTTTTGTTTGTTCAGTTCTTAGCATTTCCCTTGTCATTGCTGATGCTCTGTGGATATTGAGTACCTGCCTAGATATGCTTTTGCATTCTCTGACAAAGGAATTCAGTCGTCTTTTTTGCATCCCTGCGGATGCCTCTGTCACCATTCTGTACCTGCCAGCTGATGTCCTGAAGCCCTGAACATTTGTCTCCCATATTTTTCTCTTTTCTCCACTCTTCTCCATCCATCCCTTTTCCTTCTCTCTTTACAAGGGTTACAGTGTAGACAGAAACAAACTCTGCATGCATGATTTGTGTAGTTAATGTCTTAATTAGACATTTTCTTAGGACTTTTGATTCCAGAGAACTTCTTTTCTCCCCCATCCTTAAACCTACCTCTCCATCTGTTTTCCTACTTCTATAAGAGTGATACAAAACTCACCTTTTTGCAGAGAGTAGTGTGGAAAACTACTATATAACCTTGTTTTCCTGCTTCTATAATATTGACATAAAACTCATTTTTTCTGTAGGGAGTAGCATGGAAAATTACTGTGTCACCTTCAGAACATGTTATTATTTCCAAGTGACTCACTTTTCCCCCTCGTTCTCTAATTCTTCTTTTCTGTGCCTGTCCTTTGTTTGTTACATTTCCCTAACACTTCCCTTAATCCACACCTGTCCTAAAACCTGTGGTAATTTCAGTAGAATGGAGACATAATAAGTAATTTTTCTTGATGTCCTTTCTTTTGTATAACATGATCTGTTTAGTGAAGATTCGTTAGATTTTCTGCCAGTGACAGTGCCCAGACTTTTTCCCCCCGAATCTGTACATTATTGTTCCAGATCTCATCCATAAGGAGTGGATTCAGCCCACTTAACTCTAGGGACCTAATTAAGTGCCTAAATTAAGACTTGAGAATATTTTGAGTGGAAAGAGATACAGGAAAAGAATAGAAAACAAGTTATTTGGATGAATGCATTCCGACCTCTTAAGTTACATAGGATTAATTTTAGTCCTTTATTTGAGGATTTTCATGGTTTGAAACTTTGTTGAAAAAAAATAAAGTGAAAATAATTCACCTTTTTCAGGTGGCTATTGTGCTGCTGATGTTTTCCATTTACTGATCATTTTCATCTGCAATGGAGCTATATTATATCATTTAGAATCCTGTTACTCAGACTATTGTATTAGCCCTTTTTTCTCCAAGCTGGAGACTGCCACCTGTCTCAGTCCCTCCTGCTATCTCAGGTGCTCCAACCCCTTGATCATCTTTGCAGCCCTGGGCTGCACCCTCTCCAGTAAGTCTGTATCTCTCTTGGACTGGGGAGCCAAGCGCTGGACCCAGCACTTCAGACATGTCTCACCAGTGCTGGAGTGCAGAAGGATCATCTCCCTTCACCTGCTGGCAATGCTTTTCAGAATGCAGCCCAGGCTGCTGTTGGCCACATTTTCCATGAAGGATCATTGCTGGCTCATGGTCAGCTTGTCGTCCACCAGGACCCCAAGGTCCTTCTCTGCAGAGCTGCTTTCCAACTGGTCAGCCCTAGGTGCGTATCTGTGCCTGGGCTTATTCCTCCCCAGATGCAGGACTTGGCATTTTCCCTTGTTGAACTTCATGTTGTTGCTCTCTGCCCAGTACTTCAGCCTGTCAAGTTGAATGGCAGCACAACCAGCTGGTGTATCAAGCACTCCTCCCAGTTTTGCATCACTTGTGAACTTCCTGAGGGTGTAGTCTGCTCCAAGGTCTGGGTCATTAATGAAGACGTTAAACAATATTTGCCCCAGTGTTGACACCTGGAGGACACCACTAGTGATGTGCCTCCAGCTGGACTTTGTGCCACTGATCACGACCCTCTTGGTCCAGCCATTCAGCCAGTTTTCAATCCATTTTACTGGTCATAGATCTAACCTGTACTTTGTCGGGTTCCTTATGAAGATGTTATGGGAGGCAGTGTCAGGAAGCCAAGGTCAGCAACATGCATAGCTGTCCCCTCATCCTCCAAACCAGTCACCTCATTGTAGAAGGCTATCAGGTTGGTCAGGCATGATTTCCCCTTTGTGTGCTACAGAGCAAGAAAAATTCCTAATAGATATATTTTCTGTTGACAGATTTCAGGATTGGTGGTTGGGGTTTTTTCCCATAAAAATAATTAGGTATGAATGATGTAAAATATTTAAAAGCAGCAATTTGCAAGGAAGACTAATTGCTAAATGATGAATTTTAACATTTTCTTTCTGCATTTTCAAGGGGTTTGGAAAAATTAAAAATTAATAAAATGAAAGCAAAATGAGTGAAAATGTAGTATGATAAATTGTTTTGAATAGCAGAGCTCTAAGAAAGCTGTGTTATGAATACAGCTATTCTGTCTTCACTCCATGAAATCCTAATGAAGCTTGAATGATGTAATTGAGTTTTAATAGTTACTTATAGAAGCAACATTTCATTCAGATCAAAAGGGTTAGACTATTCTCCAGTATGACAGAAACAAAAGCAATCATTGCTCATACTCACTTTTATGTTCAAATTAATGGATGTCCAGGATGCAATTCCCAATATCTTAGGTTTTTTGAAAAGTGTGACAAATGTTTAGAAATTCAATGGATGCAACTACTGTTAGAATTGGGCGGTGAAGGTGGTATTGAAACAACCAGTTGGTCTCTCAAATATGGCTTAGATTACTGGAAATCTTGTTTTAACATGTCTCATTTTCCGTTTTTATAAGGATAGCCTTTATTTATTCAGAACAATTTTCTTACAGAGCTTTATTTGCAGAAAACTCATGCCATAGAAAATAAGTAGTTTATAAATCCATCTGTCTTGCCAAAAAATTGTTTTGGAACATTTTAAAAAGAGAAAGTTCTTAAAGCTAAATTATGCAAGGGCTGTCCTGGGTAGTGTCCACCATTCTCTTCTCCTAAGAGCTTTACTTTATATAAAAAAAAAAATGTTTAAAAAAGGAACTTCTGATGCTTCCCTCATCTCACCTTTCATCCATGTATTTCCATTTGCTTTTTCCAGAAAAGAATAAAATCTGAGGTACTGGTTTCTTCCTTAGCCCATGCAGTTCAATTCTCTTTCTTGAGCTGTGATTTTTACACTGGAAGAGGATTCTGTCCAGTGCAGTGTTTCACTACTTAGTTCAAGATGGTGACTGGCCACCGCTGGCATAGTACCCTCCCACCATAAGAGGAATGATTGGAAAACAATATTTTTCTTGCAGAAGCACTGCAATAGCTTGTTTTTGTGTAAGTCTCTAGCAGTATTTTAATGTTTCCTTTTTTTTTTTTACTTTCTAGATTTTCTGGTTATTTGCCCTCATGAAATAAAACATGCAGGCAAATAAAAAGGAGTGCCAAATTCATTATTTCATTAAAAATCTGTTTTTTGCAAGGCCTTCCCCACTACTCCTTAATAACGACTGAAATTGGCTTAGTGTATTACTAGACAGAATTAAATAACTCACTATAAATTTTTGTTGTTTTTTGTATTAGGGTTAAGATACAAAAGCTTTTGATTTTGTAGAATTATCTATTACTTTTCCACAGCTTATATATTTTATAGGTTCGTACTACACTTTCAGATGAAGTTTAGTAAGTAATAGTATCTCTGAACAGCTTATCTTCTTTTTTCTTTTTTAAGTGCACATCTGGAAAAAGGAAAAGAAAATCAAACTACTCACTGATGCGCAGAGCATATGGTGAATTTTTGTTTGGCAACTGAACAAGCAACACAGCTGCTGCTCCAATACAGTTTTTCAGATATACTTCTATAGGAGTTTGCCATTAGACATTACAAAAAACATTTCAGATAACTTTGTGGAATTTCTGTATACATTCAACTTAGTGTAATTTTCTGTTGGTGAACATAAAGAAATACTTTATTTTGATTTTTAAATCTGTAATAACTTTGAGCAAGATAGAAGCAGATGCTGGTTCCTCTGAAGTAGCTACGGTAGTTATTTCTTGATTTTATAGTATATTGGACTGAACTAAAAATGAATAAATGAAGTAAGATCCACCTTGTAATAGCATATTGTGGAATCCCAATAAATTAAACTTTTTTAATTCTCTTTCCCCTGTTGGTCATCTGATCAGTGGACTTGGTTTTATCATAGTTGTTTTTCTAGAACTGAAAAATAGTTTGGGTTTTGGTTTTGTTTAGTTATGCTCTCTGAGGTTATGGATTGTCCATCAGATAAGTGAGCGGATCAGATAAGTGAGTGTAAGGAACTGTTTATAAACCACTCTGCCAAGAGTACATGTAATTATTAAGTACTCCAGACAGTTTTGGTTTTCAGCAATGAGGTCGTAGTTCTGTGTTGACACAAACAGGTCAAATGCTGTGGCTCCAACAAGCAGCATGTGTAGGCAATACAGAAAAGGTAGCTTTAGAAGGTAGAGTTGCAGGGATAAAGTAAGACCTGACACAACTGTGCTGCACAAATGATCTTTCAGGACAAGATACTACTTACCAGCGTGTCTGCTAAAGGCCATGGTCTCAGCTATTCTCATGATGCTAAATCATTTTACTGTATTGTCTTTATCTCGGTTACATATTCAAGAGCTGGGCCATTTCCTTTGTAGCCATGAATGCTACAAATGCCACCTTTTTTCTTTCAGTAGAGAATTAGACTGGAGGACAGTCATCACAGACTTTCTATTGCCTGTCATCTGGCCTCCATCAGACAGTTTCTACCATTCTGTCTTGCTCCGGTGAACAAACACCCAAAGGGGATGTGTGTGCAGACTGCACAGGATGAATGGGCTGGACAAGGTGTGTTTGGGGATGTAATGGTTTCAAGATGTTTACAGGATCCCTGTATCCTAACACTGATACTCAAAGGGAAGTTCAGGTGTCTATTTTACTGAAGACTCCCTATGTCTTGCCACAGGTAGAGATAAAAGACATGAATATTCAGAAGGGATTCAATAAATCCCTTGGTGGTGATGAACACTATTCATTTCACAGATGACTGTAAGTTTCAGAGACTAGTGGGAAATTATACTAGACGTGCAAATGCCCAAGGTCTCTGAAGAGGTTGCTGTAAATTAATAAATGAGACATCTCTTTTTTTCTTTGGAACCCAGGTCTCATCCTTGTTGCAGGATAATTGGCTTCTTTTTTAATATAAGAAAATGAGACAGAAAGTAGTTCTGTGCCTGATACAGCAGCCCTTGCAACTATGTTTTGAACTTGCTGTATGTTTGATATTCAGGTACAGGCAGCACACTCCAAGAAAAATAATTGGATCCTTTAAAATGTGAGTACATAAAAAGTACAGAGTAAATGCATTTACTTTTGGCAGAAATTCTGGACAGCACAATACTTGATCCAAGGGAATGAGAAGGCTATTATCATTCATTATCTTCTTGTGCTTAAAGGCAAATTTTCCTAAGTGCTTTTCCCCTGTGTGAATGCTGATACTTTCAGCATAAAGATGGATTTGATGTTCCTTTACAGGGGCTCTAATGCATCACCTCATGTTCTTAAACGTTGAATAGGCTTCAAACAACTCATGGACAGTGACTTCTGTCAAGCAGAGCAATTCAAGATGAAAGGTTGGTAGGAGTAAACAAAGAGTTTACGAGGAATGGAAAAAGGGATTAATTACAAGAAAGTACTAGATCTTGGAGGTCAGGAAGTTTAGGGATAAAAGATGATTACAAAAGCCAAACTGAGTTTGATCTGGCAAAGGAAATTAAAACAACTACTATGAGAATCTGTAGTCATGTAAATGAGAAGAGCATAATGGAAGAAATGAGGCCATGGCTCCAGTAGATGCTGAAGATAACTAAGTAAATGCTTTCAGTGAGGTTGAATATAGGGACAGAACAATGGTAGAACAGGTATGAAATGTAGTAATGCAGTGTTGGAGATTGATTTGAGTAGTAGGCTGTGCTCTCCTACAATCTAATTCTGGGGTATTTGTCCAGAACTTGTGCCATCAACTTTAAGAATATTGTAGCATACTAAGGCACGGATGATTTGCTCTATCACTACCAGTATCAATCATATGATAGTTCAATAGAAATGTAGACATATTTACAAATACTGAGCACTAATTACTTGCTGCTGCCTCTGATTAACTTGGTCAGCCATACCTTGTTTTCCTATTGGTTAGAAGAGTTAAACTCTTTCAGTAACTTATGTGAAAGTGGCAGTGTTTTTAAGATTAAGGATGCCTCTTCCAGGCCTGATACACAGAGCACTCCTCCTCATGTCTGTCCTGTGTCATTGGCACATACTCCTAATGCCATAGCACTAAGGCCCTTTCATTCCTTCCAAGACACTTTGAGTTCTTGTTGAGGCCCACCTCTGTTTAGCCAAAGCTTTACAAAATAAAACTTCTCTGATGTGCAGTTAACAATCCACATTGATTGAATCTTTGCTAAAATCAGTATAGCAACTATGACAATATTGTGTATCAAATTATATTGCCTACTGCTGATTATTAACCAAGTTATATTGCTTGTTATGCATGGCAATGATGTGTCATAGTGACTCCAGTGTAATCAGCTCTAGGTCTAGCTTTTAATGTTTTTTTTCTTTAATGCTACATTTTTGTGTAACTCAGAAGTTACAGAAATCAGCATTACAAACAGGTTTTAAAAAACACTATTTGGTACCATGTTCTTACTACTGTTTTATTAGTCTGTGCATATTTAAGTGAGATTAAATGTATGATTACTTTGTGATTTTATGTCAGAATATTTATGTCAATTTGACTTCCCTGGCACAAAAAATGCAGGGTGATGGTAATGGAAGCGAATCGTCATTTTTGTTTCATAGTGAAGATCTGCATATGAATCACAGAAGACTTCTTCTGGTCCCACTATTTCTGTAGAAGGAGTATTTTATGAGGAGCATGAACATAATTAATAGTTCCCTAAGCAAAAGAATGAATTCCTTTGATAAAGCAGTTTATTTGATAAATTCATAATGGATAGATTCCCTGCTGGTGAAGTGCATTGTTACTGGAAATAATAATAAATTGTCAATGGAAATTCAGCTTATACAAGGCAGTTACCTTCATACATAACCTTATCCATGGGTCTTCACTGTGTACTTAGGCTGGAATACATAATGGCGTACTGGAGCAGACAAGTCTCACAATTGTCAGTAATTTTTTCCCCTTTCCTCCTTCCTCATACCTGTCAGCTCCTCCATTTGCATGCTAGCACACTGCTTGGGTTATTTAATTACGGTTATTGAAACAAAGAATGAGGTTCTGCAAGAGTAATGTTTATAAGTGCTGTGTGGTAAAATTGGTAACGTGTATCTTTGCTTTGGTTTGGGGGAAGAAGTACCCTCCATAGTGAATGGAAAACGTTGCAAGTTTAGAAGGGAAAACAAGGATTGAGACTGTGTTTTGCCAGAGATGAGTCTCTGTGTACTCTGACAGGCGTTCAGACCACATTATCATCCTCCATGTATGACTAACAAAGGAGCTTTGGGACTTTGCCGAGCTAATTATGCTGAGAACTCACTGTCCTCATCTGTATTCCTGCCAAAATTTAAAGGTATAGCTGAAGTGTTTAGCATATAGGCTGCTTTCATTAATGATTGTGGCATAAAGGGCAGTGTAACATGGAGAAGCAGCTTTGCTTTAACTCTCAGCCTGATGCCCCCTCCTGTGCCACTGGCAGGTCAGGCATGGCTGCCTTTGTGCTGTAGCTTAAACCAGCATCTCACAGCTGGGCTGGAGACAGCCCTTGTGTGCCCAGGGACTGTGACGAGCTTCTCTTTGGTTTTATTTATAGAGTTCATTTTCATTTGGGAATATAAAGATTTCTTGGCAAGTTTTCTTGGCCTGATTGTCTTGCAACAATCGTTACCCCTACCTGAAGTGAACTCAGAGACCCTGAGCCACAAAATACACATGCAGTTTTAGACAGATGTGTAAATGACAGAGATGACATTATTTGTTGCTGAAAAATTACATAGAAAATAATGTGCTGGCGTGAATTTGTAGTTTCACACAACGTGAGTGTGAATATATGCACACACAGAGATAATCTGTGGCTATGAGCTGACTTGCCACCATAATCACTAATCAGGTGTCACAACTGTCTGGAGCTGCACAGTGCATTATTGGGGCAGGGAGAGCTACAGACAGAGAAGGAAATATCTTTTTGACTGTTTAGTGTCATACCTGCAGGCCGACACAGGTTTAAGCATCAACTGTAAATGTCTGGTTTTTTTCATAACATTTGCTACTCAGATTAAAACAGCAAATTGTTAAAACGGCCACCTGCTCATACTCACTTGCAAACAGTCTAAGAGCCAACTCATATGCTTTTCCACTCATGAATTACTGTTAATTGTTTTTGCATTGGCATAGTCATGAGCTCCATGCATCCCCAAGGATCATGTTGGGCATTGGAGCAAAGCTCTTGCTTTAATATTCGCTTAAGTATCAGTTACTTTGGAAAAGCTTGGACTCTGTTCAGTCAGATGTCCAAGATCATTATAATTTATGGATCTCCTCTCCTCTCCTCTCCTCTCCTCTCCTCTCCTCTCCTC
>JAHREE010000176.1:2730165-2812228 GCA_033628505.1 Tringa tobata
TGAGGGATGAGTTTACTGAGAGAGGAGAGCTGAGGTCCTTTATCCCTTTCCTAGCGCTAAGTTGCATGTGCTGATATCTGTGTGCTATCATCATTTAAACTGGGCTGCATCTACCCGCCTGCATTGTGTTCCTGTGCTGAACTGTGGTGTAAGTGGTACATCAGGCTGAGCTAGCCTTGATATTAGGTGTACTTAGTACACAAATGTATTTTTACCTGCTGGATGGTAAGCAACTAACTTTATGACTGAAAAGCTTTAGCGCCCATACGGTTGTTTATGGTTACCCATATATCACATGGAACAGAAGTCTGCAAACACAAGAAGACGTGGCTGAGAGTGCCCCACAGAATACGTTTGTGTGTGTATAACTATACAGTTTATGTTACACACATCACATAACATACACATGGGGTATTTTTAGGACATATGGAGCCACTTCATGTTTGTGTACAAATATTTTAAAGCAGTTCATTCAAGATCAAGTATGATTTAGGTAGTAGTGAGGTCTGGAGGATTTTTTAATTACAATCCACATTTTAGAAATTATTTATATTTACCGTCACAATATTTTAGAGAGATAGACAGACATTTAGGATTCATACTGCATCTGTAAGTGAACTTGACAATGCTCAACGCTAAATACATCCTGTGATTAAACAGTTTGCAGTTACCATTGTCATGGTGACCTTTGCTGTCTTCCTCATACACATCGAGCAGTAGATAAAGTGTGTAACAACTCTGAGAATCTGAGGGGAATAAAAAAAAGCTCATAAATATTTCACTGAAGACCGGTGAAATGAAAACATGCAGTTACTCTCACGAATTCTCTTATCAGTAGGCAAAATGGCAGTGCCAGCCATCACGGATTCTTAAAGGAACGTGTTGATCTTTTCATTCCTTGTGCCTTAAAAATTACCGCGCTAATCCATTTTAATAATGTAGAAACAGCAGTCATTTTACTTTATATGTGCAATTAGAGAGATATATTGAAAACCTGGTCCCAGTGGAAGCAAAAGTTAAAGTAATCATCGGCAGAGCTTTGCTGCATTGAGTCTGCATGATCAAGAAGTTACCAGTAAAGCAGAGTTCTTATAATATTCTTAAAGACTACAATAACTGACTTTGGACTCATTTAAGAAAGTTAGAAGGAACTTTTAATGTTACGAGGTAGCTGGAAATGCAGTGCCACAGCTCCAAACACAGGCACACAGTACTGCCTCCAAGCTACAGGCAGATGAGTGCAGTAATTTTATTGGTGTTCTCTTGTGAAAAATAGCAGAAAGATTAGGAAAAGACAGAAGGGCTTTGAAGAGGCACTATTCAGTGTAAGAATGGCTTGGGGTGATCTTATCAATAGGTATGAGTACTTGATGGGAGGGAGCAAAGAAGGACCCTGGCCCTCCTCAGTGGTGTCCAGCAGAAGGACAAGAGGCAATGGGCACAAGTTCCTCCAAACCTGACTGGACAAGCCCTTCCTCTAGTTCATCCTGCTTACACCTGAATGAAATGTAATTGATTGAGAAAAAGGTTTTTGGGGATGGATACCGAGATTGGCAGGCATTTTCTTGTAGAAAAGGGTTAGAGAATAATTTATCTTAGAACAGATCTTTTCTAAAAAGGCTTGTGTTCATTGAACAAGGTAATATGCCAAATTTGACTGGGTACCAGTTTTCCCAGTTGCCTGTTGCTGAAGGCTAGAGATACTCAGTAAGCAATACCAAACTGTAGCCTTAAAATTTTTGTTCTCTTTCAATTAAAATAAAGGATTGAAAGGAAGCTGGACAGTGTCAAATATGAACTGGAATACTCTCTCCTCAAAATAATGATGATAGAGAGTAGACCACTAGGAGCTCTAAGAAAAGTCATACCTTCACTATTGTAAAGGCTTGTGGCTGGTCTTTGAGAGGCGTTGATGCATGATACATTAAAATAATAACAGAAGCTGATTCAGAAGGCAGCTCAATTTAAGAACACTGTGCTGACTGAATGTTTGTCAGTTACCTGGTTGAGTGCAGTCACAGGAGTGAATAATACAAAATCTGTAATAAAAGGACTGGTAAAACTGCCAGTAAAACATAATCATCGCTCCTTTTCCTAGGAAAGAAAATCTCTTTTCTGTCTTCTAAGGCTTGTTTGTATGTCATTTATGAGAAGGAAAGGCCCATTTTACCATCAAATGCAGCTTGCACAAAGTAAGTTTTAATTTTCTCTAGACTATGCTTTTTTTTTTTTTTGCAGATATTAATAACTTTGGGAATTCTAGGCTTTTGACAGAATACTGAAAATGGTGATATCTAACTCACGCTGTGAATGAAGGACCATGTAATAGCCACAGTGATAAGTTTTTCCAGAATTTTCCAAGAAGTGATGAAGCCTATACATTAGTAATCTTTTCAAGAAAGAAGGGGAAGAGCACACTAAAATCAAAGCACGCTGTGCTTTGTGATTTCCCAGGATATATTGTGTCTCCCCCTAATGGGAATCCCAGACACACAGGGTGCATACTGTCTGCTAATAGCAGACTGGTAGACATGGTGCTTAGATACATGGTTTTTGTCAGTGTTAGGTCGATGGCTGGACTAGGTGGTCCGAAAGGCCCCTTCCAACCTAGGCAATTCTATGAGTCTATGTTTACTTTCACTTAACCCAGCAGAATGCAGCAGAAATCATTGGCTTTATACATGACTTAGGCTCCCTAAAAACATTGCATTAAGATAATGATGCAGTTATGACTAAATCCTAAAGGAGCTTTTTACTAGTTATGATTAAACAGATTTATTGATCAGTTTGTTATTTTGGGTGTGGTAAGTAGTTGTTACCGAGTACGTACAGCCTATTGAAATGCAATTTTTAAATCTCTAATCAAAACCAAGCTTTTGGCATGGAATGAGGTTTTCATGGAAAAGGAGCAGTATTTTGCTAAGTCATCTACTTAATTTTTTTCTGAATGTAATTTGGGTACATTCTGAGTTATTTTTTACATTTCTGTCTTTGGTCTTGTTGTACTAGTTTCACATCAGAGGAGAGTGAATTTGGAGGAAGGTGAAATTGGAGTTTTCTGGATGCTGCTGCCATGTGCTGTTCATATTCTTGTAACAAAGCAGAGCTGAGCCAAGTATATCAAGTGTTGTACAAATTACCCTTTGAAGTTATGTCTGCCTTGACTGGTTTAAAATATTTAGCTTGAACATCAGTCATAGATTGTATAGGGGGGGCTTTTCTTTTATATTTGCAGAATCCATAAGATGCAACACCCTTTGTACAGCTCTCAGCAAAGATGGGAGTGTGTATTCCTGTAACAGCACATCCGCTCCTCCTTCAGGGTCTGTGGGGAGATGCACAGCCCTCTCTTTTCCTTCTGCCTGATCCAGCAGATCTGTAGATAGAGGAGAAATTAACATTCATTCTCTGTGTGCCAAATATCACATGAACTAGACCTGATCCTTAGCATTAAAGCAATAATTGGATATATGTGATTATTTTCTATCGGTGAAGTTAGTAGTAAAATAAAAGCAATGTCTTCGGTATGTTTTGTAAGGAGGCTATTTTTTTGACATAACAGTGGGGCTGCTCTTCTGGGCCCAGCCTGCTAATGGCCAGATAGAGCTGGAAATATAGCTCAAGGATATTTTGCCTGCTTTGACATTTGGCTCCCCATCTTCCATAGCCTTGCCTTTCCTCCCAGCCTGCCACACACCCACAGAATTACTTTGTAAGAATGTGGTGAGAGAACCTAAAATTAAGACTCTACATCCAGCCAGTAGATCTGACAGTAACCTATTTTTCCAGGAGCAATGCATCTGGCAGTATCTGTGCAGGTAGTTCTGTGCAAAAAAGGTTCCAAATGATTTAAAATAATACCAGCTACCCCCAGCACTGCCAGAAAAGTCAAGTTCTGTTTCCACAGTGGAGAATCAAAGTATTGATTCACAGAGCTGCACTCACTTGGTATGAGAATTGAAATAGCGTGGCACAGCATATAGCTGGGGACTGCTCAAGGCTGAGAATCATTGGTGATAAAGAACAATATACACATTTTGAATATACATTTTAAATACCACAGTGAAAACTGTCCACAGCATAGGGGTTAAATCAGCAAAAAGTGCTAAACAAATCTCGCAAATAAGTAAATATAAGAGGAAAAAATGCTTTTCTGCAGACAGACAGGTGGAACTCTTCAGACATGATCTTAACAGTGCTCCATGACTTAAATTCTGTCATTCTTCATCTGGCCTAGTTGGCTTTGTGCTCTCTGGGGAAGTGGCATGTCTCTTGTGATTTTTTTGTTCAGTGCTCACTGCAGTGGATCTCAGACCTCATTTCAGGCTTCTGGAGTTACTGTTATTAGAAGTAATCATCTTGGGCTTTGTATTAATAGTTTTCTAGTTTATGTCTCAGGTTACTAATGGTAAGCTAAAGAAAGTTTTATATTTGCATTCATTTTTGCATACATAGCAGTGAAGTTATATTTAGTCCTGATTTAAAAAAAAAAAGAAAATACTATATAAGCATATAAATCAGGCTGTTTTTTGAAGCTCGGTAAACATTAAGGAAGCAGCATTTTAATCAAAATGAAGAACTGCATCCTAATCATATCTCATCACATGTATATTTCATAAGTACATTTTCTGCAAAGCAAATACCGTATAAGGGATTGCTGTTACATATTTTCTGATCTCCTTAGCTTTTTCATCACAAACTAGACTGTCACTTCATAAACTAATGATAATGTGATCCATATTTTTTAATTTATGTGGAAAATAGTCTAGTAAAATAAGAAATTTTGCAATTTTGTTTTCATTTTCCCTTGTCATTTTTCAACAGATAAATCAATTCTTTTCTGTTCGGTTGAGTGGTGTGCTTTTGAAACAAGTCCTTGTTTGTAGCTTTAGTTACTAAAACCATGCTGATTTCTGAGGATGAGATAGCACTATGTGACAGATAAAAAGAGAAATGACAGAAACCAAAGCTTTGTATCTCTTGTGTTACACAGAATAATTATGGTAGACAAGTCTTGCTTCGACATGAACTCTCCATTGAACTACACAGTAGCTGCGTGTGTGTTGAGGGCAGTATTGATCGAAAGCTAACATTTGACATGCTGTGGTGGAAAACTTTAAAAAGGCAGAAAGGGACAACTGTCAGAGACATTCTAAAAAGCTCTGGAAAAGCCCAGCCAATAAATGCATTCAAACTATAGCATATGGTCTGTCCTGCCTTATATTGTGTGCTGACCACGTGCAGATAGGCCATATGTCACCTCCTACAGCTTCTGATCTTTCAGAAATGGGTATCAGTCTTGACATCTGTTCTTTCAAATTTTCCTTGCATCCTATACAGAAATGGGAGTAGACTGTAATGCCTGTTTTTAGGATATGACTTTGAGAACATCCACAGTTCCTCTCATGCACAGGCTTGTTTGAGATAAGCTCACCTTGGGTGATTTTACTTCCAAGTAACACCTTACAGGCAAAGAGCGGCAACCAGTTTTCTTAACAGTGCTAAGAAATGGATTCTCGGCTGCCAGTCTTGTAACATTTCTGTTGTTTGTCTGCTCTTTCCAACTGAAACTTAGCCATCAGTATTTGTTTCTGCCTGAAGATTTCTTTAAAAGTTTGCTATGAGTAGGTGCTTATTTAGTATTTAAATGAAGAGAAATAAAGCTTTTTTCAGCTGTGTGTTTTGTTGCTGGACCAGAATGCACCAGATGCAGGGCTACTAAAACAGTTTGAGAAACTGAGGAGATCTCGAGGAGAGACCGTATATATTTGCTCAAGGTCTAATGCTTATTACTTAATGGCCATGTCGATTTTTGAGAGAATAATAGAATTCCTAGAAATGAGGCTAGGCCCTCTCAGATTTGTGAAGTATGGTCAGATTCAGTAGGCAGTTCAGATACGGAATGATGTCCATGCTAGGAAATAGAAGTTAAAGAGTAGTGAAGTTGCTGGAAAGGTGAGGTGCGTTTCCCAGAGGCTGGCAGTTGGAGCAGGGTGCAGAGGGTGATTGTCCACACTTCTCTGTCTGCTTGAGAAGATCCAAGGCCACGTCTTTCAGCATTTGACTGTGGAGAATCTGAGTCTTCAGGCAACTACGAACCTCTCCATCTAAGCCAGCTGGAGGATGAACATGACCCTCCATCCCCATCTCACACAGTCAGGGACTGCCTACTCAATCCTGCTGCTGGGTGAGCCTTCAGCTGAGTGGCCTCCCAAGCCGTTTCCTTGGAGAGGTTCTACTTTGTATGGCACAGATACAAACTGAGGTGAAGAAAGAGGATGTCTTTACAGCTTGGTGATTTGGATGTTCACCTGGGAAAGTGGGCACCTGGATTCCACTGCTCCCTAAAATACCTTTCAGTATTTGAGGATATATTTACAAGCCACCTCTTGTAAAATCAGTTTTGGGAGAATCTGTTGTCTACCATTATAATCTGTGCTGTGGTTTTACTGGCTGCACTCTTGGAAGATACCAGACTGTTGCATGAGTACTGAAAGAATTACGACTGGACTTAAAAAAGAGAAGTAAGGAGTTATTAATGATACATATAGAAAGTCAATATTAATTTACCTAAATCCTCTTTGGTATTATAATTTATTTTGTAAAAGAACAAACCCCATACTACACTGTGTAGCTGAATTCTATCCTTTATATTAAGTATATGGCAAAACTTTGTCAAACAAATATAGAGTAGCTGAAAAATCTGAGCTGATTATGATTAACTTGTCATTTTCCCAACTAAGTTATTTTTAAAACTCTATTTCTTTTTCACTGCATGTCTGGCAATGTTTCTTTACATACAAAAGGCGGCACTGTGTACTGTTCTTGATGTCCTGAAATGTGCAGTTACTTTATTTCATTCTAAATTAGCTATCAGAGACAAGAAGATGCCCATTTCCCAACCACTCAATAAGACTAGCTGAATGGACTACAAAACACAGTAAAACCAATAATACTATTGCATTTATTGACTTTTTCCTACATTAGTTTAGTGGGTTTTAGTAAGTGGCTGTTAAATTGATCAGCCTTCTATATACTATGGAGTCTGAAATAGTATATGATGAATGAGGGCAAAGTGAAATGGGGCAAATCAAATACGTTCTATAATTGAATTGATACAAGGCCAAATCCCACAATTTATTAGACTAGAGAAAACTTTGGTTTTCTACCAAGCTCCTAGAAGGAGCTTTGTCTACCATTTTTGTTGCTGAACAGAGAAGATGAGATAGAAAGAAGCAGTACTGAAGTGCGTGGCTGCCAATCACACATGAGCTGATTACTTGTGCTGGCATTGACTAGCCCCCAGAATACCTGACTATGTGTTGACTCCAACAAATGAAATTGCCTTAATATGATTCTGCCGCTTGCTCTGAAAAAACAAACCCAAAACAAAAGAAAAAAACAAACCCCAAAACTTTCAGAAAGTAAGTCCTTGAAATTGAAAGCTCTGAAATGAAAGCATTTTAGAGTTACCAGTTAGGCTGGGTCTGGTTTGGAATGTGAAATACTATGCTCTGAGAGATTCATTAAACTGTGTTAGTGTGCTGCAGAGTTCTGCATTAGGGAGATGATCTAGTGCTTTTTCAATCTGTTAAGTCTCAGTAGGTTCTATTATAATAAACTAAAAAAATAAAAAGCGTCTGACCAAAACACTAAAGTAAAACCAGAAGTTATAGTAATTAACTGGTTTTCCTTATTGTAATGCAGCTGTGGGTTTCTTTGCTCTTGTCTTGTGTTGCTCTTACTGAGGTTCTTGTTGTCTTTATTATGTTAGTAGATTTGTCCAAAACTTCCTTTACAAACTTTTCCTTTACAGATTTTCTTTACCTGTAGTTAAGGTGCTGTTTCGTTCTTAAAACAGACCAAGACACCACCCCATTGCTGCATGAAGAAAGAATTTTCAGACATAGGGCATGATGTACCAGTGAAGGGTACCTTCTTACAGAACATGTCAGGTGCCTGAAATACGCCATACTCGTCTTAGAAAGTGGGTTCTTTCATCTTTCTCTACTTGTTCAAATCCTTCAGCTTTGGTTCTTGCTTCGGCAGCGGATGGATGATTGTAATTGTGTTTCTCTTATCCGTCCCCAAATGGTTTTCCTTCTAAAGTATTTTTCCAGTTGTCATCCACACTACTGAGAGACTTTTTTCCTTTTTAGACACTTCATGAATGAAAAAATATTTTCAGTTTGATAAAAAATTTAAAACTCTAAATTCCAGCTAACACTGTTGCTTTGCATTCCTTTGATTTCTTAGTGATGTCCTGTTGACTGCGATTAAAGAGGATTTCCCCCCCATTAATTTACCTTTCTCACAAAAAAATTACTGTCTGATGTAGATGAGAGGACTGTAATATTTCAGAGCTTGCTGCTGCCACACCTGCCTCCTTGTGTGAAGCACAGTGCAGCTGCCTGAGGCTGGGAACTATGTATGGCTCCTGCTATTGCACAGTGGAGAGATGAATTTAGAAAAGGCACTTAGGGTTTGGGGTTCACTGCATTACACAGCAGGTCACTCCAGTTATTCCTGCGCTTTTAAAGACAACTCCTGTGATTTTGTTTCGAGTTCTGCATTAAAGCATTGTAATTAAATAAGACTACAAAAAATACTGAGTTTAACTAATGGTGTATTCGTGTCCTTTTGCCAATTTGGCATCATAATAACACTCAATAAATCAGAGAAATGTCTAAGTGAGCTTCAAATCCGCAGTCATAAGGCTTTGCAATGAGCTTGAATTTTTATGGTTTTATCTTCTTAACTCAATCATGCTTTTATGAAACATGACTATCTTGAATATTTTTCATGTTTATCCACAATAGAAAATCATGTTTACTAATATAAATCCTATACCTTTTCTTATGCTTTCTTTAAACAAGTATCATGATTAGGAGAAACTGTTTCTCTTCCGTGGAATGGCTAATTTTTTGTATGGTTGTCAGATGGTTTAATTTCTTCTGTAGGAGAGAACTGTATACCTCCTCCCTGATGCACATATACGAAAGATAGTCTCAACCCTGCAGTCCATACTGAAATTATTAACATTGTTTATTTAAAAAAAAATCACTTCATCAGTAGGGATGAAAGCATGGTCCCTGAATCCAGGGTTGCAGAATAAGGCTATAAATCATTCTGCCCAGTTGTTTTTTTTCTAGAATTGTATATGGTGCATGTTGGATTGTAGAACTGTAATATTTTGTTTCAGCTGATCTAGTTGAAGAGGAATGTTACCAGTTGCTGACCAAAGGTAACTGCGGAGTCTCTTTGTGCAGATGAGTGTGTTTAAATTAATTATGATAAGGGTGTTCAGTGCCATGAAATCTAGGTTGTGGTGAATTTGAATGTGGAAATCAATCTTCTCTTTTCGAAAAAAGAAAATAGAATGCAGAGAGGCAGAGAAAGAATAAAAGGGGTGAAAAGCTAAAAAGGTAACAGGAAATAAAAAATAAAAGAAAAGAAGAGAACTAGATGTGTGGGAAAATGAAATGAAGGCCTGAACTTATTCAGAAGTGAGTAATGGAAATCTGTGAGAAAACCCTCTAAAAAGATGAAAGTAAGAAAGTCAAAGGAAAAAATGTCTGTTAGTATATAAGGCTAACAATAAGATTTTTTTCTCCTTCCTTTCCTGTTATCATCTCTGTCTTCTAAAGGTTCTTCTTACTATGTTGTGATGTCTTCTATTTCTTTTTTCTCTGTCCTCCTTACATACTGTCTTCTAAGAACACTCAAAGTCATGTTTGATCAAGGCAGATAGCTGACAGCAGCTTTTTCAGTGCACAGTTGAGCTTGGAAAACAGCTGATTTTTAAAGCTTTTTTATTCCAGTTCTAAGATTGTTTATATTCATAACAGAAATAGAAAAAGCTATCATCTGTCAGTCAAATCACAAAGAAATAGAATCCTCAGTCTTTTCACTGGAAAAAAATTGTTAATGTGTATTGTACTCTTTATGTTGCCAACTTTGACTTAAAACTGATTAGGTTTTAATTGAAAATACATATAAGAAGAATCAATACTGCCTGGTCTGTTTCCTTGGGAAATGCAGTGCTTGCATTAAGCTCTTACTAATCCCAGTGACTACTATATAACATTCTAAATGGTTCTTTAGCAGCAAGATCTGGTCTAATGCCTTCCAGACCAGAAGAACTATGTGAAAGTGGGGAATGAGCTCTCTGACGTAGGGAAAGACCCGAGGAAATTTTAAGACTGCTTTAGTTTTGAGACTTGAAGATAAAAATAACTATCCAAACATTTCAAAAAAAGTAATCTTTGTTTTCTGAGCATCACATGTTTCCTGGGCTGCTTTAGGAGTGTCATAGCAGATCAAGGGAGGTGATACTTCCCCTCTGAAGCCACACCTGGAGCACTGCGACCAGTGCTGGGCTCCCTGGTGCAAGAGAGACATGGACATACTGGGGTGTCTAGTGAAGGGCTGCTGAAGAGAGCTAGGACTGTTCAGCCTGGAGCAGAGAAGGCTTAGGGAGATCTTACATGTATAAACACCTGCAGGGAGGGGGCAAAGTAGATGGAGCCAGACTCTTTCCAGTGGTGCCCAGTGACAAGATGAGAAGCAGTAGGCATGCACTGAAGCACAAGAGGATCCCTCTGGACATCAGGAAACACCTTTTCACTGTGATGGTGAGCAAACACTGGCACAGGTTGCCCAGGGAGGTGGAGGACTCTATCTTGGAGATATTCAGAAGCCATCAGGACACGGTCCTGGGCATCCAGCTCTGGGTGACCCTCCTTGAGCTGGGGCCTCCGACCAGATGGACCACAGAGGTCCCTTTCAGCCTCAAGCAGTCTGTGATTCCTGGGCATGAATACATCATCTGCTGTGGCTTTAAGTAAAAGGTGTCAAATGTTTTACTGAACACTCACATTAAAACTTAAGAAACAGTTAATGGGCCTGACCTTGAGTCAGTTCTTACGTTAATTGCAATGTATTTTGTAGTGTTTCAATCCAGAAAATCCTGTTGTTGTACTTACTAAAGAGACACACAATNACAAGATGAGAAGCAGTAGGCATGCACTGAAGCACAAGAGGATCCCTCTGGACATCAGGAAACACCTTTTCACTGTGATGGTGAGCAAACACTGGCACAGGTTGCCCAGGGAGGTGGAGGACTCTATCTTGGAGATATTCAGAAGCCATCAGGACACGGTCCTGGGCATCCAGCTCTGGGTGACCCTCCTTGAGCTGGGGCCTCCGACCAGATGGACCACAGAGGTCCCTTTCAGCCTCAAGCAGTCTGTGATTCCTGGGCATGAATACATCATCTGCTGTGGCTTTAAGTAAAAGGTGTCAAATGTTTTACTGAACACTCACATTAAAACTTAAGAAACAGTTAATGGGCCTGACCTTGAGTCAGTTCTTACGTAAATTGCAGTGTATTTTGTTTGTGTTTCAATCCAGAAAATCCTGTTGTTGTACTTACTAAAGAGACACAGTGAGCAGACAGTGGAAGTCATTGTTTTTCTTCATTAGATCTGAATGAGTGTTTGCACATGGACAACTGAATTGGAGGAGTTTTTTTAATATTCCTTCAGAAATATTTTGGCAAAACAAAATTGACAGTAAAATCCATGTGAGAAAAGCAAACTGCTGTCAATATATAAAAGGAGCCTTTAAGCAATTTCTTGCATACCACTAACCTCAGACTGGGATATTTATATATATTATATATAACCAAACCTCAACATTTAAGCTGTAATTGACTGAAAATCAATCTCTGGGAAACTGCATGGCCCAAGGGACTTTTTAGATGGATATATCCCTTTTAAATTCCATGTATTTGCAGGAGAGTTTTCCGAGGTTGCTGCTGCCTCTCAGTCAATATTATGACCTTATCTTTAATATTTTCTTACTTAAAAGAAATTAATAAGAGTAGCCTAAACTTGATGCATTCTGTATAAATGATTGCATAGAAGTGACTATGGTTTTGAAAAA
This sequence comes from Tringa tobata, assembly GCA_033628505.1. Classification (NCBI taxonomy): domain Eukaryota; kingdom Metazoa; phylum Chordata; class Aves; order Charadriiformes; family Scolopacidae; genus Tringa; species Tringa tobata. The sequence continues at coordinate 2,742,112 of JAHREE010000176.1, forward strand.
ATAGACTTTTTTCCCTATTGTTACTGTTTCTAAATACTTGTACTGATTACCGTTTCTAAATATTTGTACTGATCTAATTCACAGGCTTTTGGTAAATGATTTCACCTAATATGTTTATGTAAAATAACTCTTGAAAATAATTTGGTATTCATTAAGCATTGGAGTGTAATGATAATGCTTTGAATCTATGATAATATGATACTATGCCGTACATTTACAGTCTGGCAGAAAAAAATGCACCTGATTTCTTCCATCTCAAAAATTTGAGTTATCTTGTAAAGTAGGCTAACTGCTACGAAGCCACAGGATACACAGCATAAGAACTTGAGTGCTTAAAGCTTATTAAATGATACTAGACTTTCAGTAGTAGCAAATAAGTGCCTGTTGGTGTAGAAAAGAATAATCTTTCTGTCTACAGACTGAAAAAAACTATGATCAAAATTATGCTTGCTTCTAAGCAAAATGTAGTAGTCACATAGTTAAAAATTACATATATATGGATTGGTGTTTAATCAGTTGTTGTTTCCATGGTGGTTGAAACAGTTTTTAAAATGCCTAGTTAGCATGCTGCACTACATGGAGGTTTTCTGATTGTCTTGGCTAGTTTTTTTGTCTTAATGCCTTCAGGGGAAAGAGTAGCAAACATCCAGTGGTGAGAAATACAGAACCATTCTGTTCCCAGGCTGACTGTTGATTGATGCCTTTCTGGTGTTTGCAGAGCACAAGCACTTGGGTCTGTCTTTGTCAACCAGGTAACACTCACATGAGGCCACATTGGACGTTGAGCTTACCTGGGGGAATAGGTGTTCTCTCTCTGGCACCTGGAGATAATCTACAAGAACCTTGCTGCACTTTTTGTCAGATAGGAAAGGAAGCAGCAGAATCTTCAGGTACATACATAATACATACATTTCAGAAACATACTGAGGTCGAAACATCTACCATAAATTGAGAGGTTAATCTGAGAATTCGTGACATGAATCATAAGAGATGAGTGAAGGAGTGACAAAAAAGACTTTAAAAAGAAATGAACAATTCTCCAGAGATTAGATTTGACATCCAAAAACTCTTGATGATTGTTTAACACAGGGGAAGCAATGAGGCTATAACAGCGTAGGTCGCTGAATGTATAAAACCCCCTATTTCTGTAATATCAGGTAATGTAAGTGTTTATGGCACAATTGAGTGAAAATCAGTCTTTTGAGTCTAAATGGTTCAAGGGTCTTTTAGATTGAAAGTGGTACTGATGAGTCCTGATGATACAGGTGGTCACAGTGTTACCTTCTGGTGCATGTTCTTTTATTATTTATAAAAAATTGGGTAGGAAATGAAACACCTAGTTTCATACCTGGTAGTTAGCTAATATTGCTATTATAAATAGCACTGTCAGTACTGACGGTGGCTTCAGGAGAAAAATCAAAGATATAAATAAATGTTAATAATAACTACCTCTCCACATGCTTTTAGGTGCTGACCCTCCAACAGTCCCCTCTCCTTACCTCATCAGAAATTAGACCTTTCATCACTGTGTAGGGTCACAAAAGTAAAACTTAGTCAAGGTTTTTTCTGCTGTTGTCGGAATAGCAAACGGTGATGGTTTCCATAGCACACTAGTTGTCTGAGTTGTGAACTACAGAAAATCATGTGCTGTTATTGCAGGCCACTACTGCTCTTTGATGCACTCGGAATGCTAAAAGAGCCTGTGGTGACAAGAGCTGGTCTGGTGTCCTTGGGGTCACAGTGCCTGTTTAACAGGAGATGAACCATGGGTTCCAGTTCTTTGGACAGGTGGAACTTAGTAGCAGCTGGACTGTGAATGATAATTGCTGTCCTGCTGCATTTCTGTAGTCTTGAATTATCAGTCTTCTGTTAATGATTCTGCTCTGATTTTTAGTGATTACATACCCTCAGCAGCGTGTAGATGCCTACATGACAGAATACCAGCTTCTCTAGTGCCTCGGGAAGATAACAAGTTACTGTAAGATGCCAGGAATGAACCCAAATTATTGAACACTTTTTAAATGAAAAGTAGTATTCACCAGAAAAAGTTCAGTTGCACACCTTGAAATGTTTTGCATTTCTATCAATTACCTGTTCTCTTTCACGTTACTAGAAAGGGCTGTAGTGCTTTTTCTCCTCGGAACCTAGCTAGACATTCTTGCAGAAACTGAACTTGATGGAGTTACCAGAACCTAAGAACCTGAACCATGCTTTGTGCTACTTTTTTTACTAGATAGTGATAAACAAAATCAGTTATTTTATGGACTTCACTGAGCAAATCTCTCATGTGTTTCACTGAGACATACACCGTTTGTGTGTAAATCTGAAACACAAACAGGACTGGAAAGCACGGCAGAGAGAATTACTTTTAGCTTGTGATTGCAACCATGAATGTGTTCAATTTTTCCATTAAAATTATCCACTGATAGTTTCAAAACCACTGAGAATGTGAGACTGAGTGTGGAGGGAATTGAGATGATTTATTCCTATGTTATTATTAAATAAGTCGATGAGAAATCTGCTCACTTTATACCTGATTAATACGCTGTGCACTGTGACTAAGTGTGCTTATTTAACCACACCTGTTTGCACTAGGAGAGGTTGACTTTTTTATATTGATATTTGACTTTTCCAAGCTAATTCCAAATGTCTCTTCACTAGAAAAATACATGGGTTATGTGCATTTTGAGTGTTACGTGGTAGAAAAAGTATTGGCTGTAGCTTAAAGATCCAAAGGTACTCCTTCAGTGCCCAGGCACCATGGCAAAGTGAAGGGGATTTGGAGCATCTAAATGGAAGGCCTGCATTTAGATTCCTGTGGTGGCCAGTTGCACAAGAAGGTGCACAGGCATTTTGAGAATTTGGTCACTTTTGGTGTATAAATGCAGACTTTGGAATTTTCAGCCCTTTGTGCCTGATGCTTCCCCAGTGAGCCAGGGAAGAAAACACAGTGCCCAATGTTTGCACTAACTTAACAGGAGATATTTCAGACTTGTGCCGCAGCTGGAAATGGCCCAGCTGGGGCTTCTGGGCTCGGTTGCTGTCTGTCCTCCCCAGCACCTCTGCGCATTGTTCAGAGGAGTCGGGCTGGCATCGGCTCAGGCTGCTGCAGTGATTTCCCTCCTGTTCCCAGATCGGCTGCGCTGAAATACACTGTACTGACCTCAAGCCTGTATAGGGGGAGTGTCGTGTTCCCAGTTATGGTTGTTATACCAATAGCAGCATTAATGACAACTCAGCCTCATCCTATGAACACGTACTTAAGTTTTTCATCAATCCCAGGGGGTAAGATAAACATATGAATTGAAAAAATTCAATGTTTGAAAATCATCTAACGTTCTTCTCAAGCATTTTCTCTTTTCTCTTTCTGTGAAACCTTAATCTGTGAGAGGAGTGATGCATGGTTTCCATCTAGTAAGATATTCATGGCAAGACTTTCCATATTATCTTAGTATCCCGCTGCCACGCTATGTCCAGTTTATGTTGGCGTGAAGTCTGGATTCTGCAGTCTCTTTATTGCAATTTGAGTCACAGAAGTTGCAAATCGGAGAGGCTGGACCTGTCACTGCATTTGTAAGGCTGTTTTCCAAGTGTGATTTTATCTTGTTTGGTAGGTTTTGTTTCACAATCTCATTAAAATATTCATGAGTTCTTTCTCTTGACTAGAATCATTAAGAAAATGCTTGATGTCCAGAGGCATTGCTCTGTACCTCCCTTCTTGCTGGATCTTTTGTTTTTCCACATGTTCCTAATCTGATATTTTTTTCACTTCTGTAAATCAGCAGTTTTAAATACCATTACTGGGAAAGATCAAACTGCAATATCAAAGCAGAAAGCTTCATTACAAGTCTGCTGAAAATTCTAGGATATATTTATACCTTTGTTGTCTTGTTTTTCTTGGAATTACCGTATCCGTAATTTGGTAATAAACATGGAGTTTTAAAGGCCTTGCTGGGCTCTCCTGCCTCATATTTCATTAAAGTTGATAAACAAAACCTCCCTGCTTCCGCAGGTGCAGAATTGAGCCAAAAAAAGGAATTATGACAAAACAGATGATATTTCCAAACCTAAGATTTAATTTCTTTTCATTTATTAGCTTTCTAACTTGTATAAACAAAAGTATTTTGCTTTGAACAAGGCAGAGAAACAAAAGCCATTCCTCACTAATGCCGTCTTCTGGAGGACACCATAGAAGCACACTGTTTTGTATTCTAGATGTGTTTTAGCTACAGAAGTGGGTTGCAACATTCAAGTGAGGAGGTGATTTCTTACCTGAGCCTGGCACTGAAAATCCTCCTGCTGAACCTTGCAAGATTTGTGTGCAGATATTCTGCAGCATGGAACAGAACTGCAAGTTTATGGGATTACTTATATTTGAGATGTAACATGTCCTTAGGTCTTATTGTTACTGGGCCTGAGCTAAATACAGTACAGAAACATTTTTAAGAAAACTTCTTTAATTACTTCCAGTTCAGTCCTAGAAAAGCAGTTTGCAGAATCAGCATATAACTTTGGATACATCTGGATGTATCCAAAGTTATACTTTTTGGATGCATCTGGAAACATCTGTTCGTCCTTATATAATGCAAAAGAGTTTATTTAATAAGTATGTGGATTTGGGGTATAGTTTTATTGCCTATATTATGTCTTGTCATTGTCCTTGCCAAACTAAGTTCTACATAGACTGTTAAAATTTGTTTCAATTACTAAAAATTTAAAATATTAAAATAGATTTCAAGGCTGAATTAAAACTTCCATGTAACCTATAGTTTTGTGAACTGGTGGTAAAAATAGCCTGTTAGTTTAGTTAGACTGTTTTAAAGCCTCTGAAGCTCCTTTAGTATTCTTTATCTTGTACTCATTCTTCAGTAGTTATATCTAAGACTTTGTATTTTGTTTACAGTCCTATCCATTATTTGAATTTATTGCTGTGTTATGAATTCTAATGTAAAGTGTACTATTTTCTAAAGTACATCAGTGATGTAGGATCCTGTTACCTTTTTTCCTGTGTTTTTATAGAACTTTATTTTGAAGTCAGTCAGATACCTTTTAAAATACCATATCAGATATAAAAGCTACATAATAAACAAGTCAGTTCTTTAGTGTCATCTCCTATTAAGTTTGTGAATTTTCGTATTGAAGTAGGCTGAGTAGCAGAGCTTCATTCACATTATATTGTTTCAGCTGGTGCTGTCTGATGAAGACAGCAGGATTACTGTGGTGAAGTGAACAAAGTGCCTGTGTCCTTACAAATGAAGGAGATCTCAAGAAATACAGATGTATTTGTGCCTCAGTGATACGAATGTAGGTTTGAAAACTATTCTGAACTCTGAGGCAGTTCTCCATGCCTTATTCATGCAAGTTCTGTGAGCAGCAAGACTAATGAGATCTGACTGGTAATGGCTACTGCCAGTGTCTTTTGCAAAAGAAGAAGGATTTGTTGTGATTTTATATCCTTCTTTGCTGTAATGAATTTTTACTAGGATTTTTGAATGGCATTTAGCATTTAAAAATGGCCCCCTCATTGCATACATTTTTAGGATGCTTTATATATGGTATAAATTGACTTGATGAATACTCTGGTGGGCTTGATTTCCTGTTTCACTGGGATTATGAGTTTCCAGGGAAGCAAAGATACTGGCTGCTTGTTTTGTATTCTGCACTTTGATTCCCAATGGGACAAAGCTGTGCTTGCCACCTAGAAATGAGCTCTGTGAGTAGCGCCCCATGTTGACACCACCATGTCAAGTCTTGCAACAGGTTCAAACAGCTCTTGTTACTATTAAAACATGGGTTTGTATGTATGTATGTATGTGAAAAATACCTTAACTTCCTGCTATTATAATGTACTAGATGCCACATCTTCCATGTTAGTTACCTGACCATAAAGGTTAATGACTAAATGTGTAAACTGTAAATAGGACTTTGCAGGTGTGTGACAAATTTTGAAAATTAGTCCATATTTATTTAATACACAAATAAGGACTGTAGATTTTACTTGAAAACATTTGTAGTTGTGTCTGGTGATAATTCAGTTAAGTTAGATTTGGAAGGTTAAGGGCTTACCCCTTTTTAATTCTGCAGTTCGACATTTGAATAGTTTTGTCCATAAAATTTTAAATGAGCTCATTCATTTCAGTGAGATATTGTGGCCTGTCTTAAGGGCTTTTTCACTGGCTCGGGTTGTTTTGTACATGTTAATGGCAAGTGACTTGCCATTTAGACACCATTCAATTAGTACAATTAAAGTAACTTTCCCAGAACACTGTTCTGAACCTCCAGTATGAATATGCCAACAATTGATATAGCCTATCCAGTTGGAAAGGACAGATGAGTATATAAGTCTTTTATTAATCAGGACATTTTACCTAGATAAGTAAAGATAAATGAAACTTCTTACTGGTCTGTCTTCCTTAGATCTCTCCTTAAAGAAAAACATATATTAACAAGTTTATGCAAGCTAGAAGGACTTAAACTGCGCTGTTAAATTAAGAGGTAAAGGTGTTAATGTAGGAGAAACTCTGGGGTGATGTGATTTTGTGGAGGATTTAATTCTCGGGTAACATTGGCCCTTTTAAAGTGTCTATCACACAGCTGAGAGAGTAAGGCTGATAAATGGAAAAGGTTAGTAATCTAATGACTCAATGTTTTCCCAACATCAAGAGAAATTCATTATCAGCTGAGAAGTTCAAAAGACTAACCCTGAACTCCTTTGCTGATGTTGTCAATAGAAAATTGAAAAACCTTCAGTTCCTTGCATCCACAGATACTTTAATGGAGGCTGCATTTATCCATTGTGAATACTTTCACCTCTGGGTAGCTCTCCAAAGTAAAAGAGCTCACTAAACAATCACACTTCTATAGATTTTTCTCAGTTGGGATATTTTGCTTTTTTAGGCATCCCTGTAAACTTATTTTTTCATAAGCAGACCGATTGTTGAAAAATTTGTGGGAAAGGCTGGCTTGAAGAGTGGACAACATTGTTAAAGCTGGTAGAATAGTTTTCAAATACATGATGAAAAGCAATATAATTGCTTTGGAAAGTGTGCTATGAGAGAAAGTTCTCTGTCTTCCTGCAAACTAGCGGCAAGAAGATGTCTGACAGATCTTCCTCCAAAGATCACTGAAAACAATGGGAATCTAATAGGCTTTGGCCCCATTCTCCCTTTGATATGAATTGGTATGCAAGTCCAAATTAATTTTTTACTTGACTTTATATATTTGGCTGGAGCTATAAAAGGTAACTATTTAAGTCTCTACTTTACTGTTGTGGTTAAAACATTTTTCAAGCTATTCCTTACAAGAAAGAAAAGAAAGGGAAATATTTGTGATATATTGAACTAGGTTTTTTTTTAAATCAGACTATATAAATAACATCACAAAATATGAAACCGAAAACGGTAAAGAGGAAGAAATACAAGTTATACCCATAGCAATGCAAATAGCTCTAGGTGGAAATTGTGGTAACTTCTCAATGAGGAGAAGTCACCTATGAATACAAAGACATGCACAACTTACACTGCCTCCAGTGGGGCAAGGAACAAGCTTTGAGCCCGTCTCTGCTTGTCACTTAAAACTTCTGTCAGACTGATTAAACGTTTCCATGAGTGCAGGTCTGCCACTGACTCACTCTGCTGTAACTGTTACGTGTCACTGGAAGCTGCACAGATCATCTGGGAATCCACACTGACAGCTCTCTTGTTTTGAAAGTTGCATCTGGTTTGCATAATATATTTAGTTTCTTTGCTGGTGATCAGTTTATTTAAATTATTCATTATTACTGCTTTTAAAACGAAAGATGAGTTTATTTGTCAAAAAAGGATGGAAATCTATGATTGCTTCTACCAAAATCACAGCCTCAGCTAGAACAATTTTTTAAAAGGTTGACCATACAGTTTAGATGACTTAAAGTTTGGCTTAGTGGGGTACAACACACCAGGACAGAGAGTTTTGTCTCACACTTGCAGGTGTCTGCAAATCAGAAAACCAGCAAACAGCCTAGTGCGTTTTTTCATACTGCGAGCATCCCTTCCTCAGACAAATAGTTGGAGTTAGACTTTACTATGGAGAGTGGTGACAATGACCACGCCAGGTTGTTTCACCAATGCACAGAATCCCAGGAGAGTTGAGGCAGCCCTGGAGCCCCCCGTCTCACCCCCACTCAGTCAATGAGAGCAGGCTGCCCAGGGCTAGGTCTGGTCAGGACGTGACTATCTCCAAGGATGGAGATCCACAACCTTTCTGGGCAACCTATGCCACTGATTGTCAGTGGCTTTTTCTTCTTAAAACAAGAATGGAAAGACAGAAACATATTGACTGACCCTGTTAGTTTGCATCCAGAATTGGAAAAAATAATCAATTCAAATTGTTTTAACTGTTCCATTCTGTGCCTTCTCAGGGCATTACTTTTCATGGGTGCATTTTTCTCTCACCAAGTGTCAAGAGAGTTTGCATCAAGCAGCTTTTCATGTTGGAAGGATGGAGGACATAGCACAACAGATTAATTAAAGAGAATGAAAGAATTCCTTTGGGGGTTGTTGTTGAAGTACCACTCAAGTCTCTTTAGGTTTTGTTAATGCAAGTGAAAATACAACTCTGTATTATATGACTGTACATACTCTTCGCAGGGACGAGGCAAGCAGCTGATTAGCAGCACCTTGCTTCTGAGAAGACTTGACCCCAGGGTTTGCTCGATTTGCAAGAACATTCTTAATCTCCATTCCATAAGGCACATTATAAGGAGACACACTGCCTGTGCAAGGGTACTGGTACCTGTTTGACATTTCTTCTTGTGCTGTGTGTGCTTGCTTTTCTTACAGCTGCTTTCCCTCCCCAGGTGATAGTGACAGGAAGCATTGCTTCAGTAACTCCTGCTCCAAAGCACCATTCCAACTTATTTTATGGAATTGACCATGCATTTGCTGGAGATCCACGGTGAGACACCTTGCCAGACCTTTTGACAGCAGGTGTGAAGTTGGCTCCATAACATGATGCCTTTGCAGCACCAATCAGAGGTAATTTTTGGTACTCTTCAGTTCCCACAGTGGGGTTAAACGTTCCCGCCAAAGCCATGTGATCAATAGTCTTTAAAGTCAGTTGTGGTTCCTGGGTTTTGCATTATAGGTCTGCAGAAAGCTGACTCTATGAAACACATGAGCCTATATCCATCCTTTGTCAGTATTGTGTTAAATGTGTCATAATAATTTAAATTATTTCGAGGATCATGAAGGTTTTGTTTTTTCCCCCTCTTTTCTAAAGCACATTCATATCAGGAATGAAAAAAGAACATTTTTCTTACTCTATTCCAATACTGAACACAGAAGATATCAGACATCTCACAAGAAAGATGCATTTTATGGTAACTATGGCATTATTTTTCAGCTCACAGATACTGATATAACTTAGTCTGACTTTAAATAACTAATGAAGTTTCTGGTTGAATCCAGGCAAAGTCTTTAAAAATTTTGAGGTCAGTAATAATCATGCATAGGGTGAAATAGTTCTGAATGACCTTCCTCTTTTCATTCTGTCTTTATTAAGAAGGCATCTCTGAAGTTGGTGGGAAAATTGGGTGTCTCGTCCTTTTCTATGCATTTCTATTTCCCTGATTTCTCCTCTGTGCCAAAATACATTCTTCCTGGATTTTACAAAACAGCAAGTTGTTGATCCTGTTGTTGCTCTGGGCATAGGATCAGCCCGACGTTGGAATATTAAAATTGGTGGTAGTTTTGATAGGCTTAGGGGAATGAATATTCCTCAGGAGTGAAAGTAACACAGCATAGCTTTCAGGTTTAACTGTTTGTGTTATGGAACTCATGGGGGAAGTACGATAGTGTCCATTACCCAGAATATTAATGCTGTGCAGAAACACCAGAGCTAGAGATGGGTAACCAGCAGAGCAAGATATAAGTCACTTGGAAGAGTGTGAAATAGTGTAGCTGCCTTGCTTCATGTACCTGAGGGAGCTGATAGAGAGAAAGCCTGAATGTCTCTTCATGTTGCATTGCCTTGTGATCTGATGACCTTTGGCCTTGCAGAGTGGTTTTTATAAATACTTGACAGGCAAAAATCCAGTTACTTAAAAGTGAAGTTTGTTTAGAAGAATCTGAAACTAAAAAGCATCATCATCTAAAGTGAACATTTTCTTTCACAAACACGTACAACCTTGGGGGAGATATTTGGAAAGCACTACTGATGTGATTTGTAATCTGCAGTATTCCTCCTTTGCCATTCTTCAGATTTGATGAAAACACTGTCCTTTGGATGAGCTCATACTTCAATAAAACCTTTCCATTAAAAAAAAATCCTTCTATAAGAAGAAAGATTTAATTTTGTATTTCAGTCTCATCTTTTACTACCTTTTTCACCCTTTCCAATACAAACTCAGTCATCCTTTACATCGGCAAAGCTAATAGACCTTCTTACTGTCACTCAAAATTAATTAGCAACACTTTCTTTATTCAGTACTCTAAAACCACTCCAAAACCACATGCCCATTTGGTTACCCTTTGGGGAAGAAGTTAGAGGATATGGATATTGTTACAAGGTGTGATTTTTAGGGACTCCAGGACACAGGTATCACAGAAAGCAGTGACTAGGGCTAGCACATGCATTTGCAGCCCATTTTTTGTATCTTTTCAAATTTATTAATGCTATGGCAAAGAAATATTTATAGATTTTTATAACGGTCCTATAAAATATCTGAAATCCACCAAATTTGCTTTATCACCTGTTTTTCTTTTACAATATCACTTGTGGGTTTTTTCAGCTTTACCCTAGACTCTCTTCTTTTCCTGTTTTTCCAAACTTTTCCAATGCTTTAAGTCGGAGTAGACGTCTTCCCAAGAAGTCCCAGGATGATTGCTACACTCTAAGCCATAGCAGCGTCCCCTAATGAGTGAGCTTAAGAAATTTTCCTGTAGTCTCTCCTTTCTCATTCAGACTGGAGAAAGGCTGCCATCTTCCTGCAGAGCTGCTCCTCTCCTTGGGGCTCCTCCTGGGAAAGAGCAGCACGTTTCTGCTACTCTGCTTATTTGGGGAAGGAGTACTTACCCGCTGCACAAAAATCATCTCTTCCCTTAAAGTAAAGCACCTTAAAGTCTCTGTAATGTGTGCAGAATAGACAGGATTCCCCCTTTTTTTTTAGGGCAAAAAAAAAATGTTTTCTTTGGTTTTTTACATGCAGTAAGCTGTGTCCTATGCTTTGTCCACATTCTTTGGGTATCATTTATGATAGCAATTATATTTGAGGTTTCAGGGTAAAGCAACGCTTAAAACACTGGCTTCCTTGCATAAATACTTGTAATAGTATAAGAATAATAGTATCTTTTCAAGAAGCAGGTCAGTGCTAGAAAGATGATAGGTTTGTTAGTATATGTAAAAGCAGTGATAACCAGCAAATAAAAGTTCTTAGTTCTCTCTAGGCAGAATTTGGTTCCAGAGCTTTCAATCTTCACTTATTAAAACTCGATTTCATCCTAACTCCTGGGGCTGAATTTCCTGGTCTGTTCATTCAGCCTTCCTTGAAGGTGAGTAGGAGAGAAGATGATAAGGAAGTAACGATGGAAAAAGAAATGAAGGGCTAAAACAACCCACTGCAGAGCTCTTGAGACTATACAGCAGGCAGTGAAATGTGCAAATAGTATTACAAATGACTCTTGCAGTCATTAATTTTATTACTATTGGACAAAGTTCTACATGTATAGCTGATTTTCCTGCTGCTTCCAGATGGGGTCATAGCCGGGTCACTCAAAGGCATATGCCTTCTTCCTTTTTCCCCCCTCCCTTCAGAAAGGGATAATTGTTTCTTCCCAGCTGTTAGGATTCTCCAGTTAACTCTCTCAGTGCAGTTTTCCACTGTAGTGTGGTATTACTGCTGCCCAGCTCCTGCTAGATTGCACCTTTTTTTTTTTTATCCAATATGCTACATGCATTTTGCAGCGTCTGAAATAGGAGTGATTACCAAGCACAATGCTACATTCACTGGATGTGTTCAGTGATTAGGTATGATCGTGCTACTACAGCTGCATTACGGGTGTTCTACTGCTAGTAGAGCTGCGCAGCAAAATTAAAAGCATTCATATCATGCTGTTCCATGAATTATATTCATAGCCTGCTGTGCTCTCTATTAGAAAGCAAACAGTTACTGTGAGGAGGTGTACTGAAGAATTGCCTCCCTGCTAGCTGTCTGTCTCCTCCTATCAGTCAGGTGAGCCAGGGCTGCTCAATAAAAGTGACATTGTGAAGTGTCTTGTGTCAAGAGAGCAATTACGCCACACCTAGCAGAATGTTTTACTCTCCACACTATCTAGAATTGAGCTTCTCTCTACTTTGGTAGCTGCAGATTTTGCTACCGTCTCTCTGCCTTACCATCCACTAGAGAAATAACGCCTTCCTGACTAGAATTGTCCCTTTCTTCTCCTTGTATACAGTACATACTTAATGTCTCTTCCCTTTCAGCACTGCCATCCTGAAATTATTATGTTATAATTGCTTGTTTCTCTTCTAGTTGGTCCCACTTCGGACATTTCCTGAATAACAGCACATAATCATCTCTGGCAGTGTGCATACAGTGCAACCCGGATGGATTCATTCTCGTCTCTCTGCCATCTTGTTTATTGCCAGCCTCACTGAAGTGCTGGCACTATTTTCCTTTCCCATTGGCACCCTGTTTATCAGCTTCTGAAACTCTTGGGAAAAGATGCCCACCGTGACAGTACCTCACCCAGTGGCCACTTTGGGGCTTACTCACTTTTACCTCCATTTCTCTCTTACTAATTCTGTAGTTGTCCAAAAACCTCCAGTTCATTACAGTCTCAATTTGCTGTCTATGTTTACAGCACAGAAGCAGAAACCTGAAGTTAGGGAGCTCTGACAATGGGTGCTGCTTAACACTGGCCCATCTGCTCAGGGAGGTGCTGCCTCATGGAGGGACAGGCTGTGACCTGGTGCTATGAGTGGCAATAGCCCGTTGGTTTCAAAAGGAGCATCTGCACAGTATGGTTCTGTTCCGCTGGAGTTAGAGCCGGTACAGTCTAGCCCATAATGAGCATGTAAGTTAAATCATATTTTTAGGTTTAATGGAGTTACTCCTGATTTACATTGCTCTAATTGCTCCAAATCAGTAAGCACCCTTTTCCTGCAGCACAGCAATAGGGCTGCAGCGGAAATGGATTAAGAATAAGAGTATGTGCCTTTTACTAGAAGCCTCCATTGATTTAATTCATCTGAGGCAAATAACTAGATGAAATAATTAGCTGCAGTTTAACCTTTTTGTATGTGGAAGTGATGTCTGAGTCCGATAGACTAAAAATGGTCACTTAGTTTGACATATTCTTAAAAGTCTGTTAAAAAAATCTAGAAAAAACCCCCATGTTTTTCACTTACTATTGAGGAATAAATTACAAAGACATTTATGGAATTTTATATATATACTTTTATGCCTGGCACAGAGCTTATTTCACCTTCTGAAATGAAATATTTGTACAACTGCTGCTGTTATCTCTCTTGAGTGACAAAAGGAAGCAAAACCATATGTCAAAGCTTAGCTTAGTGCAAGGTATGAAAATAAAATGTGACTCATACACTAAATACGATAAATTTTTAATACCCTATTTGTTGGTTCTGTTTTATGAATGGTGAATATTTGATTCTCTTTACAAGCATTCCTGAATTGTTACGTGCAGTCTCTTAGAAATCGTTTCATAGAGTGTTGAGTAGTGCTGACTCTTCTTTTAAAGAGGCATCGTTGTGCAGTGCTGTTTGAAATGAGGCCAGAGAGGAGATTTCCATGCCTAATGTATTTTCTCTTTGTGATCATTCCTTAGCAAAGAGAATTCACACTAGGATAAAGAATATATACCTATATTGCAAAGGACAGTATTTGTATTTGAAACATCCCATAATTCAGGAGCCTAAATGCATAGAAGAAAGGGAATAATCTACCAATGCATCCCTGCCTTGACACAGTCCAAACCAAGGATACAGCAGCAGATAAAGGTGTCTTTTTCTTTTGGTTTCTGGAAGATCGTTACCTGTGGCCTTTTGGCAGTGCTGTATTATTCCATTCTAGCACTGTTTCTTTAGAAAATTTGGGAGAAGGGGGGTTGTGATGACACTGTCTGCCTCTCTGCTCACTTACCTGGCCTTCCCAACCCCACACCTAGTTGAGTCTGTTCACAAATTTCAGGGAAATTTGGGAGCAAAATTACAATTGCAAACATAGTGTGCCTGTAAATTTTGAAAGATTGCAGTGTAAACTCATCCTTTGGAAGAGACCAGAGAGTCTTAATTCAGATTCATTTGCCCCAGTCACAAGAGGCATTTCAGAGCTTAAACCTTAACTGGGCATGCAAGTCAACTGCCTAGAGGCACAGCTGTGTGGAAAATCATGCTTCTCTTTGCAGAGTTGCTTGTTTCTTACTACAACCAAATTCTCACTTTAGTTTTAAGATGAAGCTGATCTTTCTGTACATGTTTTATCAAAATTTATCAGTCATGTTAAAGGAAAAGAAATAAGAAGGGAAGCTGTTTGAATTTGCTGAATCGCTTCTGAATCACTCCTAAGACCTTTGGTTTATAACTATGAAATGACCAGAGGAAAGAACATTTCATCATATTGTAAGTTATGGTAAAAGCTGCCACAGAGAATGGCAGGGTGCAGTTCATAGAATAAAATACATTCTGTGGGAAGAGAAACCGAAGTGAGTAATACGTCAGCTGCCTTCAATGGGTACGGCCATAAATAAAAATGACTGTCTTCTTAAAAACACTGACGAGCATTTCATTCCAAATACAAGGAGAAGATACAGAATGGACTGCTCTTACCAAAGTGTCCGAAAAGCTGCAGAGAGGCACAGGGGCTGTATATGAACAGCCAATAAAGCAAGGTCAAAAAAGTACATGAAGAGGATTGTACTGAGGGAACTTTCAGAAAAATTGTGGTTGATATCTGCTGCCAGCTCTATTGCATATCCAGTGTATTTATAATGACTCAGGATACAGAAGAAAAATTTTCCAAAGTAGGGAAAATAAATTTCCCAAGCATCATTAAAATTGTTTCTAAAAACCTGGCAGTATGAGCAGATGAGGATGTCACAGGCAATGGAAATAGGGAATTTAAGAATGAGTGTAACTGATCACAGATCAGGAAGCACTAAGTTGTGCCAGAGTGAATGAAGTTGTTTTCCTGGAGTTTAGCATCCAGGTTAATCGAAATTTCACATGAAGTTTTCTTTATGGTTGGAGTATTTATAAAGCCTCTGCTTTGTCTTCGCTAGTTTCCAGTGAAGAGGGAACTCTGCTGCAGGCTGCAGCAGATCATCTGCTTATTCTCATAAAAGTTGTGGGAACTTAATAGCTTTGACACTGTCGGATTGAGATGAAAAGGATCATTTTGTCAAATGGAATTGAGGGATGGGGAGTGGAAGAGAGACACACACTCAGGCCTATATCCACACTCAGGCGTGGTCACATGTTTCCGAGGAAGCCAGGCTAAAAAATAAAGGTCCAAACAAGAGTGAATGATGCTTCTTTCTCTTCTTATCTCTTGACTGTACTTCTGACCACGCTCACACTGTTAATCTTAAGATTTAGAACATAGTCTTTAATTTAAAGTTGACTTGCGGGGGCAGAGGTGACTGTGATTTGTAAATAGAAGGAAATGAGCCCTGGCCTTTAGCTGGCATAGCACAGATTAACAATCAATAGTCCAGCAGGACAGATAAATCACAAAAGCCAAGTCAAATCCTGTACAGTTAAAGGCCAGATGGGTGGTCCAGATCCAGAACTGTGCCTTGTGTGGAAGGCAGGATGGATGTTCCTCTCTTTGGCAAATTTCTGACATGGGGGTTGACAGTTGGTCATGATAAATAATGCAGAATCCTCAAGAGTCAGCTACGATGTGAAAGGGAGAATGGGGAGGAAAAGGCTCCTGGTCACACTGCATAGGAGGAACGTGGCTTTACAACAGGCCCTGCACTGAGGACAGTGCTATGGCTTTATGGGGCACATGGAACCCTTGCCCTGGTTTGGGGGATAAGCCTTCCAGGTGTTGTGGCAGGGCAGCTTGGAAATTGGAAATGAGGGAGAGGTCATTCAGAGAAATTGTCATTGCCCTTAGTGCTGATTCTTGCGTTGTGAGTGCTTGTCACGTGATACAGCTGCAGCCATGCGTTCTCTTCCTCTGCCTGTCCCATCTGGGGCTCCAGCACCTCTGAGAATTGCTGCCTCCAACCCTGCCCTGCCCTGGCAGGAGGGAAAACACACGAGCAATCCAGTCGTTGGCTTGACACAGCTAATGCATTTCAAAGTGGGTAGAATTGAGCAGGGATCGGGTTGTTAATCACACAGATTTCTAACTGAGTGGATTTGTAATGTTACCCAGGCTAGCAAGTAATTCTAGCAGCCTTACAATATCACTTAGAATCAGAAAATATTTGTCCTGCATCCCCATTGCATATTTGAACTGAAAAGTGGTGCCAAAAAGAGGCAGAGTCCTCCAACAAGATAGCGTTGAACCTATCTGTCCACTGAACGTCTGAGTGTTGGAAATTTTGTCAGCTTATAAGTTTCACCAGTATTGCAGTTTCTCAAGAGAAAACATTCATAATGTGCCAGAACGCACTTGGCTGTGATTCTATCCATGTACTCAGCTGGAGCAGACAGTCAGCGTTTGATGCGGCTCCGATTTGAATCATGCGGGGAATGAAAGTTTTATAAAGCCCAGACTGAGTTGAGATACCACATTGGCAGGCAACACCTGCCTGACGTGCATGGCAGTTACTGGTCATTAATGGGAGATTGTCACTAAGTATACAGTTAGCATCCATGTGCAGTGTATGCACACACACATGTGCACTTGCCGTGGGAGCAGGAATACAGAAAGGGAGAGCAGACACACCCTTTCTGTTTCATCTTCGTAAAAAACTCCTGCGGCTTTTCCCTTCACTAAGCCTGGAGTACAGAAGTGTGAAAGGATAAAAGCAGCACTGGAGCTCGTGGTGCACAGCCCCGGAGCAGCCATGGGCTTTACGGGAATGACATTTACGGCTGACATCAGATCTGAGTATTTGCATTGGATTTCAGTGTCAGCATCGGAGGTGGGGCTTAACAGGGACACTGTTTCAGTCTTCTGATCCAGCTAAGAGGCAGCTCCGTCTGAGAAGATACTCACTTCCCTCGTCTCCGCTATCCTGCTTGCATCTGACTCCTCCCTCCTGCAGCTCAGAACAGCGCAGGGTGAATCCAACAGCCTCTCCTTTCTACTATATTTCTCCCTGAGCTACTAGAGCTTGAACACACCTGATATCCTGCCTTCGTTTCAGCTGAACTCGTGAGTAAGGCACATTGCCTGCTATCTGTCAGGAGTGAATGGCATGTTATTACCTGAGGAGCCTAAATTAACCATCTTCCAGTACTGAAAGGATTATGAAGAACTGCATTTTTTTCAGCACCTTTGATGCTTCATTGTTGCCTGATTTTTCGAGAGCATGAGTTGGTCACGTTATCAAGGGTGCTTTCACCTGAATATTTCTTCATCAGATGCCACAAAAGTCTAGGAAAACAAAGAAACTTGTAATGTGGCACTAACAGTTCTGGTTTCAGCTAGTGAAAACTTGCAGAGTCAGTGAGAAGGCAAAGAAAAAAATTTGCCAAGGACAATGTCGGTAACGCCTAGTAATTTGTCACTCAATGGGACAAGCTTCTTTGCTGAAAATCATAGCGTTATGGATAAGCCTAGTGAGCAGAGAACTTTGAATGTCTTTCTTTTCTGCTTGACTTTTATCATTGCATTCACAGCACTTCTGGGCAGCATTTATTCACTAGTTTCCCTGCTGAAAATGCAAAACAAAACCACGGTTTCAATGATTGTGACCTCTTTGTCGATAGATGATTTGATCAGCATTGTGCCAGTGATTATTTTCATGCTCACCCAGTGGTCTAGTAATGTCCTCCCACAGCCTCTGTGCACCACCTCAGCGCTTATCTATTTATTCCAGGGCATTTCTAGCAACCTGAAAGGATCTCTTATAGTTTCTTACAACTTCTACACTATCAACAAAAGTGAGACAATGAGCTGCAGCACTTCCAAGCGACGAGTGAGCATGGTACGGACCATTTTTACTATTTGGATTTTCAGTTTGCTGATCTGCGTTTTGCCTCTCTGTGGTTGGGGCAAGTACATCCCTACCTCCTGGGGCTGCTTCATGGACTGTACCAGTTCCTACATCTTGTTTTTATTTATTGTCTACTCGCTGTGCTTCTGCCTCCTCACAGTGCTCTCTGTTCCTCTAACTTACCAGCTGTTGTGCTCAGATGAGCAACAGCTATTACACATTGATTACCAGGAAATCTCTCGAGGCTATATCACCCCTGGGACACCTGCAGGCTGCAGTACTGCTACCCCATCTTTGTCACCGGTGGACCCTGTGGATAAAATCCTGAAGCATTTCCAAAATGCATGTCCAAGTTCAGAGGCGGTTTTTAGGAAAGGTGTGGCTGAGAGTGGTGCACTCGAGCCCCGTTGCATGAACAACGTACAGAGCAGGAGCTTCATGGTGGGCTTTGCCCAGAAACGATTCTCACTGATTCTTGCATTGACAAAAGTCATTCTCTGGCTTCCAATGATGGTAAATCATCAGATTGCTTTACTTTCTAATGTTTACTTACCTTTGAGTGGGATGGGAGTTGGTGTGCCATGTATTGAAACAGATGAACAGTAGCCATTGCAGTTGTTCCTTATAGTATAGTTTGTGCCGGCAAAAGTCCTTTTAAGCAGGTCACTACATTAATTTAGCTGGCTTTCAGCAGGTTTGGCAGAGCCTGATTCATCAGTATGTTACTCTATCATCACATCATTTGTATCTCCTGAATACAGGGGTGAATAAGGTCCACCCTTTTGTATTGCCAGCTCTCTGACAAGCATTGGTTCAGCATTATGGGGTCTGGGAATTGTACTAAGCTGGCTCTTCTGCCCCTCCCCACAGCTGTGAGTCACGTCCTTTGCCAGACTGGTTAAAAAATAGGAGTTGGTTAGCTAAAATGAGGTTTGCTTGCATTTTTGTAGTCTCTGTAGCATTGGGGTGGTGGGATGGGTGGGAAGGAGTACTGTCCACCTGCATGCACTGGTGTATTTTGGAACAGGTACATTCATGTATAATTAGAAAGGAGTCTGATGAGAACAGAGAACATGGGTCTGGGGCAGTGTTACCCCTGTCCCCAGGGTGTGTGTAGACTCAGCATCTGAGCTTCTCTCAAGGGAAAGAGGGCATTACAGAGCATCTGCAGCACAGCCCTGTGCGGTGCCAAGTTCTCTCTCCTATTCCCCATCTGGAGTTGGTGTTCCTCAGTACCATGCAGGAGAGACTGAGCTCACAGTCTCTTCTGAGCTGCTTGGATTGCGAGTTGCTTGTTTTAATAGTGCTCCGGCATCTATATTTAGCTTAAGCAAGGGTTTTTCTGAGAAATGCAGAATGAGGAGGAGAGCCTCTGTCAGTGTGTTTTCTCCACTCCGTTAGAAACAAAATTGTTAGGCTCAGCAAACATTAATGACAACCTGTGTCTTTTAGTTGTGTCATATTCACAGTGAGATGTTCTGTTTATTCCTGGAAGTATCTCGTGTGCCTGAAGCGATTTAAATTTCAAAATGCTCTGCCTTTCAGATACAAATGGTTGTCCAGCACATCACTGGCTTTCAAAGCCTTTCATTTGAGACACTTAGCTTCCTGCTGACCTTGCTGGCTGCCACAGTCACCCCAGTATTTGTCCTGTCAGAACACTGGATCCACCTGCCCTGTGGCTGCATCATTAATTGCAGGAGGGATTCGTATGCAGTGTCTTCAGAAGAACTCAAAAGTAAGTATGGAAGGGTGACGTGCAGCTGGAATGTATCTTGTAGCAAAGAGCAGAGGGAGGTAGTGTGAGTACCAGTGCTTTGTGCTCCTTGAGTCATTTACCTGAATTGTGTAGACATTATTCCGAACAATATGTGAGGCTCACAACATTAATGCGAGACAGCTGGATGGAAATAGTGGCTGCTGCGGCACAGAAGCTTGGCTGATTTTCCTAGGTCACTGTCAGACCTTTTAGTAGAGTGTGATGGACTCTGAATCCTAGTTTCGCTCTCCTCTGCTGCCCTGGGAAGGATGTATATACCAAATCTGACTTCTACTAATCAAATACATGGAACATGCTAAGCATGTTTAATATTGTGTAGGAAAAAAACATGCTAATTGTGAGCAAATTGTAAGAAGGAGAGGAGCTGTTGTTTGTACACCTGCTGCTGAGCAGAAATCACAGCGACACCAATAAGCAAATAGCAAAGGACGTTGAGTTCTGGGAGGGGCCTGTGCCTCACTGTGTTCATGCTGTTTGTTGAAAGCTGAGGAACTCCTACACAGCTCTTGCCTAAAAATATTTCCCTACGTGTTTATAAAGTTTACCTTCAAAGGTTACCTTTGTGTAACAGAGGATGCCAGCCCTTCACTGGTAACCCTCTTGGAATCTTCTAAAGCCCTGGTTTTCTCTGGGCCTCCATGTAAAAGTAGCTGGAGGAGCCCTGCACAGGCTGACTGCCACAGCCCGTCTCCGCAGTTACACGACTTTTGTTCTTCTGATAAAGAACTTGATCATGTGGTTATGCTCAGTAAGAAAAATAGAAGACAAAGAAATACAGCTGTCGCTCCATGAACTTTTCTCTAGTTAAAAACACATTTAGGCTTCTGTGAGCATGAATAACATTGTCATATTTGTGGCTAAAAGACTGCATAAGGCTTCCCTGTATATTTCCTGGTTACAGTTACTTATAAAATACCTCAATCTCCACTCTCCATGGGTCTGCACAGAGGGACTGCGTTTGGAATTACAGATGAAAATATGTTTTCGGTATGACTCTGAGAGAAATATGTCTTATTAAAATGTTTTACTGAAGCTTATTATACCTACTAATGTAAGTTCAGTATCTTGATTAGTGATTAATTTCTGGGAAAACTTAAAATGTACAAACTTTAAAAAATTTAGCCGTTCAACAATGTGTAATTATGGAAAATCTGAAGGACAGAAATCTGCCACAGGATATGAAATACACCTGTATTTGTTAGATCTCTGTTAACGTATAATAAATGCATTCTGGTAAAAATTTCAGTTTGGAAGCCTACAAGGAGGGAATACAGAACAATAACTGATTCTTGATTTATGTTCATAATTATTATCAAGAATAACAACATAAAATAATTTTTATTTCCTATTTATAATGCAATTATACCAGCATATAAAAATGATAGATTTATGCATTAATCTTTCAGAAGTGAGAGTTGCAGTGCTGTTTTGATACAGTTGTCTCTTGAGGCCTGGTCCAAGGGGAATTGAAAGTGTTGGCAAGTTTTATTTAGCAAGTTGGAGTTGGAATGGAGTGAATAGAATAGAATAGAATAGAATAGAATAGAATAGTTCAGTTGGAAGGGACCTACAAGGACCATATAGTCCAATTACAAAAGTTAAGAGCTAAATAATTCTGAGGATCTGGGTGTTTCACATTCTCTGGAGTAAAAGTCCTCTGACATCAGTGGATGGATTCCTGACATTCGCTGCACCTTTAGGGAGACAGAAAGCTCCTGAATCTTAGAGAAAAGGCATTCTCATTCATGGCTTTCACTTACTTTGAACACGTTCTCCAAGTACAGAATGGCTTGTACTGCAACTGATGGCTTTACAACCCATTTTCCGGAGAAGATGACTGCATCCATCAAGAAGGCAGTTTATTTCAGATATTTTTAATAATGCTATCTAGACAGATAAATGTATAACAAGTGGAAAAGTAGTAATTATAAAATTATTTAAAATAAATCTGTCACTTTTAGATATTTGTACTGAAGATTATTCTCAACTTTTAATGCAATGACTGCTAAGATCAGAATTTCATCCACAATTAAATATAATCTAGTAAGCAAAAAAACCTGTTAATTGAGGGTATTTAAAAATTTAGGTATTTTCTTATTGTGTATATCCAATAAAACATCATATATCGTGTGGTTTTGAAAATGGCAGATAATCTTCCAGTTTCTGGGAATCCATTAACTTTGGAATGTGTAATTTCTGAATTCGTTAGGAAGGCAGTATAATAACATACTATCTGAGAAGTCTTTCTTCTTAACAATTCATTCTTTTTATGGAAGGAAAATTGCCTGTCTCTAGCAGTAGTTAAATAATTTATTCCATGTTTTAGAATGTCATTTTCATTGTGTATGCAATCTCATTTTTCTTTTTGGCTTTGACTCTTTTAATGTCACTTTCCTTTCCTTTCTGCTTAGCCAAACGGAGGGCATTCGAATTCAACCTGTCCTTCCAGCAGGGCTATGGAATCTACAAAATATCCCATGACAACCACCACCACCACGATGGTGATGATAAATCTACGTCCTATCACAACCTGGTGAGCTACGACTGCGGTAACTCCAAAGAACCTCGGCGAGGAAGCGGCGATGGGCCCGGCGCCGGGGAGGCGGCGTTCAGCACCACGGCCCCGGCGGACAGCTCCCGGGGCGCCCCAGAGGGACCCCAGCCCCGGCCGGAGCCAGGCCAGGAGAGCAGCACCGACCGCCTCCTTCCCGACAAACTGGGGGCCTTTAGCAGAGAAGAGGTCAGAAATTTTGATAAATCGACTTTTTTTGAAGGACCAGAACGGAGGCTGTCTCACGAGGAAAGCCATAAACCTGAACTCACGGATTGGGAATGGTGCAGGAGTAAATCAGAGAGGACCCCTCGGCAGGTAAAATACGAATTTGCGCTTATTTTTTTCTGATAGTAAGAATTACCTTACAAAAAGCTAAGAATAATTTTCGTTTACATTGAAGTTACTATTAGTCCTATTGGTAGTGCAGTTACCTTTAGTAAAAATCATAGTTAGCATTGTATATTTTAGTAACCTTGCACGTATTTGCAGATTCTGATCCCACAATAATTTCTCACCTGTCTTCTTAATCATGGGGTTTTAATTATTTTGATTCTTTTGTGTGCACCTGCACGATCTGTATAAGGTAAGAATTCAGCATGAATTATATTAATTCATCTTAATGAATAGGAATTTCTCTCCAAAAGATTACATTTTCAAGAGTATTTCCAAGCATCTGGTGACTTTTTTTTGTCATCCTTACATTTTGTGTAGGGTAAAAAAGAGAACTGCAAAACCAAACATATATGGTAAGTCCACAGATAAATGCGTATTTCAGTCTGGGCACAAAGATTCCTATTAGATCCAAACAAAAAGATTCCAAATATTATATTGTTCATCACTTTCCTTTAGATTGTGGACAGTTCTTGGGAAGAAGAAATTCTGAGAAACTTACTAGTTTTCAGGAGCTCTGAGAAAAAAGTGAAGGTGGAGTCTTAATACATTAGCACTTGAAATTGAAAGACTTGCTAAAGGTGTCTGTAACCTCACCTTGTGTAGTTCTTTGCATGGAGGTTCTGATTCTGCTCTCTCACATTTGCTGTGCATTGTACTGAATCCAACAGAGCTTTTCACAGCTTGGGAGAAGAGGAATATCAAAACCTGTAGCCTTTAAGGACATGCTGTCTAAAATGAATAGAGCGAGCTCAAATCTTGCTTTGTGACTCTTTCACCTAAAAGTGTCTCCTGTTGAATATTCCACTATTGCCACAAAAGTTGGGGTTTGCTTTCAGTTACGAGATTGCAGGATTATGGTCTGTTCCAAGTGCCAAGTCTTCATTTGCTGTTCCTTACCTTGCTGATTATGATATATCAAGAGCAGCAGGATCACTGATTTCCTCAGCTTGGAGGTGTTTTGGTTCTGCCATGACAAACCTTGTTGTTAGTGCCCATACTGGGAGAGTCTGCACTGATTTCTGACTAGAGTTGGGTTCAACACTAAAGAAGAGCAGTGAGAGAGAATTGCCCAAAACTGCCATCTGTAGAATGGCAGAATGAAATTAGATTCAGCAAAAGGACTGCTATTACTGCATGTAAGAACATGGGCTTAAAGGAGAACTGCCAAGCTTTACTTTTTTTCTATGATCAGTGTTTATTTAAGCAAAAAAATGTCACAACAGCTACTGCAGGTTGCATACTCTTAATGAAAGAAGGGAAAGATTGTTAGCCATTTCTTGTCAACTGCCGTTTAAGCAGGCAATGAGTATGAACATTTTCTGTCTCCTAAAAATTTGTGACTATGAACTGAAGGCCAAACACTGCCATGAGGCACCAGGTGAGCCTGCAGTGTGACATCTATAGTGTAAATAGAAACGAGCAATAGCTGTTTATCCCTGTGGAATTTACATGCTGCTTTCATCACATACTGAACTCTAAAAAGCATCTCAGAGTGGTAAAAAGAGATAATACTGTATCATGCAGTTACCTGCTCCTTCTGTGTGCACCTTTCCCATGCTAGCCAGGCATTTGTGCTTCAGCACCCAATATTGGTCTGCATAAATAGTGTAGATAATGGTCCTCTGGCAGCATAGATATATACCCATTTTCAAGATAAACAAGGGCAGTTCTGTGTACATATAAGTACAGTTTTCATTTTTCATGTGTGACACAGTCCAGGTTCCCATTGTTGCTGTAAATTGACTCTGAGACAACTTAAAATGTCAATTCTGCCTGCTCACCTTTGGCTGCATGTTAACTAAACTCAGAGGGTTTGAGTGTGCACTGTGGAATTCAGTAGATGTTTGCCATTACATTCAGTGGGAGTGGGGTAGGAGCCTGTGTGAAGTCCACAAGACAGGAGCCACAGAAGGCTTTAGATTGGAAAGGACCTCTGAAAGTCACCTAATCCAACCTCCTGCTCCAAGCAGGGCTGACTTCAAAGCTAGATCAACTTGCTCTGGACCTTTGGCACATACATAGGTAGGATGTATAAGCTATGTTTTATGTCTAAATAACAGGATCCCTTCTCCCTCTGATAAACACAAGTTTATGATTTGAGTCAAAGTAGGAATTTGATATTTCAGATTTGATTGGTCATCCCTTCATGAAAAAGCAAGTGTTCACTTCTGGTGCAGTGTGCAGTGATGAACTGCACTGTTTCTGGGTGAAAAGTGGATGATGACTCAACCTGATTTTAATCTAATAGTTCTTGCTAACCCCTTGTGTGCCATGTATAGTTTAGTTAATAAAGTCAGTATATTACTAGATTCATCATTGATTGTGTCTCTCCTTGCAGTAGCTTCCAGATGGTGTTTAAAAAAAAATAATTTAAAAATTCCTTTTCCCATCTCCTGTGACTGCCATTTCAAATTGCTAGACCTATGACTTCCATTACAGCAGGTACAAGCATCTCTTGTGAAGCAGCTGGCAATGACTTCATGTGGACGACTTTATTTGCTCTGGGGCTTTATATGTCACATTTGGACGTACTTTTTCACTACTTGCATTACAAGGAATCCCAATTCATTCTTTTCTGACATTTTCCAAGTTATAACCCAGTGTGCAGTTGCCAGGCATTAAGGCTCCTATGGTCTAAAAGTTCAAGGCTTCTAAGTTACAGATCTCAGTGTTTCTGACATTCAGCGTGAGCTTCCAGAGCTTCACAGCACTGACATTTGCTTTGCTGCTGAAAAAGGGCAGAATATAGAACTCCTGCAAGCATTGTAAAAATAACTTTAATGCATTTCTCAGAGGTATGTTGGATGAAAGATCAATTTGGGCCAAAGTTGAAAGCCACCCCTTTTATTTATCCTGTCTGGAAGTCCCTAAGTATCTAAGAAAAGTCACTTTCTCCTCATCACTCTCCATTTCTCACCTTTGTTCAAAAAGAAGTCTTTTCCCAGCATTTATTTGCCATATACTTCTCTTAATTTGTCAATTAAGCTAGCCAACAGGGAAGAAGGTACCAAACCTTACAAAGAAAGGGATGATTATCCTCATAGGGTAAAAGTTCTTCATCTTTAGTACTTTCAGCCTATAAGTGCTTGATCACAGAAATAGAGATGTTCTTATTAGAATACTTCCAGCTTTCTTTTCAACAAGCAGAACTTGTAATAACTTGTAGCAGGAGGAGGAATAGCAATTACACATGGATTTTCAGTTTAGCTCTTAAGTGATATGGTAAATGTATCCTTACATGCTGAATTTTCACATAGTGAAGGGCGTAGATGCTAGGCATGAGAACTTGAGACAACCATAACCTCAGTCCTTCTGCACATTCTTGTTGAAAAATGGACAGCGAGTTATCTTACAGGAAATTAGAATGCACTTTTCTCACATTAAAATTCTTTTATCATTTCTGTTGTACTACCTGCTTTGAAAGCTTTTGAAGTTAAGAGCTCCCATGATAGCCCTGAGAGCAGCCAGGTTGGGGTGCTCCATTTCTCTGATGCTGTTATTGGTGTTCCCCCTCTAGCTGTTGTGCCTCTGGGCGCCTTTACGTTCACAGGGAGGATCTTTTACTCAGGCAGCCAAACAATTTGCAGTTCTAAAGCAAAATGGAGAGCATTGCAGTAACCAAGTCTAGAAAATACCATGCTGATTGAAGTTACAGTTGGAAGAACTTCAGTCAACTTCAGCCAGATATTTGAGAAATCATTGTGAGAGTTGCTGCTGCTGAACGAGTAATACAATGTGCATTGCTGCAGCTGGCGGGTGTCCCATTTGGAATAAAACCTGCTTAACCAAGTGCAATAAACCAGAAGGTTTTGGTCAGGGCCAGAATGATACAAAGTCACCACCTTCCTAAGGACCTGTTGTCGTGCTGTTTTATTAATCCTTCTCATAGCCACTTTGCAGATTGAACAGGAGAGGAGAGAGAGAGAAGGGAGATGGCATGTAGCGTGCAAATAAAAGCAGGCTTGAACAAGCATTGTTCCATGAGAGAATAATTGCCCAAAGTTTCTCTGAGAAAGCTCGGGAGGAAAAGAAGTGATATACTGGAGAACAGTCTGGTCTGAGCATGCTGTGGTCCAGAAACAAACCCAGAGCACATCCTGCTCGGGGTACCTGTGGCTGCAGTTTTATCCTTTACAAGGTGACTTACTACTTCAGCCCTTCAAATGGCACAAGTTTCCTGGGACACAGCCTGGCTTGAGGAAGCTTTTGGCACAAGTGACAGTGACAAGAATCAGAGCGGGCTGTGCAGAATGGTCTGATCACCCTTTTAGTAGAGGGATGGGAATGAGGGGAAAGGAAAGGTGAGGAGGGCTTCTCCCACAAAAGAGAGCGCATTCATGCTTGTGTTTTGTTTGGGGGACCTGTCTGAATTACATAGACATGGACCTCTGTGTTATTTAAAAAGCCATGACATCGTTGAAAGGTAAACTGTTAACTTCAAATAAATCCTGTTTTCTCTGTAGACCATTCTTAGTGTTGCTTATGTAAGGAAATGTAATTAGGATGTATATTTCTGCTGCAGATCACTTTACTGGCACTGTTTTATAAAATTGACATGGTTTAAAGAAATTTGTGTGTGCGTGTGTGTGTGTGCGTGCGTGCATGTTGATTTATATTAAGCTGGTTAATTAGTTATCCTATTTTTGTCAGTATCTGTAATGATCTGGAGGTAGAAATACATTAATCTGATGACATTAAAATTATGATGCTCCTCAGGAGATGCAGTGCAGCTGTGTTCCATGCAATGCGCTTGGTTGGCACGTTGTTTCTGAGAGGGCAGCAGGGATTGCAGCAGCTCTCTGTTGTCTTGCAGGTTGTGTTACTAGAGAAGTGGTGGTGAGATCTTGCAGATGTTAGTTTTGTGCTTCTGTTTACTCAGAACTGGAGTCAAACCAGAGAAAAGTAGGATGGGAAAGAGAAAGTTTAGTCACATGCATGAATGTAGTTTAGACTGAAAGTGTTTTATGTCTGCTCCAACAAAAACCACTCTCCAAAGCCAAATAGTGCTGCTCAAATGCAATACAATTCAGGAAGGATCCATCTTCTTTTTTCAGCCTTCTTTTTTGTGGAGTATCTAATTTACTCCATACCATTATTTATTTATTTACTTATTAGTGTTCACTAATTTATTCCAGTTCCTCACCCAGTCTTGTGCTATTAGCCAGTTCTAGTGACTGTACAGTGGCTGCTCTTCAAGCTTTCAACAGACCACACAAAAAAGTTACTGCAAGGGCAGGGTTTGAAGCATTCTGTTTTTCATTTCCAGAAACATCCATATGCGCAGACTGTGTTTTCCCTTCTCCTTACCAACAAACCCTCTGATTATTTTGCAATACATCTGTTATAAGCTCTGCCTCTACTGGCTTTAGAGCTTTAAAGTTCTCTGCAATTTTTTGCAGGCTGCCATCAAAAAGAATTGACCTAATCTCATGGAAATTAGTTGGTCCCTTGACTAATCAGAGATACTGCTGCACTCACTGAGAGTTGATCCTAATTCTGGTCTTAAAAAAGACCTTAGGACTTGAGTACAGGCAGCTCCTGTACTCAAGCAGGAATACAGGACCCCAGATGCATGTAATACAAATACTGTGAGGGACAACTGATCTAGGCTTGTGGAAGTGCAGTGTCTCTAATATGTTCTGTCTGCCAGGGAGGAAAATGATGTGGGAAGTAGCAGGCACTCTGCAGTGCCCAGTTCTCTTTTCTGCTCATTACCTGCTGGATCATGTGCTGGGAGGACCCAGAGGAAGGAACCCCAGGCTGAACTGGAGATGGGAGTCTGCTTGTTCGGACAGTACCGAATGCTCTTGAGAATATGGAGGGAAAGTGGAATTTAGCTCTGTCCTGCACATCATCGGGATAAACTCTATGGAGCTTCCCACAAGTCAAGTTGGGGCAAAATGCACATGGAGCCCAGTGAGCTGCTGCTGGCTGCGACCTCTGGTCACAGCACAGTTACACCATCAAGCAAAACTAAAGTTTAATATGGCTCTGAATGACAGCAGATCCTTTGCCTTCCAGTTGCCTGGTTAGAGACAGTTTTGTCTCTGCTTTCTGGAAGGAGCCCAATGCCAGTGCCACAAAAAAAACCAGTAGAGAAGCAATGTTTGGATGTTACTTTTTTTGTCGTGTGGGCTGGCAGTCCATTGGGTGGAGTAGGGAGAATTGTCTGATCAGATGAGGCTGAGCCTGAGGCAGACTTTGGGAGTTTCTTTGCCAGGACTTCAGTTCGGCAGCTGAAGAGCAGCCGGAGCTGGGATCGGGTCAGGGGCAGAGGGGGTTGGTAGAGCCTTTTTGTGCAATGGGAGAGGACACGTAGAAGAGGAGGTGCTAGAAAGGGAAGGGAAGATGCAGCTGCTCTCCCAGCTACTGCAGTAAATCCATCCTTGAATCTGTTTTATAAAGCTTTTGTCTGTACTGTACACAGTTCTAAAGAAACGCAACAATTAACTTGGCTCGCATTTGGCCTTTCTTCTAGTTTTATTTTCATAGCCAGAGCCTAATAAGTTGCTCCACTCTAGAAGTATTGCAAGCGGCAGTGCATTTGTTTCAGAAGAACAAAACCTGATGGCAGCTGAAGGGAGACATCACAATGTGGCTCCCTGTGACTGAGAAGCAAGTGGAAGGAGCAACATGGCATCAGAAGTGTAAAGCACATTAATGACGACAAATATTTCTTTAATACTGGTTTACATATTGTAAGACTTTGAATTGACGTCCCTTCCTGCATGTCACTATATGAAGAGGTGAAAAATATCACCTGTTCCACCCCTCCCCCCAGGCTCCTTCCTACCATGTCATGTCCACTTCTTTCTTTCTTTAGCACTTTCCAGTAAATTTACTCAGCCCTTTCGCCTAAAAGCTGTGGTTTTGTCTCTGTTTCAACCCAGGGAAAATGAGTGCAAAAATAAAGCTTCTATAAATCTTGTCTTGCTGCAAAGCTGGCACATGGCAGTGGCTGTGCTGATGAAGTGGAGGCAGAGGTGGGAATACTTTGTGAAGTGCTGTGTACTAAATTGCAGTGTTTACAGGTAAAAATATCCTCTTGGGCTGCATCCTGAGGGTAGGGACATAGCTGTGTTTTTCCCATTAACACTAATGGAAGTCAAAAGGCTGAACCACACACCGTGCCCTGGAAATGTGCCCCCTTGCATTTCTGTCCTACAAAGCCATCTTGTACATTTCCTCCCAGTTCTGCTTCTATAGCAGGAGGTGTTCAGAGGTGTTAAATGGTTATAGTCATCATGCTGGTGGTCATATGTGCTATTCTCTCAGTTACAAAGAAATGTTAAATTTCCTATTTTCCTACCCCAAAACTTGGGGTGTATATTGGGCAGATTGGCCCAGTGTGCATACCACTTCTTAGTAGTGAAAAAATCCTCTGAGGCAAAGGATTTGCTGAAATCTTGTGCAATAATTTTGTGCAATAATTTCCATCTCACTTGAAAATGGGTGGGTGCATTGCTGAGTAAGGATAAGGATCCAGTGAAAGGTTTTGCGTCGCTGATACAAAATTAACAGAATAAGGAACAAGGACTGCTACTCTCCTCTCAGTGTTAGGTCAGGTAGAGTTGGAAATAGTGTCTTGTGTTGGTATGAGCAAACGACTCATCTGCACTGTGATTAAGAATTAAATGTGAAAACCTGTGCGCTTAGCTAAAACCTGGTCAGCCACCTTGCCGAAAGTTAATTAGTTTCAGCTGAATGGAAATTGGGCAGCATTGAGGACTCTGCAGTTCAAAATTTAAACCCTGCCAATAACATGCAACTGGATCCTTGTGAATGTGTCTTTGCTGATTTTAAAGTTATCTGTTTCACATAGTGAGATAAAGGCATTAGGGTTTCATAGTTAAATAAGCAGTCCTGGTGTACTGTAGAGGTGGTCCTCATTGACAGCCTCTTCACACACTGCATGAGGGGTGAGAGTTGCAGACTAACCTGCCAACTGCATGTCAGCAAGCAGAGGTGGGATATTGGAATAATAAACTAACCTCTTACTTCAGGCAATAAACTGGGGTTGGCTTTGGAAGTTGGAAGGTCAGAAGCAGATGTGGGTAAGTTACCTTTAGCAACTCGAACTTTATCAAAAAGGGGAAAAAAATCCAACTGCGTTTTACTAAAGTTTTTAAATAGCAAGGTTAGTCAACAGTAGGTCTGATCCAAAGCACCCTCAGTCCAAACACCCCAGTTTTTAGTCAGATAAATATTCCATTATGTTTAGTGGGGCTTTGTTAAAAAACTGTTGGTATTTCATGTGTCCGGTGCCTGTGGCCACTCCAGTACTTCAGGGGAAGGTAACTCTTAGCAGCAGTGTGTATTTTGCAGTGCTGTCTGCTGAGAGGAGGGGTAGCACATTCCAGCTGGCCTGCACTGCTCACTTGCCTGGAGTGATTCAGGGAAACAAGGGATAAGAAGTCTCTCCCTGATTTACTCTTTTTTTCACCCTCTGAGCAACAAGTGATACTTGCAGAAGGCTGTCCATTTTAATTTGTATTGTGAAGGCGCTGTTCTTTATTCTGTTATTTTCAGATCTCAAATAAGCAGTGAGAAAGGTATCAATTACTTTGATTTAGCTTTTTTTAGAGCAGGGTGCCAGACAATATATGCGATGCCTTTGATTTTCCATTGAAGCTATGTGCTACTTGGAAGATGGCACTTCCTTGGAGCGATAGTAATGATGCTGTAGCTGGTTGTCTCCTCATCGTCTGTTCTGTGAGTAAAGAGTTACTCCATCAAAGCGATTTCAATTTCTCTGGAATAAAAGTGGCATGAAAGGAGAATGAGGGAGTGGGTTTTATTTAATACCTACATAGGCTCACTGTAATTGAGAGGGAGAGAAAAAATGGGACTTGTCATTTCTAACTCTCGCTCAGCTGCATTTTTGAAGGATACCTTTAACATCTCATAAAATACCAGTGTATCTCCTTTCCTAAAGAGATTGGGTGTAAATATATCATGTACTTTTTTGCCTATAGTTAAGCGCCTTCAGGCAACAGAACTATTCCAGGCTGGCAGTATGTTATAAGCTTTCTGATTATTTTTTTTTTTCTTTGACTTGATACCTTGTCTGTGGGTTGCCTCAAGCAAACTGTTCCAAGAGACTCTCTGTACAGAACCTATTTATGTGTCCTGCAAAGAGAGAGGGCGGGAGGCTGTGTAAATTAATTCACTTTGGAGGAGCCAGCGCTGTATCTCTATATGTCTATGGTTTGAAGTTATTTTAGCAGTGATAAATACACAGGATCTTTCTTGCTCCAGGAAAGTTGTAAACATTGCAGTAAACCCTAGCACAGCATAGAGGCTGAGTTATGAATGGACTTGAAGATTATATTTGCTTTCCACTGGTCTACACAACTATACCCATGCTCATCTCCTGTGATGTTCTCGACTGGTCTCTTCCTGCAGGTGGTGTTCCCTTGGTTGGAAAATCAGTGTAGCATTTCACCATCATCTTCAACTTTGCTCCAAGTGGGATAAAGTGGTGTGGTCCTTGCAATGCTTGCTGACTCTCTGCTTGCAGTTGAACTGCTATTGGCACTCTGTTGAACTGCACGAACAGGAGAAATATTGAGAGTAGAAACATTTGCCCAGGAAGGCAAGGCTAAATATAGGCAAGCTTCTATAGTGCTTCCCTCATGCTGGTACCCAAGCGTGAAGCAGCTGACTTCCTGTGGCTGCTGTTTATTCTGTCTGGTTCAGACCTGTTGCTTAAAAAGGTTTTTATGAATGCTAGATACAAGTATACATGCACACACAGAACTAGAGAAAAGATATAAAAAACTGGGTTGTGGAGAAGTAATGAGGATAAATAAGGCTTGTGGAGCTGACCGATGACACTGTATGTCAGAGACTCTTACAGAAATTAATCCTGCAAAAGGGTGGCATTGATTGATATCAATGTTCTTTCTCTGAGAGAACAGACAATGCTACAAACAAAATCAATATCACACTGACCAAGGGATCCTTGTACATTGGCCCTAATGCCACTTAATGGAATAGGAGTTACAAAAGCAGTGCAATTTAGACACCTTCCAATAAAGCCATTACATTCTAGGCTGATATGTTCTCCATTTTTAAAGGTTTGTGCTGTTCTTCGACATATTTTTCTTCATTATATTTTCCTAGTAAGTAGAAACACCATTTCGGTTTAACTTCACAATATGTGCAGATCAGCAGAAAGTCTGTTAGTATGATGCTTACAAATGAACTTTTTTCCAGGACTGGCAGTACACACATCAAATAGACTTCATCAAGTCTGGTGAAAAGGGTAAGGCCCAGTTTTGCTGCTATTACAAAAAAGAAAATGAATGTCAGCAGATCATCTCACTGTGCAAAGAGTGAACACTTTTGGTAGCAACGTGATGGAGAGCACTGGGCCAGACATCCCAAGCTCTGATTTCTGTACCCACCACACGCTGCCCAGTAGACTTATCTCTTCTGCAATACTAACCTTCTTTAGACAGTTAATAATGCAATTAGCCCCGTCAGTCAAGACCGTAAGAAGTCATTTTCAAATGTTCATGGCTGGAAAGCTTTGGCAGATACATGTAACCATGCAAAAGCCATGTTCTCTAGAGTGTGCAATGTAAGTTGCAGATCTGCACCTTTCTAAAGCAGGAAATGTCAGTTCTGTGGACACTAACACTGCTTTAATTGTGATCCAGTTGACAAACCCTTTATTACTTGAGACTCATTGATACTGTGCAATGGAGATGCAGAGGTGGAGCTATCTCTACAGCTAGGAGTGAGGTGGTTGCCTCAGTGCAGTGCCAGCCTCATAGTTCTGCTTTATACCTCAGGTAGCTTCTCTGCCTACTTCTTGGTAGGAGCATAGGTGTATATATAGACCATGATATTAGCCTTCAATTGCATGGTCAGTTATTGCCCATTTTCACTGTACCACAGGAGGAAGCCAAGATAGAAAAACAAGAAAAGGAAAACAAGGGATACAAGATCGAAATACAAGAGCCAGGTAGCCACAGTGCTGGCATTTTTATATTTTCAGATTCATGACTTCGCAACTCCTGTAAGTGTAGATTTTGAATAACGTGTCTGTTTCCTTTGCACATCCCAAATATTTGTCTTCATGCAAATAATTAAAACTAACTGAATTTTTAATTCTGCGCACTCTTCTTTACCTGAAAGTGCAAATAAATTATAAGAAATTGTCATATCTCACACTATGTTGTGAGAAGAAATGCACAGAATTATGTAAGGACAAAGTCTGTATTTGTTCTAAAAATCTTAGTAAAAATAGCAGACATACAAATCAAAACAGACACAGTCATTTTCCCAGTTGCTTTTAAAAGATCAGTGTAGAATGTGAGACAGGTGTCCCAAAGGTAAGAAGTTTGGTAAAAGCCAGACATATCAGCCAACTCCATCAGAAAAGCCTGTTTCCATATTAAAGAGTGGTGTTGTAAAATCAGCTATTCTGTCGGTGAAAAAGACTGTTTAATGCAACAGATGTGAAACAGCAAATCTTTACATGAAAATATAGATTGTTTGTAATAGTTATAGCATAAGATGGTGCAAAGCCGCTAGACTTCTGTAGGACATCAAGGGTAACAGTCGACAGAGAAACTGCAGCTCATTTCAGATGACTCCCATGAAGCCCAGCAGTAAGGAGAACCATGGACTCATCCCAGTGACCTTAAAGCCGGGTGCCTCATGAGCTTCTGTCCATGCTACATCCGTACTGCAGGGGGTCACTAATGGTGCCATATGCATTATTTGTGGAATATTAAAGGGCTTTCTGTTTGAGCTCATTTACTTTAGCCCCAGACAACTTAGTACAGAAGTTCTGGTATGCAAATGCAAGTGGTCTTACCTTGAATGTCTCTGTTGCACTTTCTGATACTTATTTGGTCCAAATAAGGGTCTGTCCACATCAGACAGGCCCATGACAAATACTGATTTTCAGGTCATCTGAGGTGAGCTTGTCTATTCTTGTCATACCCTATTAGCTCTAAATTTACTGCAGTCAGCCTCTTAAAGGGCAAATCATTGCAGTAATTAATTTTACTGCAGCTAATTCTTATTTTTAGGGAAGTGGAAGACTAAGCCTCTATTTTAAAATAAACAGAAAACACATTGTCTCTGGAAAGAAACATCAGGATCCTTACTGGAAACATTCTAAAAATAGAACTTTTCAGCTAGAGCTGTATTCCACCAAAGCAATTAGGAATGCAAACTCATTAGAGCTTTATTTAGGTTACTGATATTTCTGTTTGGGAAGGCAGCATGGCTCCACGGGAGTGGTGTTGGAGTGGGACACAGCAAAACCTGACGTCTGTTCTTGGCTCTACCACTGTGCCGGTCCGCAGGCTTGGGGGAGTCACTCTCTGTTGGGGGACCTCACCCCAGAGCTCTCCTACGTTTTCCAGAGATGAGATACACACCATAATATGATCTCTACTTGCCTGTAACAGTAAATTTATACCTATCTGATTATTCCAGGACCTGCGCTTCATAATTGTGAGGGAGAGTGTCCAAATTACCTTGTGCTTGAGTCTGTTGCCCAGACACAAGCGAGCAGACCCAGTTGAGACACCTTAGGGTGTCCCACTTGGCCTCCAGCTGCTGCTTTAGGAGGCTGTAGGTCTCCTGTTAGTCCTCTGTTATACTTGGAAGTTTTTTGAGGGTTTCTTGAATCCTCTAGGGTGTCTTTGATGGCTCTGGGCAACCATGTCTGGGCAACTAGTTCAAATGTAGGAGTATGCAGCCTTCTTGCATAGTCAGGGAGGGTAGCTCCTAACTTAGGTGCACTGGAGTGTCCTCCAAACAGATTTTCTTCTTCTCCTTGATCACGTAGGAATTCCAGACTCTTAGGCATTTCCTTTCTTTCCTCAGTTAACCCTTTTTTTCTCCACTGGCCCTTACCATACTGCAACAGCAATATATAATCTTTAAAATCAAGGCTGTGAGCTACATGACCCGCCATTCAGCTCATGTGGCTCTGAACAGTTTATCTTTGATTTCAGTTGCTAACAAGTGTTACCTAGCTAGGGATCCACTTCTGGAACAAGTCAGCTTTGTTCTCAGGAGATAGAAGTATTAATTGATAACTGTTTGGAGAATGGAGCTGTTCATGCTTTCCTTTCCCTGCTCAGCAGTCATCCGCTCCCTGAAACAAAAAATTACCATGAAATCCTGGGAAGTGTGTGCTTATGCAGACTGGACGATGCAGGTGCTAAGCACTGGAAAACTGGGGCCACTGAGTTTAAGATCCTTGTAACAGGATGAATTCACTTCCACTTAATATAAAATGCAAAAAGCACGTAGAAATATTTGGTACTTGAATTATTCATATGTTATCCTTACAGATTTTTCTAGACTTACTCTAGCAGAATAAATTCTTGATCACTCGTAAACTAGACTTTTAAATTATTTTGAACATCGCAGTTAAGTACATCACAAACAGTATTCAAAGTTGATTGCAGTCGTACATTCCTGACTGTTCTGTAAGTGCCCAGCTCTGCAAACTGCTGATCAACTCCAGCAGACACTGAAGGGGAGCAGAGGAATGCCGTACGCCCCTGGGAGGCACTTACCAGCATGCAGAATGAGGCTCTGCTTTGGCAAGTGATGAAATGAAAATTTTCTTCGCGTCTACTTGCATCTTAATACCCCTTTATTAATATTTCACATAAGTATAACTATTTCATGGCAAACCAGATAGAAAAGGGTGTTTTGCTTTGGTTTCTGCCAGTTCGCAAGGACAAATACAGTAACAGTTTCTGTAAAAGTTGCCTTCCCCTTTCTTTCCCTTCCCCCTCAAAAACGCCATAGGGATGAAAAACTTATTTCTTGTTGAGGGAAGGCTGCAGAGTTTCTTGGTTCCATAAATGGCCTTAGTAGGATTATTTAAAAACCGTAAGTCAGATGGCTCTTGGTGCACCCTTTCTCACTGCTTTGAGCATTTCCAAATCGAAACCTTTCTGCCAGGGCCCATTGCCAAGCTGCTGTGGGGCTTGGTCGTGTCCTCTGCAGAGGCTGAAGCCTCCCCTGTGTGACCATATCCTCCCCCCATGAATCTGGCTCTAACTGTGCTCAGGCAGCCAGAACAGGACAGGGAAGCCCAATCTTAAAGTACAGTGATTATAAGGAACATTTGCCTCTTAGCAACCACAACTGCTTTTTGTCTTCTGTGAAATTTGGAAGGTGGATGATTTAATTCAATAATGAAAGGATTTGCTTTATCAATTATGCAGAGATTTCTCTGTTCAGTATGCATCAGCACTCCTTAAGGAACAAGTACATTTGTGATTTATTTCATTGTAATTTTTTGTCTTCGCTTGTTAAAAATGCATGTGCTGGTACATGTAGTCCTCCAGTGAAATCCCTGTCCCAGATTCTAACAGACAGAATCGCCTCCAGCCACCTTGGGCAGGAGCTGCACAGAGGGTATGTCCTGTGGTAGGACGTGATGGAAATAAACACTCTCCACAAAAAGGAAAACTAAGCAAGGGAAGGGCCAGATCCCGTTGGCAGGAGCTCAGGGCAAACATCGCGGCGTTAGAGATCCTGCAGCATTCCCGAATGATGAAATGTGTGTGGATACATTATGAAACAACTTCGAAAATTACCAACGTGCTGTTTCTGTGATGCAAACCTGCAGAAAATGGTCCTCCAGAGAGATAGCTCAGATTTAGTGCTAGTCTGCAACTTTTATGAGACCCAGCAGATATTTTGTGGGATTCAGTTAAAGCTGGCCTCAGCATAAACATAGCAATTTTGGCTTACAGGATGTTTTGATTGGGGAATGCTGTAGTTTTAATTGAAACATTTGAGCATTTCCAAATTGAAACCTTTCCTTGAGTCCTACCAGAAATTAAGAAATTAATTGTAAACAGGTAAATATTTTATATACATATATGCATGTGTACAATGAATAAATAAGTACTTGTATGTATCTATGCATGTGTGCACACAGAGAAAAAGTATCTATAAGTGGATATAAGAACCAGAAGAGACTTAATTTTAAATCTGCTGCATTCAGGCAGATAAGTGTTTGATCCTTCCTTCACCTCTCCTAGTTGAGAGTGAGGAAGGTCTCAGAAAGACAAGTCTTCACACGATCAGAATGGCTGATAGCAAGGCTTCCTTGTCCTGTGTAGTTACCATGGATGCTAAACTGGTATGGGATGCATAAGAGATAGAAAGAATGCACTTCAGCTCTGGGGTGTCTTTGTGATAGTACTGCAAATCCTGGTATAACTAATTCCAATAGAACAAACACAATACTGGACTTGTAGAAAAATGTCTACATTTTCTTTAGGAATAATGATAATTTTCTATGTGCATCTAACACACTGTAAAACTGCTGAGACAGAAAAGCTGCCAAATGGCACTTTGGTTGAAGAGATAGGATTTTATTTTATTTCACAAAGCTCTTTACCCTTATGCTAGTGCTTGATTCCTGCATGCCTCGTCAAGACAGCATCAAAACGTTGTCTTTCTGAAGATGATCCAAGAAACAAGTGGCTGTAAGTTTTCTGTACCTGCTTTGCAGGCATCTTTGTAAAAGCACTTTAAAAAGAGAACACATAGCACAGATTGTGTGGGAGGAGTTTTGTGTATTTCTTTTAGAAACTAGGTTTTCTTTTAAATACAGGACTACGGAGCATGTAGGCAAAAGAGCGTGGAAAGAGCCCGGTAGAGCGGTACCTCTTCAAAGACCATTTTGGGTCCAGGCTGTTCAGAAACAGCACAGATATTCAGAAACAGCACAGTGGATCTCCTTCTGTTTTCACAGGAGTAAAAATGAATCATAACCTTTCTACAAATGTGGATGCTCTTGTTCACGCTAAAATAATGCAGAGATGAGATACAGGAACCTGGATAGATGAACTGAAGGCCACTGTTAAGCATTACTGAAATTGCTTCCTGTTCCTTTGGGCTTTAGAATTAAATTGCATTGTAAGGCCTAAATCAGAAAGCTGAACTGTAGGTAATGATGGGAGTGGAAGATAAAATACTTCTTTACAGGATATACCAGTATAGTCTGGTTTGCTAGTAGGTTCTTATTTATTGACATGGATGTGTCATAAGAAGCAAAAATGGATATTTAATAATGTTATCAAGGACAAAATAAGGGTCACATTCTGTTCACATTAACGGTAATTGATATTGAAAGCGATTTCAGTATGGCTATAGACAAAACCCAAAGTGCATTCTTACCTCTTTCAGACTAACTGTGTTTTTATTCATAGCATTTTTCTGTTGGGCTGCTGAACTCTAGAGTGAAGCTTGCAAAGCCAGCACAAGATGAGGGAAACTCCGAGGAGAGGAGGGAGCCTGGCTGTGTGTTCACACAGGGCTGTGTGTTCAGTGCCCTGTGCATCACTGGTGAGCTGAGGGGCCGGGTCCAGTTCTCAGTCAGTAGCCCCTTCCCAACTCTGGTGCAGAGACCTTTCAGGTACTCTGGCTGCAGAGAGACAGTCGCCATCTGTGGCCACAGCAGTTCCCCTCCAACGTCTTTCTGTATAATCTAAGTGCTGTTTTAGACTTCTTCAGACTCTGAGCTTGATTAACAGCCAGAGATGCAGACACTCTTAACTGGCCCTGCAAAGGACTTTCAGTGTTGATTGCAGAAACTAGACAGGGGGCTGGAAACAGAGCTATAGGGCTTGTATCCAACAGAAACACTGTTCTAAATGTGTGTTACCAAAATTATTAGGTATCCAGGCTCTATCTATTGCAATATCCAAGACACTCCTTGTGCCTCAGCCTGCATTGATTAGAACCAGTAGACTTTGCCCACTAGATCTTCCCCAGAGATGGATTTGTTGCTGTGTCCTCTGGTGGCCTTAATCACCTGGGATGGAAGACAAGTGGACAAGAGCTTCCTCAAGCTGAGAAAACAGTTATTCCCACATCCCTCCTTTCTTGGAGGAGGGACCCTAATTACTAATTACTACAGAAGATGTAAATGCAAACACCTAACTGTGCTTTCAAAAAAGCTTGTTGTTGCTTTGAAGCAATGGCTGCTGGTGCTTACCTGTAGGAGAACTGCACTTGCGGGAGCCCCTGTCCCTGCCATGGCTCTGTACCATGGCCAGGAGCTGGCAGTGAGCTGCTGTCCTCTAACACTCACCGATGTAGGACATTTGCTGGCTCAATGACACAGCACAATAGCTGCCTCTGTAACTGCACATCGGAAGAACACTTGAGAACCATTTTTCTCTGACAAATCTATTAAGGAGGCTAATACAACTTTGATTTCCTTCCAGCAGGGCAAGCCAGCTCCTAGGGTTTTGTCAGGCAAATTCCTTTGTCAGAAGAGGACCTTAAGTCACAGTCTGGCAAGATTGTTCTACGCAGTGAAACCTAATTTCCTTTTCATGCTCTTTAGTGAAGGTGAGGTAATGTGGCACTTGATTTAGCTGTGTGTTGTAAAGTTGTGCCTAATTCAATAAAGATCTCATCACAACAGCTTCCTTTAATAATCAGCAAGTAATTGCCCTTCCCAGCTCCCTATGAACAATTTCACCTTTCCAATTGGTGTCCTAAACCTCTCTGTTTTTACTCACTTTCTCAGTTTTACTAGAAAGGAAGTATTCAACAGAACTGGTCCTAGTGGAAGCGGTCCTTTCTGTGCTGAAATAATGCTAAGACTTCTCCGTACTGCTGAAGTCTAATAAGACCCAGTCTTTCTGTCGTTCCTCTTTCTTCCTCTCTATTCAGACAGTTTGCACAAGGCAAATCAGTACCCAGGAGGACAATATTGGCACTTCTGCTTCTGAGAGTAAGCCCAGGGCATCCCCTGTAACTTGCCTGGGAAAGACCTGTCATTTCTGAAGCTCAGTTATTCTGCTGTTTTTCTCTTGGGTGCAGGTAAATTAATCACAACACTCACAAACAAAGAGGCATATCCTACTCTCCTAGGCAGCTGTGTCCCTCTCTCATTTTAGCCCTCCCTTACATGGACAGGAAGAAATGTGAGTGATATCCAAACTGCTTAAATTAGACTTACACATCCTGATAAATCAACTGTCTTCCCCTGGTTACTCTACCTATATCATACCTCGTCATTTTTTCACCTCGTGCATTGATTGCTGTAATATTGTTTCTTATTCCCAGATGATCCAGAAAGTTACATGCTACTAAAGAGGGTCTCTGTGCATGTGTAGGTGTGTATATAGAGACGGGACAGGGGAGGATGAGGTTTGCCCTGCCAGGCAGCAGCAGCAGGAGGTAGAGAAGCACCTTAGCTGGAGAGGGAGCTGCAGCGCAATAGGGGTAAGGTCGGAGTTCACATAACAATGTTGTCTGGAGATAATCAAGGTCAATTTAAAAGATCATCAATGGATCTGGAAAGCAGCATAGCAACAGCAACACAGAATACTCTATGGGGTTATTCACCTTGCTACCTGGCAGCTTTTTAGTGGCCTCGGTGCACACTTCTCCCTAGTGTCTGTGTGAGTGCAGAGCTCGATTCTACAGCTTCCCCTAATTTCAGTAATCTTCTCTGTCGTGCATTTCTCTTTAAACCACTGCTGCCCTTCATCCTGAACTGCCCTGTCCCAAGGTCAGCACTTACTGCCTGCCACGGATTCTGCTTGTGGCAAAGCTGAGATTCATTTTAATGGTATTTTTTGGTGAATAAGAGCAAGTTTTCAAATGCCAATCCTCGCCCTTCTCAGTAAGCAGTCAAAGCCTGACTGTAGCAAAGCAGATGAGGATGGAGCAATAGGTGAGCCTTCTGTGAGATTCTCCAGAACCCAAGTCCAATGTTTCTTTGCTGTATGTGTCTACTACTGCCATCACTATGGTTCTGTCCAAAATGAGTCACCAAATGGACAACACAGTTAAAAATTCAAGTGTAGGAAAAAGAGGCAGGATCTGTCTTGCAGCCCTATGGAAGGGAAAGTGTAACAACCTTCCACTGAGTTAGATACCACAGTCCGCATAGGAGCAAATCATGTCCTCTGTTCCTCGTGCAGGCACTCACGGGGATTTCTTTGTGTAATGCCTTTATTTATTTACAGCCTCTGAAACACTATTTTTACTGCATCTGCTAAAAATTCTTGGTTTGAGCATGACCTTCAGTAGTACAGAGCTGTAGCTGAATTTTCTTTCTCTGCCTTCAAGCATGTAAAATTTTTTTTACTGATAAATTCAGTTTTGTTCTAGAAAAAATCCCATATTGGCTTCTAGAACTATTGTGAAATGTGGTTGGGAGTGAAGTTCTGGATGGGCTCTCTCGCCATCAGGGTAATGGTGCTGTAAATCCTTATTATAGATTTCCAACCGGTACCATTGAATTAACATTATTTCCACCATAAAAATAAAAATGCACAAAAAGTTCCTTGAATAATATCTGACAAGTTGTTTTGGGAAGGTTAGCTTGGTAGTGAAGCCATCTAGCTTCAGGCACCTAATTTAGTTAGAGTGCTCAAGGGAGACAGATGCTGTCAAAGTTGGGTCTTTGTTTTGAAGACTCCTCTGGTGTCATTTCTTTCCTTTCCATCACTATATGAAAAGCCTTAGGAGATCAGTGTCTTGATCTGAATTAAGCAGAGTGAAAAAAATTCAGAGGTACCTGTTAATACCAGCTAGAGAGATGCATGCTAGCGCTGGCTGTCTCCTCGTGGACTGGCTGCAATCAAATGGGAAGTCTGTAGACTACTGGAATAAAGTCTCTGTGTCCATAAGCTGTAGCTGAGTCACAGTCACTCAGGACTTCATTTTTTACACTAAAGTGTATGATTATAAAACACTTCTCTCTACTCTTTTAAAAAGCCATAATGTTGATTTAAATACCAGGTTTCTAAAATATTGTAAGGAAAAATCTACAACAGTAAAATAAGTTAACAAACTTGGCTTATTTATAATGGACTTTAACTTCAAAAATTAGCATTAGATAATGGTCATTCTCTCTCTTTTCAGCGATCAGGTGGGGCCTTAGCTATCCCTCTGTGTGCATTTCAAGGAACTGTATCTCTTCAGGCACCTACGGGAAAAACATTGTCTTTATCTACATATGAGGTAAGCACTGAAGGGCAAAAAATAACACCCACGTCAAAGAAAATTGAAGTGTATCGCTCTAAAAGTGTTGGTCATGAGCCAAACCTGGAGGAGTCTCCTAATACATTTGTCGACACAAACGTTAAAATTCATTTAGAGGTTCTTGAAATTTGTGACAATGAAGAGGCCCTGGATACTGTGTCAATCATCAGTAATATCAGCCAGTCCTCCACACAGGTAAGGTCTCCATCCTTACGTTATTCACGGAAAGAAAACAGGTTTGTCTCATGTGATCTAGGGGAAACTGCCTCCTACTCCCTCTTCATACCATCAAACAATCCTGACAGCGATATTAACATATCAATTCCAGACACTGTCGAAGCTCATCGGCAGAATAGTAAAAAGCAGCATATGGAAAGAGGTGGTTATCAGGAAGAAATACAAATGTTGAATAAAGCATACAGAAAACGGGAAGAAGATGGCAACAGCAATTAAAAGGCATTTAATCTAGACATTTAAACTGAT
Source organism: Tringa tobata (assembly GCA_033628505.1). Taxonomy (NCBI): domain Eukaryota; kingdom Metazoa; phylum Chordata; class Aves; order Charadriiformes; family Scolopacidae; genus Tringa; species Tringa tobata. Next base: position 2,785,451 of record JAHREE010000176.1, read on the forward strand.
GTGACAAATACTGCTTCTCTTCCCTCAAGTTACCGTACCAAATACAATGTCAACTGTTTTTTCCTAACATATTACTTAATTTTGTTTGGGTACACTATTAAATAGATTAAAACTTTTAATGATATATGGATGAGATAACAATTACTTAAGTGCTTTACAGCTTTGCATAGTGAATTTCAAGTTATTTATATAGCTATTTATTTGAGGAGCACGTGTGTCTAAAAGGAATCCTAAATAAAGTCTTAAAAAACAGCTTTGGTGGCTTGTTGGCACTGGGTGGTCTGTCTGTGGGAACCTGCAGAAAATGAGGGAACGGCTCCACGGGTGTGAAGTTACAACGGTTTTGGCTGACTTGGCAGTTTTGCTCCTACTGATGTGCCAGACTTGAAACATTTATCTGAAAAAATGTAGCCCAAACCTAAGACTAGCTCATTTAGTTGACTAAGTAGAGGATTAAAAGATGTGTAAATCGTTTAATTTTCTACTGCTCTATACATGATTCATATGTAATACCTATATAAGTGGCTATTGTATAGACCTTTGAATATGGGTGGCTGAAATGTAAGCATGCACGTTTTGTAAATACGACATTGTGAAACTTAGGAGTGTTCTCATGGCTTGACATTTCTTTGATCAAATGTGACAAACTGGTTAATTTTATGCCTGTACTCTGAAGAGTCCCCTTGTTTGCCTCCGTGATCTCTTACCAAGTTAAGAAGTTTGCCAACCTTACAGAGTATTTGCACTCAACCCAAATAAAGGCAGCATTTGAAATGTTTGAAGAGCTAGGATGTCAGAATTAATTTGAATAATTCCTCATGTCTGAGTTGTCCCTAAGTAGGAAATAGTTTTACGGTGTCACCTTCTTCCTCAAGGCCGGTCTGAAGCTTGTACTTCTCTCAACACAAGAGCAGGCGTACCTTGCAGATAGTTGCAGGAGTCCTGATGGCTCACAGCAAAAACACTAATGTTTTTTTCTGCCATATATATTCTGTCAGTAAACCTGTCACTCTTCTTTGGATGGACCCTCATGCTTTAGGTCTGAGTCAGGAGCTGGGGTTACAACTGATCTGTGACTCCTTAGGAGAGACAGAAGGAGCTATTCAAGGTGGCCTAACTTACGGACTGAACTTAGATGTCGACTTCAAGAGGGTGAGTGGTTACCTACATCAGGTTCCTGCCCTCTATCACCCTCAGGAAGAGCCCATTTTCCTACTTATAAAGAACATAGAACTTAGTCTACAACCAACTTTAAATAGTCTAATTTGTATCAAATTCAGACAAGCCAAGGCAGAAACAGAGAATGGACCCCTAAAGTCTTACATTAAGTATACTGCATATGCTTGAAATGCTAGTGTATTTAGACTGAGCACTCTTCTTTCTGATGGTTTGTCATTCATTTCAGTTCAACAGAGGTAAATATACTCCCAGGACTTTCAGCAGTTTGGTTAAAAATTATACTGCTTCTTTAATGAATAAATTTAATTTCCAGTGGTACATGTGACAACAGATGTCTGCAGTTTTCCACTTAGTGGGAACATGCAAGGGAAAATAAGCACAACCCTATTCAGGATTCCTTTATGGGTTATGAACAGGGAGAGCAAAAGTGGCAAATCCTGTGTCTGTTTGCACTCAGCATTCGATATGGAGGCATGACAACAAGCAGGCGACTTCCCTTCCTACTTCACCAGCATAAATCAGGCCTGCCGTCGCCATCAGTGGGGCTGTGCTGGTGTGACAGTGATGTAGTGCTGAAGAAAATTAGGGTTTGAAGACTGCAGGTTGCTGTGATAAAGACGGATCACTCTGCAAGTTGTGCTTTGTGTGCTGCCTTTCCAAGGTGAAAACGAAGGTTCTTTCTCTTAAGACTGCTTCAAGGCCCTTAGTTCCACTGAGATGCTATGTTATATTTCAGATCTAACAAGAAACTGGAGTAGAAGGAGTAGTTAGTGGTAAGTCTATTGAATAAATCCATATCCATACCCAGAGAGCAGAAGGACATATTCTGCTGTCTCTGAATGTGTTGCTTTTCTTTATGTTCTGTAGGAGGAGCACAGAATGTATCTTTATAGCAACAGACACACTTGATCCAGATAAAGGTAGCAGAGTTGTGAGGGAGAATGCGCTCCACTGCAGCTGTAGATTGCTCAGGTGTTCTGTTTTTTCCCTGGAAGTGATTCGGACTGTGTTAGTAAGTTTATGTCTTGATATGTTAATCTCTGATGGATATATTTACAAATGGTTAAAATTTGGTGGTATTAAAATTCCACATAGCTGCAACCCTGACCTTGACCCAATTGTAGAGTGTTGTCTTGCTGCTGTAATAAAACATAAGATTTTCTTTAATGAATCTGTAAATTTGATAATGTATGAATGTCTGATTGTTTTATTTTTTGCTCTAAACGACTTACATCATTAAACATTTTAAAATGTCTGAAAAGCCAAGTTGTAATTATTGAGTAGATATCAGCTCCTTGCACAAAGCACCAGGAAACTTGCTGTTTGAGAAAATTTGCTCCAGGTTATTCATGTAAGTGTTAAGGTGTCTTCATTTATCATTTCATGAAATGTATTTGGACCTAATTTTTTACACAAGAATTTTATAATAGTTTTTAAGGAAAAAAATTTTCTTCCTCCTCTGTTGTTTTTCCCTTGTCTGACCTTTTAATGTATTTCAGTGACAGCTTGACATTTGAGAGCAAAGTGTTTGTCAATGAATATTTGAAGGTGACTTGAAAGAGACCTCATCTCTGTTCAGACACCACAGCGACTGATGGAAAAAAAATCCCTTGGAAAATGTGACCTTAATCAGCACCTAGGCTTCCCCTTAGGACGTGGGCTGTTGAATAATGCAAAGGATAGAAAACAAGAAACTCAGAAATAATTTTTGAGATAATCTTACTGAGGTAAGCAGTATATCCAGTCAGAGTCAGAGTTTCCTTTCAGTGGCACTCATGTACACTGAGAATAACATTGCATTAACGTTACAAGAAAAATAATACAGTAATAAGCAGGGCCAGGCCCAAGAATCCCAAATGCCTCAAAAGATTGTGCTTCTTGAAATGAAAGAAATGCCAGGTACTGAAATGGAAATTTTCTATACTAATCTTGATAGAAAATAGCTTACAGCATCATACTATTTCAAAGTAACAGTAATTTCATAAAAAAAGAATAAATGTTACTTATATATTATGTTGCCCTTATAGATTTGGGGTTGATACATAGGTTCTGGAACATGATTTCACTTCCTGGTGTGTATCACTGTAATGATTTCCAAGATGAGGGTTTGAGTGTTATGTTCCTCTCTCTTAATGAATTTTGCAGATTTANTCCAAGATGAGGGTTTGAGTGTTATGTTCCTCTCTCTTAATGAATTTTGCAGATTTAGATGTCTCAGAGCAGAATAAATTCTGCTTTTCTAGACTCAAAACAACAGCACCTACGAGAATTAGAGTACCTGTGTCTGCATACTCCTGTGTTGTACACTCTGTGTTTTATAAAACAAACTAATTGTAAAGACCTTCAGCCCTTGCACAAATAATCTTTACTCATAGAGACAGTCCAACTGACTGCAGTGCTGCGAGTGTGCAGTAGCAAGATTTACTTGCTGGATCGAGAGCTCTAACGTGGGATCCTCTTCTATTGTGTCTCCCCCTTCTCAGTGTTTACCTGCCAGGTTTCGTGTTTCCTTGTTAGGAATTTGACTTCAAGGAATCTTACTTCAAAGTACTGAAAGGAGAACATTGTTTTCTGCCCTCTTTTGAGAGCGTGCTGCTGCGTAGAGACCATTATGTGCAGATGCATTACTTTACATCTCGATAGTGTGCTACTGAAGTGGATGTGAGCAGTGGTTAAAAGGAGTTGAAAAGGCCCAGTAATATGCAAACCACTGAGATAATTTAAAGAAATAAATCTTGTCAGAATGATCTATACATGAATAGATGCACATTTACACTCTTTCCAACATCTAAATCTACAAATCTACTAAAAATATTTGAATTTGTAATGTTTTCTTTACGGTGTGGGTTTTTTTTCAGTGTTAGAAAGACGTGGCTGAAATGCAGTAGGTACGTGCTTGCATCTGGAAATTTTCTTTTGCACTAAAATCCCATTTATTTCAAACGTGTGCACTGCTTAGGTGTCCAAATATACTCTCATGAAGAGATACTGGATCAAACAATAAATCTGATAAGTCACTGGAGTGATTCAAGGTAACACTAGAACATTTTTCATCAATATTTTTAAGGAGATACAACAGACAAAACCAGCTTTCTGACAGCTTGCCTAGGCATGCAGAACCTAACACAGATGCAACGGTGTGTCTCAGTCAAGCAGTGTCTGAGAGCCTGGCTGGTGGCACGTGTTAAGGATGGTCACCAGGGGCCCTCTCATTCCAGGCTTTGCTAGTTTCAGATTAGCATCAGGCACGTCTCCTCTTCTCTAAATAACAGAACTGGAGACAATAATTGCCCTGATTTATATTCATCTACAGGCTAAAGAAGGCCTGGAGGGCAAGCTCCTTTGTGTGCCATGCCACTGACATGGAAGTTCATACCTGAGCAGCAGGGTATGTTTTCCCATTGGGATCCTATCTCGTCTGTCCTTTCTGATGGACTTGTGCCCTTCTCCCTTATTTGGCCTGTATAGGTAAGCTAGTGACATCAAGGGATCTTTTAACATTTCTTAGATTTCAGAATTATTTATTTTGCACTAATTTTCTTTGGCTCTTTTTTACTGCTTAGTTGGTTGCCACTGTGAGACTTGAAGAATGCTGTGAAATGACTGTTAGTTGATGTAGGATGATGAGCGCAAGAAGCCATGGAGTGTGCTTCCCCAGAGTGCATTAAGCTGCAGATGCAGGGTGAGAAACGGAGAAGTAAAGAAGTGGTGTATTTCCTCCGAACTCTCTCATTTCTCTCCCACACTCCTTCCGGTAATTAGCCTTTCAGATGATCTTCCTCAGGATCCTCCAGTCCTTGTACTCTCTGTTCTTGGTCCCTTCCTTTTCCCTCTTTTCTCCAGGTAACCTCACCCAAAGTTCAGCTACTCGCTGTGCTTGCTGATGACTCAGAGACCTTGCTCTCTATTCCTTACCTGTCTTTTTATTGAAATTAAAACCTGAGCTTCTCTGAGATTTCCTCGTACCTGAAAGGGGGTATAGCTAAAAAAAGACCCCATGATGTTTCTTCACAAACCCTCCTGTGCAAGACCATGGTGTGACGCTGTGCCCTTCTGCAGACGTACAGATCAGCTCTGGGTGAGTGGGTAGATCCGTACAGGACACTGCGATGCTCTGCAGTCTCCAGCACAGTGCATTTTTGTCCTTGGAGGATCAGGCCAGGTCTGTCATCTGCCACCTACTGCCTTGGTCACTAATAGGAGCTCCTTGTCATTCAGGTCCATCACCTGAGGTGTCTGAGTACAAGGCTGCAGATGTATGCTGTGACAAGGTGATGTGGTTTTGGTTTGCATGTCTTAAGGCCACAGATTCCTGTGGCCACAAATTCCATGCATTTCCTTAAACATGGAAAAGGATAAGCCTAGCAGAAAGACAAGTGGCTACTTGGATGCATAAAGCATTTTGTGAGGGGAAAGGAAAAAGGAAAATACAGATCTTTAACTCGAGCAGCTAGTTCTTATTTCTTTACATAGCCAACTGCTGGGAGGTGTTGGACTAACTATAGGTAAAAGGTAGGCAGAGAAAAAAAGAGAGAACAGTTTCCTTTGAAAGAAGCAGTCCTTTTCCCCAAACAAGTTTGAGAATCTGTGCATAACATTTTATTTCAGAGATCTGAATGCTAGTAATTTTTAAACAAATGTAAATCAAACCAGTAAAGAAGAAAAGGCGAATATGTAAAGAAATAAGATTGAAGAAGCATTTATAGCTGCACAATGGTGTTCAAGGAAACAAAAAGAACATTAATTAAACTGTTGAAAGAGTAATAATTTGGTGAATAATTTCATAGGTTTCATTTGACACTCCAGAGAACATGGACAAAGTGTACCACATACAGCAGCGATCAGCCAGCAGACCCAGAACTGGTAGCTATTTACATTTTTATATTCTATTTAAAAAAGAAACACTAGGAATACCCATCTTTTGGGTACACCGAAAGAGTAATAACCCCCTATGTAATCATGGAGACCAACATTTAATGTTTCCTTAAAATCTTATTTGCAGCCTCGGGAAGGGAAATCAAATATTGAGTCTGCAGATTGAAGCAAGATGAGGTATCAGTGCAGGATGAACTTCAGTGACATCCTGCAGTGACTGTATTNGGTACGCGCGGAAGCAGGGCCAGAAGAGCAAGGAGACGGACCGGCAGCAGGTGAGGGGCGACGGCGGGCGAGGCCCCTCTGCCGGGGCGGCGGCAGCAGCAGCAGCAGCAGCAGCAGCATCCCCTCAGCGGCCCCCCCTCAGGCCGGCGCGGCCCGGGGCCGTTTCATCCCGCTCCCCGAGGCAGAAGGGGAGGAGGGGCTGCGAGGAGCGGGGGCCGGCGGGAGAGCTCGGCCTCATCCATCCCTGTGAGGAGTTTCCCATCGTGGCGAAGAGTCTCGCTAGGTTGAGAGTGACATTGAAGTGCTAATAATGGAACATCTGTCGATATTGCTTTTTATTATTCCTCTTATTTGGCTGAGAGAGTTGAGGTTGTTCGGACTGGAGAAGAGAAGGCTCCGGGGAGACCTTAGAGCCCCTTCCAGTCCCTAAAGGGGCTACAGGAGAGATGGGGAGGGACTCTTGGTCAGGGAGTGGAGTGATAGGCCAAGGGGCTATGGTTTTAAGCTGAAAGAGGGGAGATTTATATTAGATATTAGGAAGCAATTCTTGACCATGAGGGCACTGAGACAGTGGAAGAGGTTGCCCAGGGAAGCTGTGGATGCCCCATCCCTGGAGGGGTTCAAGGCCAGGCTGGATGGGGCTTTGGGCAACCTGGTCTAGTGGGAGGTGTCCCTGCCCATGGCAGAGTGTTGGAACTGGATGGTCTTTAAGATGCCCTCCAATCCAAACCATTCTGTGATTCTATGATATGCTGAGTACGTGTTGATGTAAATTGTACTTTTTTTTTTTTTACTAGAGAGCTGTTGTGCGTATGGATGAACGCAGGGAAGAGCAAATTGTGCAACTGTTGAATACTGTCCAAACTAAAAATGAAAAGGAGCAAGAAGCCATGTCCTGGTGGTCTGGGGATGAAGAAGGGTAAAGAGAAACAATTACTAATGCTTTTATTACTTTCAATTGAACAAACTTCCCACAAACTGGTAGGAAGATATATCAGAAGGTGTTTATATTTAGTAAGTGGATTAGGTTAACAAATAAATATACTCAGTTTTTCTCTACGTGTATTGTCATACTGAGACCGTTGTAACTGTTGTTTTGAAACTCTCTTCCAGATTGTTGTTGAGTTTAGGGTGTTAAACTTTTACTTAAATTCATAAAATCCCATAACTGATCTGCAGGCCTACTTGAGTAGATACACGGAATTTTTCAGATCCCCTGGCCTCTGGAATTACTCCTCCAGAGGTGGCATTTGACTTAATTTTTCAGTTATTGTACAGTCTTGGAACGTTTTCTCAGCCTCTGTGACATAGGGTCCATTCTTAACACTCAAAGGATTTTAAAGGATGGCAGTGAAATGGGCAGCCGGGTGTGTTACCCCGAGTCCACTGACCGGAGGTGTTTGGGTCTCGGTTCCGAGTGATCCGGTTCTGACAGTGGGTTAGGCAGTGAGTCTCTGGAGATGTTTTGTTGTTCTGTTAGCTTAATATGATACAAAAGAGCATCTTACATTTCTAGATACTGATGTAAAATTTTTGATAGCAAACAATTTTCAGACTTTAGTTGTTTTATCAGCAAATTTTGTATTCTCATCAGCTGATGGCCAAGTAACCTGTGGCTGTAATGCCTTGAAACAGATTTCAGGTTTGCCTTGAAAATTTGAGTGTGTTCATCACTGGGCCCAGGCACAGCTTTGGATAACCTTTGACGTTTCTGTTCTCTGCACTTTTTTCAGACCTACTCCAGAACAGCCTGCAAAAGTGAAACCAGATACTGAAAAAGCTCCTGTAAAACAGAGACCAGTCTTGGAAAAAACATTTCTTGATCGGGATGTGGAATATCTCTATGAAAAAAATGAGCAAGATACTGATTTAGATGAGCAGCTTAAAGAAGACTTAAGAAAGAAGAAATCTGATCCTAGATATATTGAAATGCAGGTACATTTCCACATGTGAAGTAGAAAGGTTTTTGGATTATTTTTTTTTTGCTTTTTTCTTTAAACTAATCAGAAAACATAATTTCTTGCAATATATTTTCTAGGAGGTTGTCATGATGTTACTTTGGCTAAATATTATCTTCAGAATTTACAAAATGGATACCTATCAATATGACAACTATTAAAAATATCAACAGGCTTTCAGTGACAATTGATGACAGCATAAAATCTAAAATTTGAATCTTATACATTGTCTAGTTGGGTGAGGTTTTCCAGTTTGTTTTTTAATGGATTGTACCCCTGCATTTATGTCTAAAGCTGAAAGCACAAAAACAGGCTCTGAAGGAATTGCCTCTTAAAAAGGTAGTTTACGTTATTCTAACAGCCATATATGAAGTTGTCAAATAAAAGTCTTACTGTGAACAGGCAGTTCTCCCTTTGGTCTAAGGCCCTAGTCTTTCAACAGTTCCTACGTACTTCATGTATTATTTAAAACTGTTGGTTTTAAATTATTTTGCTAAATGTAATGAAACTGAAAACATGAATGGAATTAAACTTATTCCTAGAAGGTCCATGTTTATATAAGTATTATATAAGTTTATATTAGCCTGACAGTCTGTCACGTTGTTTCTCGGTTTACCTTAGATCGTAGATGAAATCTGTTTCAGTGCTGAAAAGGTGTTTAAAGATACTGTTACTTTCTTTTTCCCCAGAGATTCCGGGAGAAACTCCCTTCATATGGGATGAGACAGGTAAATGTATTTAATTTGAAAGAACATGCATTACTGTTGTTCTGTTCTAAAATTGGAGGAAGCAGTTGTGTAATTGGGACCAACGGGAAACCTTTATTGCCATTTATGAAGGCGCTGAAGCTCTCCCAGTTCTGACACTGGATTTGACCTCTTTCCAGAAAGTAGCTCAGGTTCACTGTTTTGTGATGTGTGTGCAGTTACTCTGGAGCGAGTTACAGTTTTATCAGTAGGGGCAGCATTATTCATGGAAATGGTATTGGATGCTAGATACACTGAAGTACACTTTTCCTTTTTTTTTAATTTATGTTTAAAGTACAAGTCTTTTCTTCTTTCTCTGCCAGTTAAATTTCTAGAATGTTCCTAGTCACTTGGATTTTATATAGAATAGTTGACCACTGCATAAACTATCATGCATTTATTTTCTTACATATATAAATTTGTGGCCATTTGTTGAACATTTGCCCAATTTAGAATTGAATATAAAGCAGATTAAACATTTTTCTTTTTTAATCACAAACTTTATGGCTGTACTGCTGGCTGTTACTGCCATTAACTTCCCAGGCAGAATATAAAATCAGTGACAGTGACAGTTGTTATTAATAGATATTAATTCTTCGTTTGATGTTACCTGAATGAAATAGGTATTACAAGTACTCTGTTAGTTTTGTTTTGCAGGTTCAATGAATGATTATTGAGCTCCTTTTCTAAAGTTAATGTATTTGTCATAACATGGTTATTCCTATTAATGTTTGGTTCTTAAAATAGTTATACTTGTCTTTACAATCCTTTGGATTGGGATGTAGAGGATGGCAGTGTAAGAAATACGGTCCTGTCAGTATAAGAAACAGTAAGATATTACTCTGAAAATCTTCATTTAGTACAGCCTTGAAATCAACAGAAAGCACTTCTTTTTGGTCACCAAAGACATACAAAAGGCAAGAAGGAGGGAGAAAAGTTAAAAAATGTATTTCAGGCTTTTTTTAGTATTTTCGTGGGGTTTTTCTTCATATAGGATCTTAAATATTTAAAACTAGTATTCAGATTTTATATGCTTTAAACCTTACACATGTGAAGTGCAAATGTGCAGAAATTACTTCTCTGTAGTTCAAAGTAAAACTTTTTTTTTGGTATTATGAGGAACAGATGAGTAGCTATTTCTTTAGTTGCTACGATGCTTTCTTCTAAGTTCACCACACAGTGCAGAGTATTATCAAAATCCTTCTAAAATCTGTTTTGAATAACAATACAATAAATGTTTTCTCTTTGTTTGGAAACAGGAACTTGTAAACCTCATAAACAATAATCGAGTGACGGTGATAAGTGGTGAAACTGGTTGTGGAAAGACCACCCAAGTTACACAGTTCATCCTGGACGATTACATAGAGCGAGGGAAAGGGTCTACGTGCAGGATTGTTTGTACTCAGCCTAGGAGGATCAGTGCTATCTCAGTAAGTGCTATTTGACAAACTAACTCAACTTCTTGTGATTTTTTTTTTTTTTTTTTTTTTTTTTACTTCTGAATAGTTCTGAAAACTGAAATTTTGAAAAAATTCCCAATGACCAGATAGGTACTGTGCATCTCTTAGATAAACTGCTCTGCCATCACGCATACTCATACTAAATTTAAAGCTCAAGATAAGCATTCAGCCTGTAGTGGACAGTGCAGATGACTTCCTGTGTGTTTGTTTTCAGTCATCTTAAATTCTATTGCAAATAACACTTGTGTTAATATACATTAATTTGACATTTTGTAAGTCTTGGTCATTGACAAAGTGCTGGCACTGCAGGCTTCATTCTTCCCTGAATTTAGTGATGGTTTATATCTGTGGCTTTAATGGATTTGGGCAGTGCAAATGTTGTGTTCAGCCTGTCAGAGGTATATTAATGAGCAAGAAAGAGTTTGGCTTTTAAGTGCACAGTAGTTACTCTTCTTGATAGTGAAGTATCAAATGATTATAGAACCTTACTTCCCATGAGGAATAGCTTGCCTTGATGAAAGGGGGAGCATATTGCTAATGCCTCAGTGGTTGTCTGTCTTTATAATATGTCCTGGGTCACAAACCCGGTCTTGGGTTACTGGCAGGAAACACTGTTCTCAGTAGAGGAGAAAAGGTGATTTTTCAGGGTGTTTGTTTTTCAGGTTCTGCTGATGAGTAGAGAAATCATAGATCAACCTTGTGGGATTTTGTAATTATTTTTATTAATGTGCTATTTTGATTTTATTTTCCTAAGGTGGCTGAGAGAGTTGCTGCTGAAAGGGCAGAAGTGTGTGGTAACGGCAAGAGTACAGGATACCAAATACGTCTACAGAGGTGAGAGAGGCTCCCTTGGCAGTTTTTGTGCATTGGTGTACAGTGGTATCTGTTGTTACTCAAGCAAGACAATTTGAAAAATAGTTCATTACATAGATGGCTGTTTTCATTCTGATATTTTCTCCAAAAGGAATTTCTGTGAATAGCTGGTGTAGGGAATAAGGCTTCCGAAACTTAGCAAAAAGTTTGAGCGTGATTGTTGTATTTTATGCAACATATAACAGTGGCTAGCACCATGTTATACTTTGTCTAGTAAGTCCTTTTTTCAGCTCTTCTAAAAGATTCTACTATAGATAAAACTGATGTCCCTAATCCATTAATTTCAAGGAAAAAATGGAAATGCTAAAGGAAAGAATGCTGTAGCCCATATTTCTGGGGAAAATTATGTATTAGCTACACTTATCTATTGAGTAATTCCACTAGGATCAGGTAATGAAGTTAGGTATGTTGATAAGAGTTCATAGACCTAGAGCCATAGAGCAAAAGCTCTCACATTTGCAGTCATCTGTAATTTAAAAAAAAAATCTGAAACGTTACCAGCAAATAATGGAATCTCAGTTATTGTTGAGGGAGAAAACTGCTGGTGAGAGATGACAGCTTAGTCCTTTCAGCATTTTAATTTGAGCTTATGGAATCTCATTTATATTTTTATTTACTATTTAATCAAGAATGTTACACTGCTGTGTATTTACCTGTTATCTGTGCTGCGCTTAGATAGCTATAAGAACTTGAAGTTGGAGGATCAATGTGCAAATGATGAAGAATCATGTCTGGGAAGTGAAGGCTTCTGTCAAATTACAAGTAGTTCATTTCCCATCAACAAAAATGCTGCAACTGTGGCCTAATTCCCTGTTCCACCAATTGAACTCTAAGTGAGCAAATTAGAGAATGAGGGCATATTTCATAATGTCTGTAATGACTATCTGCATTTTGATTTTAAGCTTTTAAAGTACTTTGCAAAGTACAGAAGAGAACTGAGGAATTCTTAATGTATCTCTTTCAGTCGGTTACCAAGGAAACAAGGTTCAATTTTGTACTGTACCACAGGAATTGTCCTACAGTGGCTCCAGTCAGATAAGTAAGTTTTTTCCTATTTAATAAAAAAACTGAATACAATTATGAAATGACTTGACTACTGAACTGTTTCTAACAATCTGCTCTGTTTTTCTGCTCTGTTTTTTTTAAATTTTGCTAAAAACAAATATTTAACTTCCTGCTGTCCTATTTTAGGCACTTGTCCAGCATTAGTCATGTAGTCCTTGATGAAATTCACGAAAGAAATCTTCAATCAGATGTTCTAATGAGCATTATTAAAGATCTTCTGAATATTCGTTTGGATCTGAAAGTAATACTCATGAGTGCTACTTTAAATGCAGAGAAGTTTTCGGAGTATTTTGGTAGGTGAAATGCTTCCTATGAATGTTCCTCTTAAGTAATTTAGGTGTCTATGGTGTAATGTAGTTCTCAAATTTTAGGACTGATTTTTATCAAAAGAGATAATGACTTCAATTTTACAAATGCTAGCTAATGGTGATGCTTATTCCCTTAATTTTAGCTCATCATGAGCATATGTTGCTTCTGTATTTGCTATTCAGATATATCGTGGAAACAGTATCTCCAGAGTGTTTTCATGTATTGACTAATACTTGCCATATTTTAGAAGTGATGGTGTGAGTGGGCAACCAGATTGAAGCCTTTAGTTGTTCAGTCTTCCAGCTTTATCCTGTAGCTGGAACCAGAAGAACATGCTGGAGAGCAATGTACTGCTTGCTACTTTTGCTTTTTTATTCAGCAACTTTATTTTGAATTGAATTTGGCATCTTCTGTGAGAATTTAAAAATAAACAAACAAAAATCCCTTATAGACTTAGCAACTATATTGCAAAAATAGCAAATAATGTTTCTTGCCTTTGTTATTTCAGTACAGTATTTTATTTGCTGTTTAAAAACTGAGTTATGCCATCCTCCACAGATAATTGTCCAATGATTCACATACCTGGCTTCACATTCCCTGTAGTGGAGTATCTTCTCGAGGATGTAATTGAGAAGTTGAGGTAAATGTATTTTCTGAACACCATTATAGATGGTATTTATGGTGGGGATTTTTTTGCGTAATATTTCTTTTTCAAAGATTGTCTTGCTATATATAATCTGTGGAAAAATTAGGTTTTCTGATGAAAAACACAACAATGGACATTTCGAAGCTTTTACACATAGCAACCTGGAAATGTTGTCGCGAGGAGGGAAAAAAACTTGTCTGTTCTTTTTTCTTTTGGAGCGGTGAATTTTCAGGCTATTAAATCAAGCTAGTCTTTCTGTTTGTTCAAACTTTTTTTCCTACCCATTCTTATGCTTACTAGAGATGGTATCTGTTTTTCTAAGATTTCTTACAGAAAAGAAGAATCTTATTTACATTTTATAGCTAAAGCACTGCATATTTTCCATGGTTTGGAAAACTACTATGCAGCTGGCTTTAAATGACTTCAGTTTCAAAATTCAATTATGTTTGTTATTTACATTTAAAGGTATACTCCAGAAAACACAGACCGTCGGCCACGGTGGAAGAAAGGTTTCATGCAAGGACATGTAAGCAGACCAGAAAAAGAAGAAAAAGAGGAAATCTACAGGGAACGATGGCCAGACTACTTAAGGCAGCTGCGGGGCAGGTTGTTCTCAAGTTACTCTTATGTGATTTTAGGCACTTTGTAACTGAGAAACATAAATTAGTGCTGTATTCTATTACTGTGCTTTTATTAAGGATGGCATAGTTGCTGCTATTGAAAACAATACTGATGGAATTGCCAGAAGACTTGGCTGGCAAGTGTTGAAGTGCTTTGGAGTTATCACAGAGAATTGGCTACCTTCACATCTAAGAGAACTTAGAGCTGTCAAGTTGCTTGCTGTTGATGTTGGTATTGCCCATTACAGTCTTCAACATATTAGGCTTCTTGAGCTTTGGTCATTAGTTCTCTTCTGATGAATTGTCCTCCTCTTCAGTCTTTGAGAGAAATCTTCAAGAGAAATTGAACAGCAGTGGGCTACTTAGATGTGGGATTGTAGAGTCTTATAGCAGAAGCATGACTTCACATGTTAATAAAGTTACCAATGTGTATTCTTTCGATGCCTGTAGGTATTCAGCAAGTACTATAGATGCCTTGGAAATGATGGATGATGACAAGGTCGACCTTGACCTTATAGCAGCCCTTATCAGACACATCGTTTTGGAAGAAGAGGTAAACTTCAATCTCCTATCATCACACTTTAATCATGTGACTGAATTGTTCTCAGTGGCTGTTGGGAGTGTCAGAGCTGATAGTTTGGCTTATCATACAGATACAAAGAATAGTAATTTTTTATTTTGCTATTCTGAGAAGTGATCAACAGATTTATATATCTACTTGCTATTTAAACCTTGAGTTTAGAATATGGTTAGTTACTGTGTTTATTGAAATGATGGATAGAATCCATGTTTACAGGGGAGCACACATCTAAGCATTTTCTTGAGTAGGTGTTGGGGCTATCAATGAGAGCTATGTATTTAAGGAATTTGGAAAATGTATAAATATGTTTGATAAGTTCATTTATGGTCCCTTTTGAGCAAGGGGAAAAATAGAGCCTGAATTCTTTCACTGACAGTAGGGATTGTCTCATAAATAGACCAGGATAGATATTTGAAGGTTTGGGTGCCATTTGGATTCAGATTGCTGCAGTTTGTTTTCTTTTTATTTCTGGCTAAGCTTTTAAAAAAGCCTTCAAATTGATTATACGCCTTAGTTGTTTGATGGAAAGTAATAGAATGACAAATTAAACTTTAACTGTAGTTCTTTTTGTGACTCTGTGTGTTTGTCAAAGGTAGTGTTCTTTGTAGTGTGTAGTAAAAGTTACATTTCGTGAAATTGCTGTAGAAAACTGAAAACCTCTTTAGTGTTCAACTTTATCTCTGTTCTTAATTTCTCAGCAATGGGAGGCAAAAGGCAAGAGCAGTTCTTAAGAGTTGATGTTCACTGCCTCATATCTACACAGTGCAGTTGGCTTTAATGGTTTTCTGCCTGAGTAATTTAAAGATGACTTCAGTGCTGTGAGACTGAATTTTTATACAGCCTAGCAAAAGTCTAGTCACACTTACCAAACACACACAGCTAGGAGACACTTCCAGCTTTCAACTTATCAAAATTAGTAGTTAATACAGCTGCATTGTTATCCCCAAATGTGCCTTACATTGTTATAGAATAATAACATTAGCAGAATATTAATATTAGAAGGATCCTGTGCCTGAAGCAGTGACAAATGAAGAATAACTTCTTTTACTATAACATATGCAGATTGTCAAAACCTGAAGTTATATATCTTTTTCTGTGTTCAAAAACATCTGTGGGAGAGCTCACACCTTGGCTGATTCCTTAAAGAGAATTGTGATTATTAAAAATATTAAATAATTTAATAGTTCAGTTGATAAATCATTTAAGCTGTGGATAAGAAGGATCGATTGCTATTTTGTATTTTGTTCTCCCTGTGTTGAAAATTATATATTAGTTTTTCTGTTTTATTTGCAGCTCAGATTCTTCTAGTGTTGACATGGTGGTGTTTAAAAGACTGCAGGGAAAAATCAAATTTTTATTTATTACATTCAGCTAAATATATGTAACTAACTCCTTTATAGAAAACAATCTCATAAACCTTGTTCCAAATTTGAGTTAACGGAATTTAAAATACCACCTATCTAATTATTTATGTATTAGTGTGCAAGTAGCTGGTTCTTCACATAGCATATAATTTATTCTAATGTCTTTACCCTTCACTCCCTCTTTTATATATAGGATGGTGCAATTCTAGTGTTTCTTCCAGGCTGGGACAACATTAGCACTTTGCATGATCTCTTGATGTCACAAGTCATGTTTAAGTCAGGTAAAACCCAAATTTTACATAGGAATTCTAGCAGTAGCATTAGTGGCAAACTTAATATTTGCATGTGATTGCTGGTATTGCACTACATTTATTTTTTTCCTTATCTCAAAATGATTGTAGTGTGTTCAGCATTTTTTGCATTTCTATGGACATACGGTATCTTTCATCTACTAATGATAATAACTCATTTTCCTCAGTGTAGGGATGAACAATCTGAAAAAGAATCTCAGACCTGCATCTTTTGACCTTTCTTGTAGCTGTGATAACTTCCATTCAAAACTAAACTCCCTTCATTCTCTATTTGTTTCCTTTCAATTCTTCAGCAGCTTCTGTCTACTGGTTTGCTGATGGTTCTTTTAAATCCTATTTATTCCTAGAAGCCTTTTTAATAGGACACTAAAATACTCTATGCCTATCCGATATGCTTTAGTTTGTCCTTTGTGCAAACTGGTATTTTCATCTAACTTGTCTAACTATGCTCTTGGCTATTCACACAGTCATCTTACAGTTTGCATTGTGTACATTCCATAGATAAAGAATTTCAATGTATTGAAAGACTAAGAGTGTCGGTTTATTTATTAAACTCGAGTAATTGTTAAATAATTTGAGAATTTTAAAATGAAATATAAATTACTGTACGTAACTCCATATATTTTCTTAAACTTAAATTTCTTTTATATCTTTTTAATTTAGAGTTTGCCATTATGATATGTATAAGTGTGAATTCAGGATATGAAACAGTAGTCTTACTTGCAGCGTATTTTCTCTATTCTGCATACATGATGTTCCTGTAAAATTAAAGTTTCTGTGCTTATACTGTATCTCTTATTGACTTTTAATTTTCAGATAGGTTTATTATCATACCTTTACATTCATTGATGCCTACTGTTAACCAGACTCAGGTATGCTTTTCTTATGTTGTTATGCAATAAAGTAACATTTCACAACTGCAAAAAAAATCATTAAGTGTATGTGTGGTTTTGGCAAACATATAAATGGCCATGGATAATTACAGGTTTTTAAGAAGACCCCGCCAGGAGTAAGGAAAATCGTGATTGCTACCAACATTGCAGAGACTAGGTAAATAGCTATACGGACTGAAAAAAGCTGTGCGTTTAATAAAACAAACAAAAGCGGTAATGTAAAGTATAAATCTGTTTAACACTTCCAAAATATATGGTTTTGTATTTGTACCATTCACTTATAACAATTTATCTTTAGAAATGTTTATAGACTAAACAAGAGTTTTCCTTTGATTGTTTTAAACAATTAAAACGTGGATGTTACTATAAAGATTTGTTGTATATGATAAATCTGAGCTGCCTGTCCTCTATGTAGACTTCCTAACCCCATGGGGGGACTTCTGCCAGACCTAGGAGAATAAATCAAGTTCTTTCTTGAACAGTTTAGTAACGTAATTCTTAATGAAATTCCAAACACAATTTATTTTTTTTTATTGTTGGCTCACAGTCTGGGGGAGGGTGAAGAGTCTAAACCCTTTAAAATCCTAGGTCAAGCTTGCAAAGATGAAGAATTGCACTTTTTTCTCTTTCTTTTTTTTTTTAAACAGCATAACAATAGATGACGTGGTGTTCGTTATAGATGGTGGAAAAATAAAGGAAACTCACTTTGACACACAGAACAACATTAGCACAATGGCAGCAGAGTGGGTTAGTAAAGCTAATGCCAAGCAGAGGAAAGGTCGAGCAGGAAGGTAAGAATAATGGGGATAGGAAAGTTTTGTGATGTTAAGTTTCCATCAGTCTTGGAGCACATGCTGCTGAAGATACTATTTTGTTATTCAGATGTGCAGAAGCAGATACTAGCACAACTGTCTCTTCTTCTTATGGAAAGAACGGTTTCTTTGTCTTTCTAGGAAGCTGTCTTAACTTGTGCTGCATTTTAACTCTTGAGTTTCCTCCTTCTTATAGACAAATAAGTCCAGCATTTTTAAAATTTTTGTTGGTAGTGTTGGCCTTCACACCTGATTTATGAGGCTATGATACGTTAAAGTGAAAATTACCTACAAATTAATATCACTTAGCTATATACCAAATTTTTTTTCTCCCTCTCAAAATACCTTGTGGAGTATGTTCTCTCTTGCTCAGAATTACAGCTCCTCTCTGGTTACTTATTACTCCTTTTGAGCAATTGATAGGAGGTTTCTATGTTCTGCATGCCTTTTTTCCTTTCGATGGGTCTGTGTTTCAGACTGGAAAGCTGTTTATAAACAAACACAATCATAAAGTCACAGTGTCATACAAAAACAAATTTAAAAAATTGTTCATTTAAATAATTCCAGAGTTCAGCCAGGCCACTGTTACCATCTGTACAATGGACTACGTGCTAGCCTTCTGGATGATTATCAGTTACCAGAGATCTTGAGGACACCTTTGGAAGAACTCTGTTTACAAATCAAGGTAAACATATGAATCTTCAAGCATATTTATTATTTACTGTTCCATTGTAATAAGAGCTTAAGAAATTAAGTTAATGCAACTGTGAGCCTAGGGTTTTCTTCAAGTCAAAATTCTGTTACACCAGAAGTACTATATACTTAGCTAATAATTGCAGCAACTTTTGCAAAATGCATACTTATATCTAGATGCATCCAACCCAGGAAAAATAAGATTGTCTAGTATAAATAAAAGCTGAAGTGTATTATCAAAAATTTGGACTGTGCTTCCTCCTCTCTTCCCTCAAATATCCTTCAGTCGGAGCTTCAGTGAGAATGCCAGTGAGTCAAGGAATATGATGTCTTAAAAGAATTTTACTAAAAAGTAGTTTTAGAACTGACGTGGTTTTCCTTTTTGGCAGTTTGTATTGAATTCCTCGTGCATGCATAAGGAATACCATGTGTATGTACACTGAATGAAGAATAGATCCTTATGTTTTTCATCGTTAATACATTTTTATTTTTGTCCTTAGTTCTTAATTAGTGAAATTCCATCTCAAGCTGTGAGTTATTATCACTTCTTTAATTAGTGTGGTTACTGCTTACTAATTTTAGGTGGCCATTTTTCTCCAATTCCTGTATTTTTTTGTTGTTTTTTTATCTTTCAGATTCTAAAGCTTGGTGGAATTGCTTATTTTCTGAGCAAACTAATGGATCCGCCGTCTCGTGATGCTGTAATGTTGGCCATAAATCATCTGATGGAACTGGTAAAGTATTGTTTAATGTACATGCAAGGAAAAGTCTGTTTGGAACCATATTACTATGGTGTTTGTTATCAGGCAGTTCTGATTGTATATGTCTAGACACTTGCAACCCCTTATTGTATTGTGTAGACGCTTCATGTATCTTCACTAAACGCAGGAAATAATTTCACAGGATGTTTCTGGGCTGCATAGAGTAGTTCCTGAGGAACTTTCTAAATGACTCGGAACATATTCATGCACCTTGCATTTAAGTTCCTTACGGATACTTATTTAACTGGCTGCTTCTGTAAAGCCCTGCTCATGGCTGCTTCCACCCAGCCTTCCTGTCCCCGTCAAGATTAATCAACAGTTTGAGTTACTTTTTCTGTGGGCAAATAAGGTATATAGGAGAAAGATCTTGTATGTCGTTACCCCTTTGGATGCTGGGGAAGGAGAGTTTAACTCCACATTTGTACTGCTGACTTCTTGTCCTGGTATTATTTGTACAAATCAGTTGTAGCAATAAATTGAAACATCCAGTTTAGATGAAGGGCAGTATTTTGACTTATGGCATGATTCTGTAAATGTTCAGATAAAACTAAAATTTGGCCATGCCTCTGGTGTTCTGAGACAATGCTGTAAAGGGTAAATAAAAACTGAAGTGATACAGAGGGCAAGATACAAGTCTAAAAATAAGCTTGATTAGGAGATAGGAAGACCCTCAAGTATTAATAATTCTTCCTATTTTCATCCAGAAGGATGCTAAGCCCTAGTAAACCACTTGAAACACAACTAAAGATGGTTTCTATTTCCTTGGCTCTAATTGAACATTTCTATTTCTGCATAACTTGGTTGGTCACTTTCCTACCATACCTTATTACAGCTGGCTGCGTTCTCCAGCTATTAGGCTTTCCTTTGTTCTCTAGGTATACTAGTGGCTATTTCAAGGAAATCCCATTTCAGATACTGTCTTTATTTGGTTTTCCTTTTTTAATTTTTGTTTTCTTTCTGACAGAATGCTTTGGACAGACAAGAAGAACTGACTCCACTCGGTGTCCATTTAGCACGATTACCAGTTGAACCGCATATTGGAAAAATGATCCTCTTTGGAGCTTTATTCTGCTGCTTGGATCCAGTGCTTACCATTGCAGCCAGCCTCAGCTTCAAAGACCCTTTTGTCATTCCTCTGGTAAAGTTTCTAAGACAAGAATTACACACAAGGTTTTAAGAATCTCAGAAGGATATTGGGACTTAATGAGACGTTATAGTTCAAAAGCACTTTAATCCTATTTTCATGTTAATTACATTTTTATTAGTAAAAAATTGCCTTCACATAGTATAAAGTATTGTGTTTGCCTACAGAATGTTGGAGGTAGCATACAAAGTATTGCTCTGTATATGTACCTTAATTAGGAAAAGAACTGGCATGTCAGTCATGAATATTTTATAGGTTCTAATTATTCTTAGGGCAAAGAGAAAGTAGCAGATGCAAGAAGAAAGGAACTGTCGAAGAACACTAGAAGTGATCATCTAACTGTGGTGAATGCTTTCACGGTAGGCAACTAATTTTCATTTTTCTAATGTTGATCAATCTTGTCTTCAGATGCAACAACCTAATTTCTTGCAGATAGGTCTATGAAAGAGAAAAAGACAATATAATGTTGTAGTTACCTTCCCGAAATCATTAATTCTTGTCTTTCCAGCCTCTGCAAGAGGTTGAAGCTGACTTCAAAAGTGTTGGAGATTTAGCTATATAGCTTTGGGGTGAAAAAGAGGAAACAAATGGCCTGGAATGCAGTTTCTACCCGGGACTGTTAAATTCTAGCAAACTTAACTAGATTTCACTCCTCACCATGGAAAATGAAAGGTTTTGATTCAAAATGTTATAAAGTTTTGATTTTGTATTCTGTGCTGCATATATATAAACAAAGAATTGAAAGGATTTACTTTCTTTCTTGTAGAGAAAAATATATTGTCTGCTAGTTTTTGCTGTCTTGAACACTTTTGGTATGTGTACACTTACAGACACCTTTTAACTACTATTTTAATTTTTAGGGCTGGGAAGAGACTCGGCGTCGTGGTTTCAGAACAGAGAAAGACTATTGCTGGGAATATTTCCTGTCTTCAAATACATTGCAGGTAAGATCCTGACAGTTTTAAATCATGTCTGTGAGGAAAAGAGGAGAAGCCTTTTGGGACAGTATCATTCTGGAACAATTGTTGTTATTTCCTAGATGCTGCATAACATGAAAGGACAGTTTGCTGAGCACCTCCTTGCAGCTGGATTTGTGAACAGCAGAGACCCCAAGGATCCCAAATCTAACACCAACTCAGGTAAACAGTGGAGGAAAATGGAAAATTTCTGATAGCTGAAATCTCGGTTTGCAGAACTGCACTATTGACTTTGCTGTCTTCTGCAGATAATGAGAAGTTGCTCAAAGCGGTCATCTGTGCTGGTTTATATCCAAAAGTTGCAAAGATCCGACCAAGCTTCAGCAAAAAGAGAAAAATGTAAGGATTTGGTTTAATGTTGGTTTGTGTTCAAGGTGTTTTCTACATTAGGTAGTTTAACAAGATGAAGCAATAGCTTGAGTGCATGTATGTATCTCTGTGTAGCTCAGACACAGGTGGGGCTTGTTTCATTTGAGAAGGGTAGATGAGAGAGCATGGGACTGTGAATTTATCACTACTTATCATACTGTTTATTCTTATTACCTGTTACAGTAACAGTGTAGTTGTCAGAATATAGACATCCTTCTTTATGGACCTGCTTTAAGGCAGAACAAAGGGTGGAACATTTGGATGATTTTTCTGGGTGTGTAATGTCAAAACAACGAGCTAGGAGCAATCATTATGCCTATAACTAAAAAAAGAAAAAGGCAACCCCTTCCCCCCCGCCCCAAGTCACTATTTTTATGAAAGGAGTAAGAATAGGTAGTCAGAATTCTACCTTGTATTGTGTAACTTAGAGCCATCTGTAGCTGACACTGCTCCTCAGTTGATGTTCCCTCCTATACTGATTGAGTCCATTGTGTCCCTGGAATCACCCCAGTGCAGTAAGTTACCAAACCCAGTACAAGTTACAGTGTCGCTGTATCTTTGCCACATGGTGGAGCTCGGCGTCAGCCAACTGCCCGGGAAGGCTCAGTTTTATCATCCACTGAACAAGAGATCTGTTATGGTAACCACGTGTCTAGGGAGGCTTGCCCACCCGCTGTTCCTCTCCCAAACAATGAATTCTGTCTTTTGCGAAATATTTCTGCACAGAGGGATTGGAGATTTTAGTGATCCGCACCCAGAGAATTACCTCTCTGAAATGTGGGAAGGAGGTGAAGAGTTGTGCCTTATATATATTGTGCTTAGTTTCTGCTTTTATTGTCTGATGGCATTGTTATGTTAGAAGGGAAATGGGATTTCAGGTACTAAGTATAACCAAAGGAGCTGACAGTTATCCCTTGAGTCAGATTCGTTCAAAGGCACATAGTACAAATCGGGGTGCACCACCACTCTAGATCAGTTGATGGTGGTATGTCCACCACTCTCAACAGTCCCTTGTTTCACACTGACACCGCTTAACGCTGAGAAATTAATTCAGATATGTAAGTTCCTTATGTGTTTTTCCAAGAAGTTGCTTGAAACTTGGTTTATGTAACCAAATTCAGTAACTGACAGAGTCCTTCATTTGGAAGACGAATGCCACTTGTTTTTTCTACTTGAGAGAATGACAGAATTCTTCACAAAGAATTCAAACTTCTTAAATGCAGAGAAAGGTGTCTAAAAATTGATGTAGATTTAGTTGTACTCTTTTGGGAAAGGAGTTAGAGTTTCTTTGGATGTCCTTGTACTGTCAGAGTTTAGTATGCTACCAGAGAATTGGAGCGTTTTTTTAACTTGGGGCATGATTGTGCTAAACTTTGAAGATCTTATTTCAATCCTAAAATAAAAACTTTTTTTTTTCTTTTAAGGGTGAAAGTTTGCACCAAGACAGACGGAACAGTTAATATTCATCCTAAATCAGTTAACGTGGAAGAAACAGAGTTCCATTATAACTGGCTTGTGTACCATTTGAAGATGAGAACTAGCAGTGTATGTGAAGGTTTATATTTGTGTAATTTATTTTTGTACCTCTCTAATAAGATTGGATCAGGCTTCAAAGGGGATGTGAACGGTGCCTTTGTTTGAAGCCTTCCGGTCTCAGGTCATTCATTTTACATGCTGTCAGATTATGTTCTTTGTCATACTGGTGGTATTGTTCCACAAATAACTACTATTTTCTTTGTGGTTGGGATTTTTTTGGGGGGCTGGTGGTGGGGTGTTGTACATTGGTTTTGGGATTTATTCTTTTTTTAAGGCTCTGGCATAGCAGGTGTAAATTTTATTATTTTTTTTCTTTATTTCAAACCACTGTAACACTTCTGAATATGCTGAAAATTTTGTTTCCTCAGATTGTGATGGAGCTGTTGGTTTGATTTCACTAGTTTGTTTGAAGGATTTTATTTGGGTACATTTTTGCTCCTCCTTAATCTGATTTCTTGTAACTCTTCCAACTGCATTGCTTCAGATGTGTCTTGCAAATTTATGAATGACTCTGAATAATGATTTTTGGGAATTCTGTTACGAGTTTCATGAAGGGCTACTGATATCACTTCAGATGTTTTGAAGGATGATTGGACAATTTTGTTGTCTTGCAGATTTACTTGTATGATTGTACAGAGGTCTCCCCATACTGTCTCTTGTTCTTCGGAGGAGATATATCCATTCAGAAGGATAAAGATCAGGATACCATCGCTGTGGATGAATGGATTGTTTTCCAGTCTCCAGCAAGAATAGCGCACTTAGTAAAGGTGACTATGTTTAATAATAATGTAACTGGAAGACTTAGTGTAACACTGATTCTTCTTAGAGGTTTCTATATTTAAAAAAAATAGAAATATACTATGTACCTATGGGTTTATCACTACAGGGAGATGTTAATTCATTTAAAACGTTGTTATTATGATCAGTCTGTATAGCATGGTAAACTGGGTAGAAGTAAACATTCTACTCCTTTATGTTCGGCCTTAGGAGCAGACAGATTTATTTTTTTGTTTGTTTTCACTGTAATATCTAATGACTAATGGGAATGAGGCTGTGTCTGAGGCATCAGGAAGATGGTGCTGCTGTTCTTGTGCAGCCTCTGCTGAAGAATTCATGGAGATATTGAAAAACATAGAAGCTTCAGAGAAGAGTCATAGTTGGGATTAAAAGGATTTATAAACATGTCTTACAGTGAGAGATTTGAAGAGCTTAATCTCTGTAGTTTTCCACAGCTAAAGATGTAGGATGACTTGATCAGTCCATGAATGTCCACAGGATAAGGAAATACGAGGACGGGGCTCTTCAGTTACCAGTAGTAAGTTCGAGTGGAAGGAGGAGCTGAATAGCCCTTTGTTCAATATTACATCCTAGAAATCATATCTGACTCTTTTTAATCCAAATATTTTTAACCCTGAAATAGTCAGCTAATGGATATATAGGCTGTTAAAGGCTATCACTTCCAGAGATAGTCATCTGTCATAAGAGGAAAAACTGTTAGTCTTTGAGAAGCGGCATTTGATAGCAATGCTGAAATCAGTTGATAGGAGAAGAGCAGGTGTAAAGATTAGGCGAACAGAGGGCCCAAGGGATTTGAACTTGCTGTAGTAATGCTGTTGTGTGTAGCTCTAATTCCTTGTCTCTCTTTTTTTCTTTTTTTTTTGTTCATTCCAACAAATTCTTTGCAGAATTTAAGACAAGAGCTTGATGATCTTCTACAAGAGAAAATAGAAAACCCACATCCCGTGAACTGGAATGATATTAAATCCAGGGATACAGCAGTACTGACAGCTATTATAGACTTAATCACAACGCAGGAGAATGAAAGTGCCAGAAACTATGCTCCACGATTCCAGAGCGAACGCTATAGTTGACACACTTCCATCTGTATCGATAAAGCAAACGTATTTGACTTTTTTGTTTCATTTTTTATAGCATTTCTTTAGCTAGAAGAAAAACTTTTTTAGGGCAAGCTGTTAATTCCCTCATACTGAAGAGCAGTTACTTCAAAGTAGTTGGTAATGTCTGTATATGCATGGTATTCTGTGTTCCGTGTAGCTTTTTAAGTAAGGGAAATGCAATGCTAGCAATGTTAGTTGATGTATGGTTCTTGTCCTGCTGTAGCTTTTTTCTTTTTATCCATCAGGTAACAGATAGATATTAAAAAAAAATCTGCTAAAATACTGCTTAATAATACTTAAACTGTTCTTGCTATTGGTAGAAACGTCTCAAAAGACTTTTTTTTAATTGGGGTGGTGAGTAATTATACTTGCTATGTTATTGCAGCTGTGCAGCGGTCTTCTCACCAACACTTCCACAGAAGGTAATTATAGCTTAATTAAACTAAACTTGAAAACACTTGTTAAATTTGTACTGTGGGAGGAAACAATCTTCAGAAATATTCTCTTCCTCCGCCCTTCACTCCATTCAATTAATCTTTCTTCACTTTCTGTGCCCATCCATCATCAGTACTGACTAAAATTTCAGATTACAGGAAAGATGGTTAGATAAAAGTCACGGTGGAATACACTTTAAGGTTGCATTGCATTCTTTTTTTTCTTTCTTTTTTTTTAAAACAGTCCATGTATGGGTTATAGTATTACATTAAAAGTCTTTTCTTTAGGATGTTACTTTATCTATTCTTACTTCTTAATGTTTTGAATGCTTCCAGCTATGTAAGAACATTGTTTAGGATTTCGAGTTGGGTGACTAGTTTGAGAAAACACTTGTTTTGATCAAAACGCTGTTTCCTTTGAACCCTGGGGGCTGCACTTGGGGCTGTTCTCTGTTCCCCACTGCTGGGGAGCTGAGAATGAGGATGGGCACAGAGAACTGCTGGAGGTTTACTTGGCAGCCCTCTTAACCTGTACTTTGCAGCCATAGCTAGGGTTATTTCTAGCTTTATCCTTGAAGATCAAAGCTCCTGGGTCTCATTTTGTTTGCCTGCAAAGGTCACCCCTCTCCCTTCTTGGTGTTTGATTTTTTTTTTGTTTGTTTGTTTCTTGTGCTTTCATAGAATGGTTTTGTTTGGAAGGGACCTTAAAGATCATCTTTTTCCAACCCCACCTCCCACTAGACCAGGTTGCTCAAAGCCCCATCCCACCTCGTCTTAGAATTGCATTTCTTTGCCAAAATGATCTTGACCACCAGGCTTGGGACGATTTATGACCTTTTAACCTGAAGAACACAAAACTGATCAGGTGAAACTATTAACACAGCTGCGTTCAACCTCCTTCCCCGCCCCAATCAGTTAATTGCTTCACCCCCAGGTGTGGAGGCTGGTGTTTTCAGTGAGGGAAGAGGAGAGGAAGAACGTCTTGCCCTGGGGGTGCAGGAGGCAGTTTAAAGAAGGCGAAAACAAAAGCTCCGGCGGCTCCGGTGAGGG
>JAHREE010000176.1:2812459-3041955 GCA_033628505.1 Tringa tobata
GGGCGCGAGCGGTTGCTCCCGCGTGGGGCCCGGGGGCCGGGCGCGAGCGGTTGCTCCCGCCCGGGCCCCACCGTCCCCCTCTCCGGAGCCGCCCGCGATTCCGTGAGGAAAATCCAGGGAATTTTTCCTAAATTTCCGTGAGGAAAATCCAGGGCGAGGATCCACCGGAGTCGGCCGGGACCCGCCAGAAGCTCTGGAGGCAGGTAAGAGCGGGGAGGCGGCCGGTCCATCTCGCCTCATGGCTGCGGCGAGCTGCTCCGAGGGCTGCGCCAGTCAAAAGTCGGAGGAGGCGGGAGCTTCGCTGCTGAAGGTGAGCCCTGGAATCAAAGGGGCGGGGGGAGAAATTAAATTAGTGATAATTTGTGTGGAAATGGTAAGGAAATAACTTGATTGTGGTACTGTACTTCGGGCTACTGCTCTTGGAAACGCAGGGCCTAAGATGGCGCCCAGAGGCAAGATGGCGCCCAGAGATGAGAGAGAAGCTGTGCTTCTGGGGCCTGGGAAGGCAGTGGGGTGTGCGATGGCAGGGGCATTACCACAGCGAAGTAGGGTGGGCTGCTCCGCATAACAAATTTGTAGGTTCCTGAGGAAAAATGGGCAGCAGTGCTGCCAATGGCAGGGTTGGATTACAAGTAATGGAAAAAAAATATAGTCTGGCAGGTGATACCAGTTTTAGTCTCCTTATTCTTGGGTCTTGTGGTACTTAAAAGCAACGATGCCTAAATGTCTACCTAATAGCGCAAAGGGCAAAAAGAAATGGTGGTGATAGCGGAGCCTGGGTAAGAATAATAATGTTGGTTGAACAAAGATAGCAGTTCTCTCAAACCCCTCCTAGATTATGGATCAGGTTCAATCTGTGGTATCAGGGCCACCACCAGAAGAGATGCATATGGCTTGGTATGGTCAGATCTGTACTTACAAAGTAACATGAGTGATGTGTAAATAATTGTATTAGTTATACTTTTCCAACTGTGCTTAAAGCGTATAGATTAACATACTTTTTAAGCAGAAAAGTATCAGAAATCTCTGTGTTCCTCATAGTTTGAAAACTAGCCTTTTCCCAAAGTTAGGAGTACTGGTTTTGGCTGGGATAGAGTTAATTTTCCTCATAGTGGTGTGTGTGGTGCTGTGTTTTGGATTTGTGGTGTAGACAGTGTTGAATTAAAGAATAAGGCTAAGTATGGCTTGAAGATTTGCTTGAGTTCTGATTTTGGCTTTCATGGCATCAGTGTTGATAGCATAGGGATGTCTCAGGTGTTGCTGAGCAGTGTCTGTGTGAGGTCCAGGCCTGCCTTGTTTCTTGTGCCCCCCACCTCCCCAGCAAGTGGGGACAAGGAGCTGTGAGGGGACACAGCTGGCACTGACCAGAGGGATATCCCACACCAGCTGTGTGGTCATATTGCTCAGCAATGAAAGCCTGGGGTATGGAGGAGGAAGGGGAGACATCCAGAGCTGTGGTGTTTGTATTCCTAAGTCACCCTTACTGGTGATGGAGCCCTGCTTCCCTGGAGATAGGTGAATGCCTGCCTGCTGATGGGAAGCAGGGAATGAATGCCTGATTTTGCTTTGCTTGCGCCTGCAGCTTTTCTTTGACGTGTTAACTGTTAAACTCAACCCGTGACTTTTTTCCCTTTTACCCTTCTGATTCCCTTCCCCATCCCACTGGAGGGGGGTGAGTGAGTGGTTGTTAGCTGCTTACCAGGGTTAAAGCACACCATCAGGTTATTAAGCAATCTATGAGGTAATGCTGGTGTAAGGTTTTTAATTTTCTTTTTTTTCATATGGCTACCTAGAGACCATGAACACTTCTCTTCCCAGTTCTTACTGCGCTTAATGAAGGCTGTTTCTCCCTGTGTGTTAAAGAGTTTCCAGCATCTTCTGGAACTCCAGCTTAAGGAATGAAACAGAATTCAGTGATGGTAATTAATTCTTTCTGACTTCCCTGTTAATCACCAGTTTGCCTAAATGATGTAGTTATTACAATACAGCTGTTGAAAATCATTTGCAGACTATGGTAGAGCTAAGAGCACCACTAGTTCTGTGTAACTCCCAGGAAACAAGATCGCCTTAGGTTTCCTCAGTCTTCGCGTCAAAATTTACTCTAGGTTTGTTTCTAATATTTGTGCTGTCCACTTGTTTTGATCAAGTGTGTTACTTTGGAAACAGGGAAAAAAAGAAATTTGTGGGAATATATTCTATAGATACAGAATTTCAGGTATGTGCATGTAAAAATGATGCTGTGCAAAGATTGTTTTATAAGGTTGTGTAGGTTGACTGAGGTGGTCCTACTTTTGCTTGTTTATTGTCATAGTGTTGGATAACGGCAAACAAAGTTATTCTTTGACATGAAAGTCAACAATATTTCATTATAGTGTTACTTTTTCAAAAGTTCAGCAGAAAAAATGTTCTATTTATTATGTTGCAGGGATGGTATAAAGAAGCAGAAGGTATTTTAATAACTGTTCTTTAGCTGTGTCATATGAGTATTGGAAATGCTGAGACAGGTTGATGTTGGGTGGGCACTGGTTTCCTGAAGGGCTGCTTGATGGCCTGCTGCAGTCCACGGAGCCCAGCAGGACCCAGTGGGTTCCTTCCCTGGGCAGTGCTGATGTTCAGTTCCCTCTTGGCTTCACCGAGGGTTAAGTGTAAACCAGAGACATTGATCTCATCCTTGCAGGCACCTCATGGCTGGGCAGTCACACACAGTGGACTTCGCGTGGTTTCTGCCCACCTTACATGATACATATTTAATTGCATCAAGTAAAGTTGAACTTTGATGCAGGAAACTGAGAGCCTTTTATTTTTAGTCAACTTGCTTAAAACCTGATTGGAGAAGTCATGTAAGGAAGGGGTACAAATTCCAGGCCCTGCAAAAATGAAAGTTAATTTTACAGTAACAAACTCCCAATAATATTCTGGGCTGTTTAATTAAAAAGGAGATATTAGTGTCATGTCTTTCTCCTTGTGCTGGGCGGGGGGGAGAGAGAGAGAGTGTCTGTGTATATGTGCACATGTGCACACTGGTTAGTGAAAGTAATTAATGAGTTTTTTAGATAATTCCTTTTGCAATAGAAGTGCTTGTCTTAGAGCAAGTTTGAGTTAAAAGATTACTTCTCTTTTTTTCTAATAAAAATATTGTGGAGTTGCTAGATGGGGTAAACAAACTATGCAAACAAGCAGGTGGGGCATACATAGAATAGAATGAATTTATAGTTGTCAAGCCTGTACCAGTGAGGCTGTAACAGCTCCTAGGCTAAGGGTGAGGTTGTTGCTACTTGTGAGAAGGTTCCCAGACTGCTGTTGTGGACAGGAGTAGCCATCTGGCAGGAGAGGACAGTCCTGAGGCACCCCTGCCCCAAGCTGTCAGTGCTAGTACAAGCAATCATCCTCCTTTATATACAAACCCCCAGAAAAGTTATGCATTATAAATAATTGCAATACAGTCTTCCAGTATTTATTGTAACTATTTAACACTAAGTAATGCAGTCATCTTTAGCATAAGACCTGGATCCAATATTTCCACTTCCTGAGTGCCCTACAGTAGGGCCTTGTTTTGTCTGTCTTGATTAATTTTGAATTATTTTCTTCACAGTCACTTCTAGAAGTCAGGTGTGCAAAATGTGTTGGATCCTGTGGCCAGATTCTTAAGAGGCCCAGAGAGAGTAGCAAAGGTGGTGAAGGGGCTGCAAGACATGTCCTCTGAGGAGCAGCTGAGGGCTCTGGCTTTGTCTGGTTTGGAAAGGAGGCTGAGGAGCAACCTCATTTCTCTTCACAGCTTCCTGAGGAGGAGACATGGGAGAGGGAGGTGCTGAGCTCTTCTCCCTGGGATCCAGTGATAGGACTCACAGGAATGGTTCAAAGATGCATCAGGAGAGGCTTAGACCGGACACTAGGAAGCATTTCTTTACTGGGACGGTGGTCAAACCCTGGAAGAGAGGTGGTCACTGGCCCATGCCTGTCAGTGTTTAGGAGGCACTTGGATATGGCCCTTAATAAATATGCTTTAATATTGGGTTAGCTCTGAGGTGGATGGAATAGATGATTGTTGTAGGTCTTTTCTAACTCAGCTCCACTGCAGAAAACAAAGATAATTGACAAACCTTATATTGTTGACTGTATTAAGAGAGGGAGACAGGAAAACAATCTCTGTTCTCCTAGGGTTGCATTTTATGCCATTGTTCCAACTTCATGGGCATATGCATAAATTGGATCTGTGACAGATGAAGTAGGACACATGATGGTGCTATTCATCTTTACAGAACAGAAAATTTAAAATGTCACAGCTTATAGAACAGATTTAGTTTCTTTGACAAGAATGACATTAAGAAATACTGTTAAACTGCAAGTTGTTAAAGAAAAATTGAAGCTTTTTTTAGTAAGGATTTAAAAGTATTTTATTGATTGTTGTCCTGTAAAATCATAGAGGTCTTTAATTCCTGAAGAACTGTGTCCAACAATAGGAAAAATGAAAAAGTATTTAAAAAACATTACAGCATTTTCTGGAAAAACTAGGTATGAAAAATATATACAATGTATTAAAAAATCTGAATAAAATTAATGCCTGGATTTATACACTCAGTTGTATTAAACAACTGCCTGTGTACAATAAAATTTGTTAAAATATTAGCAGTATTTTTACTATGTTAAATAAGTTTCTGTTCAATTTACAGTTTCTCATTACTATTTTACCAGTCCACTTAAATTAATTTACAAGGCTATATAACCACAAGGTAAGTGTTTTTGTACAAAATTATTGCCTCCTCAATATATTTTAAATTGTTACAGAGATACATCTTTATAAACATCCAATTAATTCACAAACTGAATCAACATATTACAGTATATAAAACAACATACAGCCCCTTTAAAAAAGACAGGGAATGCAACAAGCAGAAAACCTTTGTACTGCAAGTTTTTCCCTCATTTTTATTGAACGTGTATTCTACTCTGCTGAGTTATCAGCTGGTCCTTAAAAACGTGAATATTTTTATAATACAAACTGTCACACCTATATACAGAAAAGATGCACTGAAATTTACTTCATTTTTGAGTGCATTTTGTTCACACAACATGAAGTGGTTGGGGTTTTTTTTCTGTGAAATTCCAAAGCTAAACTGCAGATGCAAAAATTCAGCAGGTGTTGTGTGTAGTGCAATTGTGAGACGTCTTCTCTGAAGCAGAGAAGAGCCTGTGTGAAGCAGCACCAATGTGAGCTCCTCTGAAAGCAAGGTACCAGTACTATTTTATCTATCGCTCGCTCTCTCCCTCCCTCCTTATCTCTTCCCTGAAGCATCCAGTGACATCAGGTCACACTGCAGTAGGGAAGGCAAAGATAACAAAATACCAAGTTAATCAAAGTGCTGAGCTATCTACTTCCAGGTCTTTCCTTAGTGGTGGTCTTACATTTATCTATACAATAGAGATGAGAAGACCTGGCACCTTAACACAACTCTACAGATCTTCTCTCTCTACAGAGGGAAAAAAAATACCAATCTCCTCCAGTACAGAAGAGCAGAAAAACTAAAGGACAAAAAAAAACAGAACAAACACCCCAAACCCAGAATAAACCATTTCCTGTTTTCTGCAGTCATCACCAAAACCCTTGCTCTGAAGCAGTAAGTTAAGATGAGGATCTAGTTAAACACATGGGGAAAACAGAAACAAACTGGATACATTTCCTGCATTTATCCTCCTTTAAAATACCTGTGCTAAAATGGAGATGAGAATGAGATAATATACATTATGTATTTTGGAGAGTTTGGTACCTCTTTCTTGCTTTCAGAAATCCTTTCACCACTGTAGCACCAGAAGAAGTCTAACACACCATACTATAGACCACCGCCACCAGAGGCACTTGTCTGGATTCTTCCCTGGAGCTCGCATCAGCTTTGCTAACATTGATTAGAGGTCTAATTACTTCTTATGAAGCCTAGGACTTTCCCAGATTTGTGCTGGAGAGGTAGTCCTTTATGAATTATGGATTGGTCATGGTAGTTCAGATTCTGACACAACCGGGACCATCCCATGACCATACTCTCTGGTACTGCACATGTAACCCTGCAGTTTCTTAGGAGCAGGAAACTTCCCAATATTACCTCCAGATCAATGGATGGGGTGATTTTCTGGTGTTCGGTCTCCTGCCTAGACTGCTACACAGAGTTGTGCTTCTGAAAGGAAGTCAAGATGCTCAGAAACAGATGGAGAAGGAATACATAAAGAGGCAGGGATGGAGGAACTAAAGTTGAAACTGATATTTGAGTCAAGGAGAAGCTTGGCTGATCTCCAGAACCTAAGAAACTACTTCTAGTTGAAATCTGCTACTGGTCGAGCCAGGTTTCAGTTCAGAGCTCTCAAAACACAAAGCAAAAAGGGATGAGTATCTGAAATATCAGTGCTCTGTTACCAGATTTTTCGCATTGGTGACCCACATCTTCCACACGAGAGCTGTAGGGCACGTCACCGCACCCCACCGACAGCAGTTAGTGCAAATCCCGTAGAACAGTATGAAGAAGCAAAACCAGTCTACACGTTGGTTTCAAGTCCAAGCAAGCGTCCCATCCGCTCCATGTTCTTGTCAATTGTGGCACGACACGTGATTTCTTTAGCACACTCCATGGGAAACCAGCCTCGTTCGCCATCCCGCAATCGTTCCCCTTCATACCAACCTGCAAACAAGTGTAGTAAGTTTTTTTATATTGTAATTCAATTATATTGTTTGAGATAATATAAAATAATTGCAAACTAAAGAAAGTAATGCAACAGAACTGATAGGATCTTTGATTTCATTGTAATACTGAATAACATAATTACATCAGGACTTAGTACTTCAGGCATCACTGAATCAGCACGTCATGAGGTAGTGGAATCACTGGAATGTCCAGCAAGAATCAATTTTGATCTTAGGGTACTTAATGCTATGGAAAACAGGCAAAACCACCATGCTACACCCCTATATTTAACAGGCAGTGAAGCACAGTATGTGACACAACTAATAATGCATGTTTCTCTTAGGGAAACCTCATGCTCATTCAACTAAAACGTCTGAGCTCTATCTTCTTAGGTAGAATTCAGTTTCTTATTTGACATTTCACATCTCAGAACCAACCAGCACACACTTTCTGCAGCTGTTCATCCATGTAAGTTATGATAGGCAGTGAGTTACCTTGAACATCTGTTCCCTAGAGAGGCTGTCCTTTGGAAGCCTGAACCGAAATGCTCACATTTTTCTTGGAAGCTAAATCTTTATCCATTGTATGGCCAGTGCTATTAGGAAACAAATTTTTCTAGCTGGATTCACCTGCAGCAGTGACAGATGGTTACTAACAGCAAAATTCTCACTTACCATCATTTACTTTTTGATAAACCAAAACAACATCAGCAACTTGAAGAGAAAGTTCATCCGACTGCTTTGCTGTGTAAGTTCTGATGATTTCTACCTGAGTCAAAGCTGTGGAAGAAATAAGCCAGGCTGAATTAAACAGTTTGCATAACACCTATAATTTATTTTAAAAATTTCCATCTTAGAGTATACTCCCCCCAAAACCCAAGGAAGGTAGCAAATTATGCAAATGGCTTCCTACCTGAGCAATTACACATAAATGGGATAAACATACAAGGGAAGAGGCTTTGCACTTTTGCTAACAGATTGAAACAACTGACCAAACTAGTGTTAATGAATGCAAACAGAAATCACTGTGTGAAACAAAGCCTCGAAGAAGTCCCTGTGCACAGGAAGGAAGGGCAGTTCACATACACTAAAGCAAGAGAGCCCAGGAAAAAATCTGGACCACATTTCTAAGGGTATTTGTAGTCTACACTTGCTCACGTCCCCACTAAGGGGCAGCGCGTTTCCATCTCCTGTCAAAGCTCTCTGAAATCTTGTCAGTTGTAACTTACTTGTCCTGTCTGTTTTCTGCCCGTCTCTGTCCTGTCCCAGCGCTGTAATCCAGCGAGCTCTGTCGCTCCTGCAAACAGCAAAGACAAAACTCAATTTCCCAACTCCTGCTCTTGATAATGGTCAAGTCTACTTGCCTTTTCAAAATTCTGTGTTTAATTTTTTCCTCTTATTGGGTAAATAAAATAAAACCTCCTTTTTCTTCTCCTCAAAATATGGCCATAAGGTACGATACCACTTCAGTATTATACTATTCAAATATAGTTAACTATGTTAAGCATGCTGGATTAGGAAAAAAAGAAAAGCCTCTATACACAGGACCTACTGGCATGATGTCTTATATACCTTTAATTATTGTTAAGTAATGCAGACAGACTTCCCTAGTGTCTGTGACTAATACATATTAGTAATCTAATAAAAAAATAATCTAATATACAAAGGATCCTGATAAATGTAATACAGCCATTTTGATACACAATATCAACAGGTTTCCTGTAAGAACTACCTGCAGCATGCACTTAGAATGAAAAGCAAGAATGAAAAAAACCTATGATTATTTTTTTTATGTCCCAATACACATTCATCCTCAATGATGAAACTACGGCACGTGTCCTTCCTACTAACATTTGATCAAATGGTCAAAAACTACAGCACATGCTACTGTAGACATTTCAGTCACTAAAAGGTGGTGCTAAACTTATGTTTCAACCGAAATAAGAAAGTCTGTATTAAGTTTTGCGTGAGCTTAACTTTGTGCCCTTTTTTTTTTCAGTAACAGGTGTTATTTATACTCTCCTTTCCCTGTAACCATTCTTAAAATTACATTTCCTTTCAAACAACTCTGAGAAAAATGGGATAATCACAGAATCATAGGGGTTGGAAGGGACCTTCAGAGATCAGCTAGTCCAACCCCCTTCCCAGAGCAGGTTGGATACCAGACTGTCTCCCAGTCTAAGTAGATATTTCTTCATAATCTGTGTATACCATGTATTTTTTGCCTTATTCACAGGTGCTTTTGTACTTGATAATCCCACAGCACATGAACTGACAAAACATGATCAAACTGCTAGAAATCTCTGCATCAGTGCAAACATTCAAGTTTTACACGTGCAAAATTCTATTCAATAAGCACCCTAAACCATCCGGTTTGGCCCTTCCTTGTGTAGATCCCCTGCCCGTCCTTCTCAAAGTTAAGAGAAAGTTAAGTTTTTCTGTGCCCTGTATATAGATGATAATACTCTACAAAAATAGGTGACTTCCAAATAAGGTAATTCTTTTCAGAATTTTTTCTCCTGAATGACAAATCTGCTAGACTGCTATTTATATTACAAACAGTATATAGCAAATCAATAATAAATCTGCAGAACAAAATGTCTTTTCTTTAAAAAGCCAGACAACTAAAAATGCACTGTATTTTTTTCCCCTAATAAAAATGCATTTCCAAACAAGTCTGAATCATCTGCTTACTTTATAATGAGATCTTTACTAGAAATCATTAACAATCTATAGTTTCTTTCAGGGTTATTCTAAACTTTGAAAGCAAACCTAAAACTGTAAATTTTTCCAGGCTGGGACACATCTGGAGCACTCTGTTTCATGTCTTCTGTCCCGCCTCCAGCTTCCACTAAAACAGATAAAATCTTTCACTTTTGTGAAGGGTTGTGTGGAAGTTAATGGCACCACAGAGAAATGATGGCCTCTCGCATATTTGCACCCGAAAGAACAAGACACTTCTTGTTGTGCATTTCTAAAGCGGAACACTCTTCCAAACTGCGTCAGGAGAACAAGGACCACCTCTATCCCAGCACAGCTCCACAGCTTCCTCCAGGCAATGCCAAACTCCTCCTCCCATTTAATCCAGTACTGGTTCCACTTCTGCACCATCCAACCATTATAATAGACAATTCACAAACCACTGCTCCAGGACAAGAGCGTTCTGCCTTCATACCTTAACAACATTCACCTGCCACCACCGTTGTGCCTTAGGATGCACCTGAGCCTATCTCCTTCTCCTAATACCGGGTTCTGCATATAGACCACAAGGTACAAATGCCACATTGCTAAAACAACTGTCAGTTAGATAAGATATTTAGTAAGGAACGAACCAGCACAGAAAAGTATCAGAGATGGAGCTTAAGTGAATCTCTGCAGTCAGATTATTCGAGGTCTTCTTCTCAAGATAAGTTTGGAGAAAAACTTCCCTCAACTACAACAGTAAAAGCAACATTTTCCTCATAGTAACCTGCGTTACACTTGGATTCGTGTGCTCAGTTACTCAGCCTGCACAGCAGCACAGTGTGCCACAGGATGAGATGGGAAGGGCCTTACAGATCCTGGAACTCCGACTCACCACCTCAATTGCTTGTAATGGACCTTTCATTATAAATTTAAGAACCCACAGTTGTTCAGCACCGAGTTCTGTTCCTTGGGGTCTGTAATGGTCTCACCTGTTTTGTAGGACAGCTATATATTGAAGCAGGCTGTAGAATCCAGAAGTATAGAGCACTTTCAGCTACAGCATGCTATTTACTCTTCTGGTTTACTTTAGGTACTTACCCTCCAGACATAATGGTTATTAGATAGAAGTGCTACGTTAACAGGTAAGCTTGGCAGAAAACCTAGGTCTTGACTTCCAGTTCTCAAAAGGTGCATTAGAGAAATATGTAAACACATCACACTCAGCTACAGCAAAACCCAGTGATAACTCAGTCATATTTGTAGCTCAAATTAAACAATAAGAAACCTCCATATTCCAATATGTAATCATTAGATTGTGTAGTTTACTTAACACTTGCATTATGTAGCAGAACTTTGATTTTTTTATTTTTTTTTAACCCTTCCTTCCACAACCCTCAAACTCCAGAAATCCAAACTGCTTAAATCTCCCTGCAGCTCTTATTTGCCTCACCAATAACACCTAGAAGGGATTCAGCAATCCCTGACTAGGGAGCTGGCAATGTCCAGGGCACAGTTAATTCCTGGCCTGAAGACCCAAAACAGTAGCATGTCATAACGGATACTTCAGTTCACAGAATTTCAGCAGATGCACTCAATTTTCCATTATTCCTACACCATGACCTCAAGGAAAGAGAGTGACGCTAAGATGACATACTCTTAACAACCACAGATTCCTCTCATGACAAGATTACATTAGAGAAACCGAACGAGGTTTGCAGAGCCTGTATTTTATTCCAGTAATATTTATTGCTATGTCTGGGGGTGTAGTATATATTTCCCACATTCAATCAGAAAGGTTTGTCAATGTTACAATGTTACTTTCAGTGCCTCACTCTGAAAACACACAGTTAAAATACGAACAGTGCAAATGCCAGGAGTTGGCAGGTGTCGCAGTGAGCGCCTCAGTGTTACTGAGCAGGGCACCAACAGCGTCCACGACAGAGGGACATTTCTGCAGTAGCAGCACTCCTCTGGTCACTGCTGATCGGGCACCACAAAGACTGCCCGCTTGGAAACTTGTTTCATTTCATTTTGATTTAAACTTGCCAGACAGAAATGCTGAGCATTTCATGCTACTGTGCCTGTGGCGGGGAGGCAGCCTGCTGAGATGTTCAGGTGAAAAATTACAGAAATGGTAACTATGGACTTACTGTGTCTCTGTTCCCAGGAGCATCTCCACCTTCTCCCCCGCGTGGTTACTGAGCACCGCCAGCCGGAAGAGGTGAGTCGCAGAACTCTGCCGCGAGTAGAGCATCGTCGAAGCGTTCTTCACAGGAGAAGAAGTCAGGTCCTCGCTGTCACACTGTTGTACCACCAGCTGGTCCCTTAAAGAATAATCCGTGACATTGTAATTCTCTTCACTGCAGAACAAAAAAGGGAAGAAAAAACCCACAAGTTTAATGTTTAGTTTTCCATTAAGTATGTCTGGAAGCAAACTCGGTCATAGAATCCACTTTTAACTGCACAGTGGGGCATGATTACTCTGACACCTCAGGTCTTCATCTTTTCTATTTATTTGTTTTTGAAACTACCTATTTTCCAAGACAAAGTAGATCAGGTTTTAAACCTTGTGGATTTTCATTTAGTGGCACAGTTAAGTGACGTTGGCTGAGAGGGTATAAGCTCAACTTACTCAATTTGAAAACAGGCACAGCAATTTTATAGAATTGTGCTGCTTTTTCTTCTGTAGCTTCAGATGAACAACAGACTTTAATTTTACAATGTTCTAGGAACAAAAGTAAAATTTCCCTTTACCTGTGCCTGTAAAACTATGGTATGCATTCTGCTTCTAGAGAAACACTATTGATCCTCATTTTAAATGCAGGATAATCATCTGTACTCCTTGTCCATCTGCATGTAGGTGATCTAATCTAAATACTATTTTACAGTATTGTCAATTTTAAAAATGGGCAAAGGTTTGTCACACACATGGTCTTGCAAAATGCACTGCGCAATTCACCTTTTAGAGAATACTTTGTATGTATATATATATGTATATACCTCCTCTAAGCGGTAAGAATAAAGATTGCTACATGTGCTTAATAACTTCCCAAAAGCGACTAGAAAGAATTCTAAGAAATTCAGCAAGTGAGAAGCTCTGCTTTCCTTATGGTTGAAATGTAGGTGGAGAAGTGGACAAAACTTATCTTCGCTGATACACCACCATGTTTGACACAAAAAACAGAAGACCTCAGAACTACTTCTTTCGTCAAAGTCATCGAATGTTGAATTATGTCAAAATGACATTATGGTAGTTTTCCCAGATATGTGAAACTATTAGACATCACAGACATTAGAACATAAAAGCATTACTGACTTTAACAACAGAAGGACTTAAATAAGAACATTCGCTCTTTCCCAAACAGCATGCTTTTATTTCTGAATATGAGAGTCCCTTCGGCTACTCAGTATCTTCCGGACAGGTGAAGGCAGGGCAAAGACGGGAAGAAGCACGCCCAGACAAGGCACCCTGTCACATACAACAGTGATGGACGGCAGCAGGAACAGTTACTTCAGCCCACTCCGATTTATTTACAACATGCGCTTCACCTTCAGAATATCCAAACATCTTAAGCAGTGCTCTTACACAAGTTCAACTTGTCATCGTGCCTATTGGTTTTGCTACTTACTCATATCAAGGCAATACTGGAAACACATTTTTTTCCCAGTGAAAAATAACTGCGTTTCCAAGTTTTGAAGTTGTAAAACATATTTAAACAGTTAAAAGAATCCACATCATT
Source organism: Tringa tobata (assembly GCA_033628505.1). Classification (NCBI taxonomy): domain Eukaryota; kingdom Metazoa; phylum Chordata; class Aves; order Charadriiformes; family Scolopacidae; genus Tringa; species Tringa tobata. The sequence goes on from JAHREE010000176.1 coordinate 2,825,552, forward strand.
TACTTGAGAGATAGCAATTGATCACAAGAAAAAGAGAAGCCAGATTAAAAGGCCTTCTCGTTTCCACTGACACTTGTGAGTATATTTCCCAGAGTTGTCTTACATGTACTTCCAAGTTTACCAGGATACATCATCAACCCAGGACACTGATCAACTAAGTTACCTCTTAATTTCATGTAAGCTTGTAAACTTTAATGTAAAATCTAGTTAGACTTCAGCGTCAAGTGATAAAAAGCTATGCTAGAGCCTCATATGGTTCATTAAAATAATTTAAATTGAAAAAATATTTGAGAAGATTAATTTTGCGGCCAGAGATATACAGAAACCCAAGCACTGAACTGATACAAATCAAATCCCAAACACCTGGAACTGAAGCCGTCTGCAATGCTGACGGAGACATACTCCTTTCTGGCAGGCGCAAATGAAGCGTGTTCTTCCTTTATGGTTGCTCAACTGTTATAAGAAAATGGGCAGATGATGACTTAACATCTGTTGGGGTATATTCTACCCAGTTTATGAACTGTCGGAAAAATACCTGTGAATACCTCAGTAGTTAATATAATGGTCTTTATAATTCTTATGTTCATTCCTTCAGAAAAAGAATTTCTAAAACAAAACAACATTATGACTCAAAACATCAATTATTGCTGGTTTCTGTGACTCATGCAGCATTAGAAGAATTTCTCTATTCTTCAAGTGACAACAAGTTTACAGATCATACTGCATTTGTGGATTTTTGTGGATTGATAGTTCCTGCCAGTGCACCTACTGTAAAACCAGACGTCTTATTGCAACTATGTGGGCTATGTTTTCACTTTTGTTCTGTGAATTAAATACTTGAATTTATATTTTTTTCAGTACAGCCTTGTACATTCTCAAACAATCAACGTAGTTCCATTAGCATCATGTTCTAATCCTTCTTGCAAGTATTTTTTCTTCTCATCTGTTCTGGGGAGGCTGGGGGCTTTACAAAGGAAGCAGAAGCAATGACAGACAAGCTTAGTTAGATTTATCCTATAGAAGGACTGAAATCACTAATGCTGGTAAGAAGACGAACACCTTCCTTCTTCGTTTCTTTTTCTCCAAGTCTCAAAATGGTACTAACAATCCCCACCATCCACTGGTGTTTCCCACTGAAGGCTGGAATCACAACTCCCCATTCGGGTACAAAACATACCAAAACGTCCAAGAGCACTGTTGCAAGAACGTGAAATGGTTTTTAAAACTCTCCACACAGTTTTGATTAACCTTAGCTTTTGATCAGACTGTTGTTACCATGTTGCTTAGAGTAAAAAAAAAAAAAAAAAAATTAAAAAATAAGTCACATAGAAAATGAGCCAGACACAGCAAACTCTTTCACACGTGACTTCTTGGGTTCCAAAGTAGAAAGAATACAAGTTACAAACAGGTTTTGGTCTAATTAAAGGAATTTAATATGAGCACACTGAGAAGCTGGGAGAATCTTCAATATTTCAGCATATAGAAAACTAAGTTTTAATCTCTGTACATATAACCCAGGGATGCTACAAGGGATCTTAATTTCAAATGTGTTCTGTATGTCCTTATGTTTTGGGAAAGGAGTGCACACAGCTCATCCCTGAAACGTAACAAATTTAATTTTACTGTGATTGTCCTACTGTAGAAAAGTTTAAGTGTTTTAAAAGAGACTATGTGAGGGGAGGGAGTAGAGAGTATGGATTTAGGTTTCACATTCCCCTAAATCTAGCTCTAGATTCAAATGAATTCACTTATTTACAAAAGATGCTACTTATCACTTGAGGACAGTTGTTTCAAAGGCCATCTGTAGTAGCTGAGGGCTCCAACTGAAGGAGGAAAATAACATTTTATATCCAATAGCTATCAGTATCTCGCTTTGCCTTTTTTTCTTTAAATATATACTGTAAAATAGAGAAAAGTTGGAGTTGTTGGTTGGTGTGGGGATTTGGGGGGGATGGGTGTTGCTGTGGTTTTTTGTTCAGTATTTTAGTCTGGGCAATCCCTGCTTAGCCAAGAGCAGAACTAGCCAAAACAGCCAGGGATGCCACTATAGTTATTTGGGAATCTTGCATCTGAAAAAGCAATGTAGTCTATATATGTGCATAACAAATAATAAATGCATTCCTTAAAAAAAATAATCAACAGAGATAAACCTCTACAGATCCTTCCTATTTCTTACTTCCATTCAACAAAACAGCCTGACTGGAAACCACTAGGCAGTCCTCATCTTTTTACCTCCACAAACTCTCCTCCTCCCAAACGGGTAACGGGATACGCTGATAAAGCTGATGGTGCTGGCGTGAGCAGATGTGCGAAAGGGAACGTTAATCCGCTCAGGCAGGCAGCGAAGCAACAGGAACAACACTTAATACATTCCTTAAAATTCTTGTAATCGGGTAATACCAACAAGCCAACATTCATTTTCAGCTTAAGACTGAACTTTTTTGGTAAACTTTGGTTTAGATTCAGAACATGAAATAGGACTATTTTATATCCCTTTGCAGGGAATGCCTGCCTGTGTGCTTGACAGCACACAAATTGGAGCCTACATGATTACCAAGGTATCTGCAACACACAGAGAAATGGACCACCCAGGACATGGAAAGCAGAAGCCTCTGAAATACTTCATAGTGGCATGAGATACAGCCTCACAGCATCCATTAAAAAGGAAGAGAAAATCTGGTAGCTAAATACCATTTAACTAATACTTAATGAACAGGACAAGGCAGTTAAACCTTGTAGCTTCAATCAGTGAAACTGTAGTTGAGGAAGATTATGATGAATGAAGTGTCATTAAAATTAAAGAGTTAATAACTCTGGAGCATGCTGAGTGCACACCAACACAAGCCCTCCCTTTATCTTTTTTTATAGCTAAAATGTAACAGTTCTCATTATGAAAAGGTTTCTGGAACACTTGCTCACTTAGTATTAAAAATGCAGTTCTTCTGACGATGGTTCTGACATTTGAAAGCGTCCCTGAAAGGCGGGTGTGAGCAGTGATACAGGCCGTATCTGGTTGGACTGGAATCACTAACAGTCACCAACAGGACTTCTCCAACAGGTACCATCAAGCCTGGCCTTCAAGAAGTCAGGACTGAGCCGCTGCCGGCTGCTGCACAAGGTTCTGCATACACAGCAAACTGCTCAGAGGGGAGAGATTAACTTTTGGGCAAAGACAAAACAGCCCTAATTGGAGCCCTAAGTAATTAGTATTTTTAGCACAATAGCGAGGAGTTATTTTTTTCATGCAATGTTAAGAATCTTCTGAAATGCAACTGCTGGAGTAAAAACACAAACATTTAAATTCAGCTAGCCACAAATATTTCTGTCCACTGCTGTGGTGTCCATGGGAACACTGTGGGTGGGAAAACATCGCCAAAGCTCAAATATTATTAATAAACTTGGTCACTTGGGTAAAGTACATGCTTCAGGCTCAGAATATCTGGGAGACTTGCAGAAATCAGTCCTTTTCAATTATACCCATTTGTTTATGGCATCTTGCTAGAGTGAGTGAGTCTGATCATTAACATGAAAAGTTCCCAAATTTTGGCTTCTGGGCCCATTTAGGACAGTTCAATTCCAACAGCTGGAAGCCGTTATAAATCAAAAGTCCAACAGTTTGGATAAGATACATTGTTATAAAAATCTGTTTTACAATCTGGACAAGGAGCCATCACATAGGAAACCAATAAACAATGTAACAACACAGATAATAGGTTTTTCACTTTTTTCCCCAACTCAAACATTTACTTAGCTACCAACACAATAAGTTCACAGTAGTCCCATGAGAAAAGAAATGCGCTGTTTAGAAAAGTGCGATACGGCTCTGTGATGCGCTGCCAGTGATTTAACGAGACTTTCACAGAAACATTTCAGCCTGAGCTTTGATAAACACTGAATCTCAGAAACATGTTCACATCAGTACAACAGCTGCGGAGAAAAATCTATTCACTTTTCTTCCCATCTTTATAAAAAAATCATTTCATTTAATTATTTTTTCCCCTCCGTGGTAATTTAGCTTCCTCTTTGCTTAAATAATAGCGTTTTCTTCCCAGGTTTTATATCATACCTCATTCCTCAAAGTCTACTTAAATTATGGATCAGAAGTTTCACAGAAGGCTGTCTTTTAAAAATAGCTGGTATTTGGCTTAACTGACCAACCCAGATGCAAGATAATTGTTCTTCAAAACGGTTTTTAGCCTCAGGAATAAGGCTTATCTATCAAGTATTATCTATGAGCAACAGCAGAGGATTTAAATTCCATTCAATTTAATAATTCTAAACCTCCCCTCAATCATAGTGATAAAAATTTAAATAGAGACTGCTAGGAGTTGTATCCCATACATCATTCTCAAAAACAGCTCAAGCATGAAAAGCATGGAGGGGAATGAAAATCACTACTTCTTTATCCTTCCAAAATGTCTCCCTTTGCTAGGGCATCAAGGATGAACTTTTTAATTTGTTTGACAATTTGGAATTTCAGTTGCGTTTGGCAAAAATAAATCCTGTTTAACAAGTAATTACTTGTCATTTCTAAATGCAGTCTGATAGAGAAATATTAAAAAACTCAACTAACTTCTTAATTCACTTACTCTCTCTGACACAGCACATTAAAACATATAAGTGGCTTTACAAATGTTTACTGAACTTAAAACACATTTAGTCTGTATTTCCTCCTGGTTTATGCTGCAAATGTACCAGGTCCACATCCTTCTCTTTGAAACTCCTTTGTTCTTTCAAACAAAAATGTAGCTAGAAGTTACTTAAAACCACTGTAGATGTAACCTGGTTTGCCGTTCCAAAGCCAGAAAGCTTTGGTTTTCATCTTCCATAAAGGGAGGCACACACAATATCATGATAATTTTGAAAGACAACAATAACTCAGCTGTTCTCTCTGCAATTCACAAAGGCAATTTTATACTGGTGACACTCTTACCTCTTCTTCTTGGTGATAATGAGGACATCATTAAAGAGGAAGAAGTACACCTGCTGTTTAGATGTTCTTTTAGAAAAAAGTCCAGTGTCTTCTACATATGCTGTTAACTCGCCCCTTTTCACTAACCATCGTGAAGAGGAAACCAACGGAAATGGCTACAAAGCAAGAAAACAACATTTTAATCCTTTAAAACCAGAGATGTTTTTAGACACAGATAACAGAATTCTATATATTTGGGAAAAAAATGCTTGAATAAACTCAAAGCTCAGAGATCATGAGTACAAGCATGAAGCAGAGGTTTCCGAAGTTTAAGGTAGATTCATCATTCACACAATACACAAGTCATGGTCTGCAAATACTTGAAAATTACTCATGCCCAACGTAATTGTTCATCTAAGATAAAAATGAACAGACTTGATTGGTCATACTTGGCATGGAATGGACTATGTGAGATCTCCTAAGGAGATTAAAAAGACTCTCTCCCAGGAGTAAGTTTTTATAGAGTAAGCAATCATTCTTTAAGCACGTATGAGCACTGGATTTTCCTCTTGGTACCTCACAGCTTTTCTGCCTCAACAATTGGAAAGAGCTTCAGCTTCTCATCTCAAACAGAAGGGCAACTGTGCATCCCGTTTCATCACATCCCTAAGGCCAGTTAAAAAGATGCTGTGCCTTCTTTCTGATGGTGTATTCTGTACCACGTACAGAATAAAGAAAAAGTAAATTCCTTTAACAGATAAATACATCATACAATCCACTTTGAAGTATTCTGTATGTTAAAACAGACAAACAGATACAGAGAGAGCATGCAAGATCAGGTTGGTCCTAATACAGTACTGAACATTATTATTGAGATGTTCAGAGTATGCAGAATTTTTCTACATTGAAGTAAGGGAAGTGAAGAATGCTGGAAGGCTTTGCAATCAAATGTGGTAAAATCCACTTTCTGCTCTGTAAGTAAACTGAAGTTCCATCACAGCTCTTCCAAAGACACTGTAAAACAGTACGTGATATGTAAGGCTGGAACAAGCTGTCCATGTTAATGCCAAAACAATACAGTTTGCTCATGACATTGTAAATTCACCATTGAGCCCATCAGAGCACCCTCTCAGAGCAGAGGTGACAATCGCTGTACATCACTTGTTCCAGGAAAAGTCAGTCAGGTTTGCATAAACCTTCATCCCTCAATTTTTGAGGCGTAGGAAGAATCATTCTTCCAAGGTGATTACCAAACCAAACCACTTCTGTTTTTTCCCTTGATAGCAGGAAGGGAAGTTTTTCAGGTACTTGCTATTCTCAGTAGCAGCTCTTGAAGTATCACAGTTATCCGTCTGCTGCATAGCTTTATTTAAGATGGCTACTTAAGGATACTATAGCTCCTCTTCATCTAGTTGATGTCGTTGAACTCTAAATGTTCTGTGGAGCAGGATCTCCTTTTCTCTCTATGGCGAGGACGAACGATGCAACAGCTGAAGCTCTGATCAGAGCTGCCTGATGTGAAGACTAGGCTTTATTAATCCGAATTATTCCCAACTGCACGAGGAACAGACACCATAGAAGGACTTTTTGTTTCTCTGGGCCACGAACACGAAGGGAGATGCGAGACTGCACGTCCTGATCATACCGAGAACAGATCATCTCTGAAGCTGTACCATGACATGCGATGCCAGAAAGACAAAGGTCCATTGCAGTGCTGGCAGCTGTCCCACTGACCAGGGTTCCTCAGTCAATGATCTCACTGACGGTTGCTGCCACAGAAGCCAGCGGAGCTGGTGCGTGGGAATGTTTCTTCAATGGCAGAGCAAGGACAGGTTCTTTCTGCCAGACTCTGCTGTCACTTCACGATAGTCCAAGCAAAGAGACTGGCTTCCTCCCTGGGTTTCACCCCTCACCTTTAGAAAGACCTGTTTGGGTTCTAACTTGAATACTGAAAATGCTGGTAGTTCTGTCTCTCTGCACCTTTGGGTGTTGCCCACGTACTGCACAGAGCATCTGAAGATGCCCAGTACCTCCCCACGCTGGTACCAAAAGGGACCAGGCTCAATGGCTTCCGCAGGCCACGCCTGACCTGCATGACCAGCACCTTATGGGTCCCACACAGCACCATTAGAAAATAAGAGGCATCCACTTTGCCCACACTTACTGATATTTCTACCTAAAACCTGCCACAGTAAATGGGCGCTCGCTGCTAAGTTGTGTGGAGCTTATATATTTTTCTCCATCCCAAGCAAAATAATCCAATTTTTGTTTCTACTTTCAATGTAACTGGCTTTCTGCTTATCAAACTTCCCTACCTGCTTTGATGTTCAGATTCATTATTGGTATTGCATGATTAGACTAACAAAGACAACTGCTTTTTTTCTCTATGTTTAAAGCACCTTTCACATGCTTGTAAAAAACATTTCTTCATTCAGTTTGTCAGCTGTCTTCTCCATTCTGCATGGGTTGTCTTTTTATATCTTTTAATCACTTTAGCTGCCCTTTACTAAGCTAATTTCAGCTTGTCAATACTTGCCCCAGAGCACTAAGCCAAACCCAAAAAGCAGTGCTTTGACGGTGATCTTCCTGTTGGAAGAACAAAATATTAACTTCCTAATTTTACGTGCAGCCTCCCCTTTGTTAATGAATTTTGAGAGATGACTTTACAGTGACTTTGAAATGGCACAAGACAAACAGTTATTCCAAGGAGGCTTCTTCTGCCGCCCCCAGCACCACAGAACCCTTCCCTTAGGGGCAGGGCACTAATGGCAGATGAAGGTCTCTTGAAATCGAAGTCTAGCAGCCCCCTGGAACTACTGCCAGTTGTTACAAATTAAAGAAGCCTTACACTTTTTACCTCCCTCCAGGCTGATTTATTTCCCAGTACTCCCAGAACAGGCAGGAATGAATGCTCACCCTTGCCTGGTTCTCAAAACACGGACATCCACTAACAAACCCTTTGCTAGACTGTGGACCTGCATCAGGGACCTTTCAAAACCTGTATCGTTTCAGAGTGACTACTGATAAACACCAGCAGATTTCATTCATCTGCTCTGATGCCAAGTATTTTTACATTCACACTACCAAGATAATATTAGTGTACTGAATCCTAAAGAAACTCCCTTTCCACATTTTTTCCCCAATTAATCTTAGCTCTCATGTTTTGTTCATGTTTTGATTAATGTGACTTTTTTGGTCCATTTCTAGTTTCCTCTTAGCCATTAGTTTGTTAAATGCATTTTCTATTGTATTCTTCAATTTGAAAATGCAGAATTTTGTTTCAAACAATAGATTTGTATCCAAGTCTATTAATAAATCGGAGTAAATAACTGTAATTTCAAGTTCATAAATTGATCTTGTCACTCAGCTCAGCCCAGTGGATAACTTGGACTTCTATCCATCCAACTTTATTGCTTTCTCCTATGACATCCTATTATTTTTCTTATGGATGGTCAGCTTATTAAAGACACATCATTAAACCTCACAGGCTGTGAAGGCCAGTTTAGCTCCGTGCTCAAACACGACAATCCCAGAGAAGCTCCCAAGCTCCACCACTGTAATCAAAGAAGTTTAACATTAACATTCAGCTGTAAAAAAACTTGGCTTACTTTCAGTCAAAACTCTGCTGGTTCAGTACCTCCAAGTGACATGAAAAATCAATTTTTTAAACAAATGGCTTTTATGTTTCCTGAAACGCAGTAATGGTTCCATGAGACAATACAGGAAAGTGGAACATCAGACCATACCCTACCAGCGACACCATTGCGCTTTTGGGGACTACAGAATCGAAAGACTTTGGGGTGAATGCTCCTTCAACACGGAAGTCACAGAGAAGTTTGTTTCATGAACACAAACCAAAAACCCCAAACCCACAACCTTTCTGGTGCTAACGATGAAAAATGTAAGAATAAAAACTTCTGTATCTTAATTAAAAATTAAATACTATAGATTAGCCATTTACAAAAGTGACATCCTATTTGAGTAGCTTCTCTTGTACTCCCATGAAATACTCCACAGTTACATCTAACAAAATAATAAAAAATACCAAAACACTCTGAGGTTGGGCAAGAACAGAAATAGTTTACCTAATTTATAATGGTTATAAAACAGAATTATAGCACCACAGTGATTGTTTTACAGACAAAAAGTACTTTAACAATTTCTATTTGAGGATGAACTAAAAATTCATCTAATCTCCGAGTTCATCACATTTTCCTAGTTGACTATATTCCAGAGGCAGCTTTTTACTTTCCTATTAATTTTTTCTTAATTACCAAAAGAGTACATCACACAAACTATCTCCTTTCTATACAGAACAAGCTGTTAGAATTTAAAATGTATTGAAACTTGGCCAAAGCAGTCTTTTATACACCAGCTGGCGAGCTCTCAAACCACAGATAAGGTCTAAACCACGAAGTGGTTAGATTTAAGATGCACAAAGGAAAAAAAAAAAAAAAACTTGCATAAAAATGACAGAAAAACAGAATACAGAAAGTTGCTGTTCCTTGCTGCTGGTGACAGCGTGTACAGGGAAGAGCTGTGGAACCGGGATCAATGGCAGGCATCCTCTCCCCACGGGGGAAGTAAGAGACAATAAACCATTTACACACTTGGACACTGTTGGGTACTTCTGAAGATTTGAAAACTATGAGTGAAACCGCAAAGCAAAGCCCAAGACTTCAGACCACCCAAACCACTCTCTTAGACTATCCAAAGACTCGAGACTGTTATCCGTCATTGTTAGCAAATGTAGCGATGTCACTCGTTAAGAGATGTTTTGTTTATTGTTGCTGTTGTTATAAATAAATATTATTACGATTCTCAGCTTTTAGTTAAAGTTTGAAAATAGAGATACTTCAGAGAAGTTGAGAAACATCTTTTTGGAGACAGCGTTTCCTCAAGACTGACCAAGATCCTTTAAAGAACCGCATCTTTATAACCATGAACCTCTACTTAGTACATGTATGATAATGAAAAAATCTTTTCACAAAACAAAGCTCATTATGTAATGGTATGAGACATTATTTATAGAAATAGTATTTTAACAAACATTAAATAGAAAAAAGTAAATATACTTGAAGAAATACTTTGGAAGTACAATAAAACCCTTACTGACTATGACCATGTCTGCTATTTTTTCCTACCCAAAAGACTGACAGGGGTTTTTTAATCACAGCCTAAATTGTATTTTCGGTACTAGAAAGAAAAAATTTGGAATACGTCAGTATCCTAAGACTTTTTTAAAATTATTTGAGGGTTAATACCTCCTGTACCAGCAAAACAAAAACTTGGTATTATTAAAATGAACTGTGTTGACAAAGGTGTATTTTTGCTTAAGCTATTTCCCCTCCCCTGGAGCCGGCTGTTGCCCAGGTTGCTGTTCCAGGCAGGTCTCACACAATTCTGGTTGCGCCTCCAACGCTGCCCGATTTGCCATCACAGGCAAAGGTGGGGAACTCCAGGGTTCCCAGGATTTCAGGTGGGGCCCAGGCGTTTCACAGCACTGAGCAGGCAGCACTCGCAGGCTCAGTCATCCCCCACAAAAAGGATGACTCTTCAAACTGACAGTTTTTACAGTGAACTATTAGAATCTGGTAGAAATAGACTGTAATAAGGTGACTGGAAATAGACCTCTTTTTTCTTTTATTTCACACTGCTGTAAATCCAGATAGTCAAATACTATTTTGACTAAAAGTATTTACTTTGGCACACTTTTCCTATCACGTATGTGAGAACATCTCATCATACAGCAGCAGTTGGCCTCTCTCCTCATGGCAAGATCTTCACGGCAACTTTGTCTTTACAGCAAAGATTACTTAATTCAATATATATTAAAAAAAATCTATTATAAAATAACCCTTAAAATAAAAATGAACAAAAAGTTTTATTTTTTATCCTGCTATAATACATTATTTCTTTGTAAGAACTACGGTGTGATATGAAGATGCCATTAAAGTTCCACTGTTTACTGCAACAAACAGTTGCAAATACCAGTTCACCCTAAAGAAATACACAATTTGTTCCTCAACGGCAGGTAGAAATCTAAGCAAAGCTTCAGATCTGCAGCTCACAGCAAAGAGTCAGAACTTGTTCACACGCTGCCAGACAATGTGCTGAAGTGAAAAACAGAATTGCTTTGCAGTGCAGTACCTCCCCCCAAAACATCGCTTTCATCCATCCAAAAAGTTCCCAATCTGCAAGAGGTTTCACCAGATTTGTCAATCAGGCAGGTGACACAGCTGTGTCACACACTCAGTGCCGCAGCCACCACTGCCAGCAGAGAACAGCAACAATTCTACAAATTAGAGATGATGCCGTGCATTTCTCCGCTGCCATTTTATGTGAGGAAGAAAGGGGAAAAAAAAAAGCTATTCAAGCTCTGAGAAGCCTTGAGGAAACAAATGAGAAGAAGGATGGGCACAGAGGCAGAGCAACGTGTGATTCTGTGTGTGAACTGGGGAAAGACCATCACACACATTGTTATGAACAACATAAACCAGCATGAAACTGTACCATGACTGATATTACCTGGTACTGTCACCCCAACAGGGAGTGTTTCATCCACAAAGGTAAACCCAGAGGCTGGACATGCCTCATTCTTCAGAATTAATGCTAATTTATTTAAAAAAAAAATTTAAAAAATCTCAGTACTCTTCCTGAAAAGCCTCCATCTGAACCTTAACCTGCTGGGTTACATGCAACACTCCTCAGTGACTCTCAGCTTCCAGGGCTTCAGCTGCCCCAGGATATGAACTTGTCTTCCTTAACTGCAAAGTCCCGTCAATATTACAGCCTACACTAATTTACTTTGTTCGTGCTGGCAATGAACCTATCACAACTTAAGATATAGTCAAAACTATTCATAGGCTAAATGATTTATGGTCAGAAATATCACCATCGTACCTTGATTTTAAATTCCAGTTGGGAGTTAATTGTGTACATCATTTCTGTCCTTTCCATTTTCCGAGCACCTTCGTTGCATGAACGCACCAGCTAGAAACAAGACAACATTTAACAGGTTTAACGTGCTCAGAACTTACGATACAAATTTTGTTCCTTTATAAAATGCACGTCTGAGGAAGCATAAAACATGCAAAGGAACTGACATTTTCACACTGGGTCACAGACATCATGTTTTCAAGACCAGACTGAACGTGGCCCTGAGTGAGCATGTCTGAGCTGACAGCAATTCTGCTCTGGGGCCGGATGACCTCCCGAGATCTTCCTCCACCTGAATGATGCCACTACACTATGATAATTATTTATTCTTCAGGAGAGTCCAGTTGGTACAAAGGTTCAGTCAGAAGTTCTAACTTCTGGTTATAGTTCTCTGATCCAAGTTAATGATCAGCTCCAAAAGAAACAACCTCCCAGCCTGACAGATCAGTGCCAGGCAGGCGCTGCCATGTCTACCACACACCCCGACTCACTCATAGAAGAAAGCCCCAACACAAATGTTATTGTTCCGTCTTGTTAAACTAAGGCAAACAATATCCTAGAAAGTTTCATTGCTGCTGATCACCAATTTTTTTGAAAAATAAAAAAGGTAATCTGATTGCTGAGGTTCAAATGGAAGGAATCAGAATTTATTATACAAGTAAGTGCTGTAGAAATTCACAATCCACACATGGAAACGGACTGTGCTCTTCTTCCACCATTAATTCTTTGTAAAAAAGCATGACTACAGGAGAACAATTTTGAACAACTGACAGAAGGTGCTCTGCTTAACTTTTACAATAAAAACAGAAACAATGTTTAAGTTTGCTTAGAAGAATCAGACTTTCTTGTCTCTGTCAGGACAGTGTTTTGGTTTTATATGTATGGCCCACCACATGGCTTTCTGCTGGAATGAATAGCAGCAAATAGGATAAATTTGTCCAACTACACAATGAAACAGGTCAACAAAATGAGTAATGAAAATGCAAATTAATTATCAAGTAAAAAAAACCAAAACCATCAATTTCTCACAGTGAATTTCTGAAATGCCAAAAGCACACAGTGCAATTTAGAAAGGAAAACAGTCAAAGCAGGAAAAATTCCTCATCCACGTTAAACTTTTAAGGACATACCTTGCTCACTTCTTTCAGAGCTCGCTTGCAGTTCTCATATTTTGGTGAATCCTTAGGAGTTTTCTGACAAATCGTCTGAAATAAAATGTCAGTTACTTCACAGGACTAAGCAGCAAAGACAGTAACAAATACAGAATTTTACATATGTATTAATTGACATCAAAGAGGTGAAGTCACAGCTGTGGACTGGGATAAACGCGAACATTGTATGACTTCAGAGTGTTTCCTGAAACTAAGGAACGCTTCCTTTGAAAGCTTTTTGGAGCAAAATGATGTTTTGCACCTCTTGGCCAACCTCCATCCACAGCAGCACAGTGAAAGAGACAGACCATGTCCCTCCAGGAAAGGGAACGTTTCTGCTGTCTCGTCTCTAACTTTTTGCAAACCACAATAAAACCCCATTGCAGCCGTGTGTAAACAGGTTCTTCCTATTTCAAGTACCACGTTAAGCTTTTCCTGGAAGCTGAAATACTTATTTATGTACAACTGCACTTGCAATAAGAAAACTGCACCAGGTTATTCTACCTGACCTCCTCGTGGAAGGTAAGTATTTCCAAAGGATTAACAGAAAAGGCTCTTCAGGCTACACAGTGATGTGTACCATGGAAAAATATACATAACGGTAGTATTTTATTAAAACAAAAAAGCACATAGCAGGGAAGAGAACTGCAGCACCCAAACAGAGGAAGTACAGTACTTCATAACCAATAGGCCAGTAGCTACAGCCCTGAGGCTGGTAGGATATGATGAGGATATGATGAGACTGGAATGAATTGGGAATTGAGTATCAAAGAATAGTAATGTTAAAAGAAGAGTTATATTAAAAGAACACGCATCAAGGAGTAAAAACTGTGTTCTCACATCCATCAGTAAGGGAAGACGAGTAACTCTCTGCATGGGAAGAATGAGGAAAGAGATCATTGGTAAATTCCGACAATCTTCATGGGACTCAATCCGTGATAACACCTCTTTAAATGCTGGATTTTTGTCTCTGGTGGGGAAAAAGGGGGAGAGAATTAAACGGTATGTTTTAGCAAAGAATTGTGAAAGTTGCTAGATTTTAAATAAATCATGACTTTATGAATAGAAAAATGTGGTTTGAAGTAGTCATATCAACTAAGCCTTCAGCTTATTTACTTAGATATGCAAAACCAGTGTTGACACTCAGAAACCTCATCCTCCCATACAGGAAGGTGAGTGCAAACAGACTCGTATGTAACACACAAGGAAAGTGCGTCTCTGACACTGATTAAACTGTACTTATCAGTGGAAAGGGAATGTCACACATGACCACAAATAGGATTGGACTATGCAGCCAGGCATGTTTTCACTCTCAATTACTTCGAAGGAACTTGTACATTAAGGAGAGCTAAGCATGTCAGTACATGTTTAACTGGAAGCCATAGGTTTTGCACCAAATACCACAGCCTACTACTCACTCTTACTACAGAGGGAGTGATTTTGCAATCATATTTTAAAATTAGTTCTTACAGTAACTTCTGCAGTGTTCGCTGCTGATAGACTTCATTAGTGCAGTACTTTACATAGGGATCAAACGTTGAAGAACTATGCTTTTCAACTATATCACTAATATCATCAATAAAGATGTTATTCTGATGTCTTGCTTGAAGTTCTTCAAAGAACCTGTGAGGGGAAAAAAAAAAAAGAAATTACTCATTTTTACAAAAAAATAGCAGAGTTTCCCTTGCAACATTTTACACTTCCCCTGACACAACCTGTGACTTTTATAAACTAATGACAACAAATGGTTTGTGAAAGGGTGAGATCATCTCTCCTTGGGCAGAACGGTGAGGAAAATCTTTACAGGATATACAAAGCCCCAGGATGGCAGTGTCACCTGGCAGAGCTCAGCAGAAGCAATCCTGGCAAAGTTACTTCCCATTCTCTAGCTGCCAAAACTGAAACAGGATTACTGATCTGGTTAGACTAGAATTTCCAGAAATGGGGTTGAAAAAGAAATGAAACAACTTCAAACACAACATTAACACATTTCCCCTTGCAATAAAGGAAGTACAATACCAGAAATGTTCAATGAAACAAAGTTACGTGTGAACTGCTAAACTAAGACCAAAAAAATACATAGCAGGCTGAGCTGGACAAGGTGGTCATGTACCACATTCTTCAATCTACCATTAAAACCAAACACAGATTGGAAAGAGAGAAAATGAAAACAGAAACCAAAATCCTGAGCTGAGGTTTTCCCTTCAACACGCCTGTTCCAAGAACTTCCCTACTGTTCTCTGTTCCATGTCTAAGTCCCTTTGGCCTCTGCAAGCTTTCCAGTCTTCCCTGCACTGCTAGTTTAACCAGAAAACAAAAGCCTTTATTTCCACAATGCTCATTAGATATATTTTACTGTTTGGGGTGTATGAGCTGACACAGATTTGCATTAGATCTATTGCAGGTCATTAGAAATACCTCCACTGACACTCCCACATCACTGCAATCCTCTGAAATCAAGAAGCTGCTGAAAACGTCTCCAATACTAGTCTTGCCTGCAGCCCTTATAAAAGACAATTCACTAGAACAATCCGTAACTCCCCATAGTAAACCAGCTAGTAAAATACTCTTGTACAGCACAAAAAAATTTAGGAAATACTTGGAACAGACAACCTCACATCAAGCTAAAATATTTTGAACATGTTTTACCCCTTTATTACATTTTCTCATTACTAACACTGGCTCTTGAAATATCTGTCACCTTGTAGCATTTCATTTTTGGAAGGGCGCCACCAATGTTGTCCATAGTTTTTTCACAAACGACCCTCAAACACCTAAGAAGAGAAGAGGATGAACAGAAACTTATCGTACAAGTGTTTAACACCACGAGTTAACTAAAATTAAGACTTTTTTTCAGGTGTGCTTAGAAGCTGCTGCCTGAATTGAGAGGTTGTCAGACTCTCACTTGGTCAATCACATAGCCCAGAAGAATCAAATGTAGGGTTTTTTTTAAATTCTAAAATATTAATTGCAGATCGAACTGACTGATGTTTATCAGTATTGTCATTTAATGAAAACCAGGAAACTGCCTACAAATGGATATAATGCCATTTACTGCAGTGCACAGTCTTCTTCTCACTCTTCCCTTTTAAGTGGTGCAGCAGTATTTTTTAATGATCATGCCACTTTTGGAAGGCAGAGTCCACCACCCATCTTATTTCAACACACAAAATATTTCAAGTTGTCACTGACTTACATTACATGCTTTGTATTTGGTTTGTAGTACCAAGAGCAGTACAAGCTGGCAAAGGACACGAAGGAGGCCTCATACAATACATGGACAAATACTGTAGTTAACAGCGGCCTGAAATGTCATCAGGGTCCAAAAAGAGAAAAAAGAAAAAAAAAAAAAGCAGCTCCAAGTCACAGAGTCTACAATTTCTCACGAACAACAACAGTCAGATTTCAGCTGCTGACCACCATGAACTGCAGACGACTGGAACTCGTTTCTACTCTACTCAGACATGTTTACGGTTGGGAGAACTTCTCAGCGCGCTGCCAATTTACTTTACTCAGGAAATTAGGAAATACAACATTTCTTCTTGCTGTATGTTATGGCACACTGACAAGGTGTTTGACCACGTTTGGCTAGAACTTCCACTTTTAGAATTTGTCTGATGCTTTCATCAATTACATCATCAGTCACAGTCACTGTAAGAAACAGTAAAAATCCTAGATAGTAGAAGACTGAAAATAAAGATTAAAAAAAGAAAAAAAAGAGGGGGGCAGAGGGAAGCAGCACACCCAGGTCCCATCCTCCACAACACACACCGTAAGAATTATTACCTCTGGAAATCACACAGCAGAGTTGGAATCAAAAGCGGTCTTTTTTTGCATCCAATCTGCTAATTACTCTATACGATAAGTGAACCAGATACATCATAAAAATCTTTTACTTAAAATTTTAGGGCAGATTCAGTCATAAAGATCAGTACTGAGTGATCAAGTGTTTATATTCAATTTAACCAACTACAAATTAGTTGTGCTGTGTGAATGGCTTTTTTTGCTTAATACCAGAAGGATTTATTGAAAGCATTTGTTTCTGTTAAATCTAGAACTTTTCTGGTTTAAGTTAGATCCAATTAAGTGAAAGTCAAACAGCACCATAAGAGAGCATTTGATTTCCCTCATCTTATGTTGTTTAAAAGAAACGGCCAATTTGCAAACTCTGCAATTCCCCTCTCCTAAGGGCTACGTGCCAAATGTAGAAATGCAGGTTTAATTCATTTCCTGTTTCTTTTTATAGCACGGTATCTGGGAACACCAGAGATCTCACCAACACTGGAGTTTGCCCTGTCTTTACAACAAGGGTTCCCTCAAAGTTGGTGGCTCTTGTTAAGGATCTTCCTGTATCTTTATGCAGCTCATTAACAAGCTGGTAATTACCAGGAACAATGTCCTAATACTTGCTCAGGCAATTTTCTTACACTATTTTTTTTCCTGCTCCTTGGCACTGCCTTAATCAATGACTGATATCCACATCTTTATCAAAAATTCTAGTTAATTCAGCTGTATGAACACAAATGCACAGTGGTACATGCACAGTGTTACAAAACTACTCCACACAATTCACCTTTATAAGGTCCAAAATATGTCTCATTTCCAATTGCAAAACTCCCATCAACATCAATACAAGTTCTACTTGAACAGATGCCATGAAAAAATACACAAAACAAATGCCCTAAGATTAACCATTTTGGTCACTGTTTCCTCTCAACATTTAGTCTCCCTTCACTCCTAGATAAAGATACTGGGCAGGACTTATAGTCTTACGAATACTGTATCTCCAAAATCAGACCACACTGCATTAAAAATATTCTAATTAGGCAGATAAGAGAGATTTAAACTAGATAGGCCACATTAGTTAGAAAAACAATTATCTTACAGAATCAGTTATTATCAAGGAGCAAAAAGCATGTAGAATCAAATGACAGCACATAAGAGGAATATACAGAAAGGTCAGAGGTCCTTAAAAAAAATCTACATCACGGGTAACTATAGAATAAAAGTGGTATCAGAGCCTTTCTGGTGAGTGAGACTGGGAAAGAGCAGACTTGACGGAAGATCTGTCAGAAACTGAAATAAACGTGGAACACCAGAGGTCACCAGACCCAGGTGATCAGGACCCAAGAGGAAAAAAAATTCTCACAAAGTTACTATGGGATCATTTTATTCTGTTTGCAAAATGACAGAATACACGTAGCAGCACTGCCAGGCCAGCGAGAGGGGCAGATGGTGTAATATCCTCAGGGTCTTGTGTACAGGTTACGTACCAATCATAGAATCAAGGTTCTCAAACATTTATCTGACTTTTTTTCCTACCACTTACAGTACTAATTTTTTACCTCTTTACAGGTTCATGTAATTCTCCAATCACTAACCATTCTGGCCAGTGCTGTTGTCCCTCTCTGCCAGATGCCACAGTCACTGAAAACAGCAGTTTGTCACCAGCAAAGCCATTCTGTATGTACAAGTGAACCGTGGTCTAGGTTGTAGATGACTTCAAGTTCATTATTATTATTCTCGCTTAACGTTTTTGAAGTTATAATGACCTATATGTCTGGCATGAAGAAGATTATAAGATTATAATGCAGATTTAGCTTCAAAGGGATGTTGCTGCTGACACATTACTATCCAGTAACACAAAAAAGCTACTGGAGTGGAAGCAAGTACAATTTAGCTTCTTCCTCTTAGAGATAAGGGAACTGGAAAAACAATTACCAATTTCAGATAACTTCGGATAAAAGTAATAAAAATTTCTGAGTAGCCTCTCCAAATCTGGATATTCTCATCAGGAACAGAAGCTTAACATCTGCATCACAATTTATAGTGACTTGGTTTTTTTTAGGTTGTTTTTTTTTTTAGGGGTTTTTAAAAAACGACAAAATGGTAAAAATTGCAGCCTTATTTTCATAAATTTTTACACTGAATCAGAATCAGAGCTTTTAGCAAAAGAATGGTTGAAAAAGAGGGTGATCAAAGTGAGGGACCGTATCCACAGGTGTTTGAAATTAATCAGTTTGTTACAGAAGTTACCACACTCTAAGTAACAGGAAACAACACATACATAGACAAACATTTATAACATCAAACACTGCAATGCTGCTAATAGTCTATAAAAATACCTTTCATTAGGTTCACTGAATCACTAGAAAGTCAACCAAGAAAAAAAATAAAAAAGCCAAAACATCCCTGACAGTCTATTCCTTCCCTCTGCAACAAACTGGACCAACTGTCAGCAGACCTACCCACACGGAACTGTGCTAACGGCCAAAAAAGCCACTTGCCTTTCCAAGTATTTCTGGCAGAAATCCAGAACAATAAAAAGGCCGTGGCAACCCTGTCAATATATTCTGTTACAGCGAGATTCTTGAGATAATGGGTAAGTGCTCATAGCATCTTGCTCAATGGTATGCATTTCAGAAAAACAAATCTTGATTCAACCAATTAATACCCACTGACAAATGAACCCACAAAGAACACTCTGTTGCACTAGGAATTTAAATCTTTTTGATAAATTATGAAGACATCACAACAGGAGTCTTCGTTTTAAAAACCTTTCCCATGCTGAACAAAGTAATGCTGTTTATACTAGTGTGAAGAAGCAGGGTGCTTCCCTGGCTCTCAAGAGTCTAAAAAGACCTACATACTCATTTGTCACACAACAAAACAGTCTCTTGCATGTCACAAACAAAGAATTTATAAATAATTTTGTGAAACTTTCTGACAACGAGATGAGGCTATTCCCAAACAACACACTTGCCAGAACAGCCAAACCAACAACCACAGCAAACGAAGGCCTCGGAGAACAGGAGAGAACAACCGGACGCGTAACCTGTCTCAGGCTCTACAAACCTGCAGCCCTCAGCTTCACCGTACCCCGTGTTAGCACCAGCAAATGTCCTTACTATGTGTAAAACAACTAACCAATCTTGATATGTGGGAAAAAGTTTTTGTTAATATAAAAATACGAGCTATACAAAAACATAAATTAAGCATTGCTTAGTCTTGAGGGAAGCGCAGCAGCCAGGAAACCCTCCACCACAGCCTAGAAATGACAGCGATTTACAGAATGCCCAGGAAACTCCCCAGAGAAAATCTGGATTTTGTCATTTTGTTTCACATGACAAATTCCCCCATCAGGCTCTGCCCCTCCCTCTGAGAGCCCAGCACGCACTGCCATGGGTACCACACACCTCCCGGCAGCCCCACACCAAAGGGAGACCGCAAACACTCCCAGGTTAATCTTTCCCACAAGGGCACCTGTGCCAAGTTGGCAACCGCCTAAATTCCCGAAGGGAAGGAAAGCAGGTTCAAAGTGCAAGTGTACGGATCACCACATTATGCTGTTTTACAGCCCCGCTCAGGAGGCAGAGCAGTGATGCCTGTCACGGGAAAGGCCAAGGGGCAGGAGGACACAGCACTGCGAGAGATGACACAGCACAGCTTTGAGTGCTGTTGGACTTCTCTTTGTGCCGTTGGAGGAACTTCAGCCTCTGTCCTACACACCTCCAGGAGAAGTTATCCAGGGCAGCAAACTCTCACACATGCTTAAAGGTATGGAGAAAGTTGCAGGTTTTGATACTGCTGCACGTAAAGCTGCTTTTCCTATAATATGTACAAATAAACGTCTGTCTACACAATCTTCATATTGATACAGCCACATCCATAGTAGAAGTTAGTGTGACACGGAGAACAGCAAATACCACACATCTGCAGGTCAGATTCCCGGGGTAAAAACACTGCACAGACCAACCTCACAGTTGTCCAAAGTAATGTGGGCACTGCAATGTAACACATCCATGTGCAATGCAAGCTTGCACCTCATGAATTTGAGCTCCAACAAAAGATCATATAGCTTTATAACCTCATTTAATCAGAGCACATTGACCCAATGATACACAAGAGGAGCCAAAGGAACATACATATATCCTCCCTTCAGCCTTGCTAAACAGATATTTCCAGACTTACTAATAACTTGGTGCCTTTTCAAAGCTACACATTCTTTTTATGCAAGAAGGGCAGTGGCAGTTCTCTGAAACCAGATTGACCACTTGAAGACTTATCACTCAGTCTCAACCAAGAAAGGCTGCTTCTTCATTCCTTAGCAGCCCCTCTACAAGGAAAGCAGAGATGCAAGTTCGAGTAACTTCAACTTTGCTACCAAAAAAATATGCAGATAAACACAGTTTTCCTCCTCTGTGCTTCCTACGGCAACACTAAATCTGAAAAATTGGCAAAAGATTCATTAAGCTACTATTGGAATAAACCCTGCAAGACCCAATGGCAAAGCATGATTGCTTGAGAGGATCCATGTTTGCACTAAGTTTCAGATGACTCTGTCAGTGGTGTTCTGCAGGAAAAGACATGTAAACACCTACTGGATAAGTAGGTTTTGGGTTACACCTGGAAGGCTTTAAAAATTTTAAGTACTTTTGTTCTATTTTACTTAAACACAAATATTCACATAAATAACTCTTTACACAGAGGTTATGCCACAGAAGAAAAGCCAGAGGCTCCAAGAAACCAGTGAAAAGTCCTAGACCAAGGACTGGCAGAAGAGTTTTGAAAAGTAAAGTAATTACAAGAGGAAAAGTTCCAAGAAGACCTGACAGTGCGTCTCCCCTGCTAAGAATCTGGGACACCGAGTTACATACCATCTGTGCTGAATTTCCACCGGGAAGATAAATTGACAGTACAGAGCTTCAGAGTCAAATTTTTCAGAAAAGGACACAAAGATAATTATTTTGTCAATATAATTTAGGCAGCAAAACAACATACAAAGAATACTGAGAGGACAGAGTGCAGATGAAGTTTTGAATACAAGCATAGATAGGCGAGAAAAAAATACCAGAATTCTTGACAGAGAGAGGTAAAACACAGTAAGACTGTAAAGGACACTATTCAAGAATACGGTTTTTGTAAATTTAAAATAGAAACTGAATTATTTTTCAACTGACAAACACTGTAATTTCATCAAGCTTCAGCAACCACAATAAAAATCAATAGAAATGCACAGCTACTATCATGCAGTTGATATGACACAGCAACTGTAACTGACTTCCCACAGCCTCGGGTGCTTTGCCATTTCTTTGACTCAACCTTTTCCAAGGAATATACACATTGCCTCTCCCTATTCCCTGACATTTCAAGTCAGGGCTAAGGAAGTAGAATCATGTTTTGTGGAGAAGAAAAAAGAAGAATCAGAGACAGTATTACATGGGAGAGACTGCAAAGGCCTGAAGAGGACACCAGCAAGTAACACAGAAAACAGCCAAGTGGTTAAGGGTGCAGCCTGTGCCTTGGTTTTACTGGGGAACTCAACCCTACCCCAGAGGTTTAATCAACCCTACCACCGAGGAGGGCTGAGCAGGACTGTTCTTCAATATTTTTCCTCCCCTGGCATGCAATTGCTTGAGAAAATTGAAATTACATTATTTCAGGGAAGTTGGGGGGGAAGGAGAGGTGGGAAGAATGCAGTGAAAAACACCCTGATTTGTTCTAGGAAACTCTTGAGTAAAGCTCATCAAAAGAATGAGTTCTCTCTGTCCTTTGGTCAGCATTGCAGTTTTTAACAAGAGGACCTTCACCCATTACTCTTGATCTTGGGAAGTGGAGGTCGTTTACATTTTGATTACGTGGTAAAAAGAGCTGATAAATGGAGGGTACATCTCCACTGCCAAATAAAAAACCCTGAAACCCAAACAAGATACTTTATGTACTACTTCACCATGTAATCTTTCAGAAACAACCCCCTGAAGGGTCTGCTCTGAGCAAAGCATGAGATGAGATGGCAGCTCTAGGGATCTAGAAAACATTGGCAAATCAGTTGCCTTGATTTTTTACATACAAATAGATTTTTAAACAAAATCCAGCTACATAGTGTCTTTTTAAATTACCAATAGAAGTAAATGCAATGATGCACATGATCTGAAGGTCTCCTTGAAAGACTGCACCAGCTAATACTATTTTAAAGGGATTAAATTATGTCTATGCAAAGCTTGACAAGCATTTCAAGATCTGTTGGATAAAACACCATGGAGGCTGGATGCTAAACAAAAACATGGTTACATGGTCAGCGTTTAAATGACACTGCAAATGACCCCTGGGATACAGAAGATTTTTCTGAACAAATACAGATTTTATGCAACTAGTATTTAAATTTCATATATCCAGCGCTGGAAAAAAAGAACCATAAAGACAGTTTAAGTTTTATGCTTATGCTGTTTCTTGAAGATACTGAACAATCTGTTAGACTGACAACATAAGGCAAGTTTATTCTGGGTTCTAGTCCTATCTGGTTTTAATAACTGACTTCAGGCTCAGGCTAAATTAATTTATAATAGATACAGAGCTGCAACTGCCCTCCACCAACATTGTGCCATACGCAGTGTTAGAGAAGATTCTCAGATGGTCTCTCCAAAAGTGATCTTTTAGAACACCTCTAAGCAGGTGTGAAGGCAAAGATTAGGAGGCCTGAGCAGAGACTGTGAAACCTAACCCTAGCTACATCTAATTTCACAGAAGATCACACAAGTCAGAGACAAGCAAATCGCTAATAGATTTGGTTTTCTTTACGATGAGCTGGCATTCCTTCAGAGGGGCATCTGAAACAGAGAACGCAATGGACACCTTGAACGGGACTGTACACAGGACAGAAGGGAACGTACTGAAAAACACTTCTCTTTACTACTCTAAATCACTATTATATTAAAATACTGACTGTTCTCAGAAACTATTTTAGGAGTTAAACCCATCCCCATTGGCAATACTGTCACAGCTCACTATCAACAGTAATTATCTTGGGCTGAGAAACTTTTCCATAGGTAGCAGCCAAAAAGTGCCTCCCTGCTTCGGTCACCACTGTAACTGCGAGTGACACGTCAGAGCTGCGGGTGAGGAAAGGTCAGGGATCAAAGTCCAGGTTACCAAGGAGGACAGTGCAGCAGCAGTGGGAAGAACAGGCTCACACACAGTCGAGCAGACAGTGCTCTCCAGTCTCCATGGCAGAGTCACTGCCCAATTATCTTCTTGTTGTGTCCTTCTCCTACACCAAGCAGGAGCTGACAACCGTTTAGTCTATTTACATAACATGAAAACATACCATGAACGTGATGGGTGGAAACCTGTGAGTTTGGGGTATTCCTTTAAATATGTTTAAGTGAATAATTTGAAGCTAAAGGCTTATTTTCTGAAACACTAGTTATTTTCTTCAAGAATACTTTTTGTACAGGTAATTGCTAGGTGTTAATTAAATTAAGTATAAGACAATGCGTATATATAAACATTTCTAAGCTCATTTTAAAAAAAAAAAACCACAAACAAAAAACCCAACAACCCAGCATTCTCTCTCTTAAAAGTTTTGTTCACCCAAGAAAGCCGAGGGAAGTACAATTCTGTTCAGATTTGTTGTTCCTTGGTATTGAAGTCAGACATCTAATCTTGTCTCAAATAAGGAAACTAAATTACAAAAGACCAATCACTGGTTCAGGAATGCAAGTACCAACTGCATATTATATAGTTACTGTTTACCAACGCTGCTAGGCACTTGCAAAGAAACAGTGCAGACAACCCAGAGAGGTTTTTCAGCTGCCACAAGAACTCCGTAAACAAGTAATTCCTAGATATTAAAGCCAAAGAGTTCAGCAATGAACGCTGATGTCAGAACAAGCCATGAAGGAAGCAATTCAAGGAAACACAAGCATAAATGCACTGTCCCAAGTCACCAATATGATGCAAACCCATAAATGTGTTCTGCAGGCACCTAAAATATAAAGGAAAAAAAAAAATTGTATTTTGGACTCACTGCTCTATAATAGGCACTCCGGAATCCTTGGCATCTCCTGACAATCAAAAAAGGCCCCAGCAGCAGTAGAAGCAGGTTATGCAGCAAGGCTGCAAGAAAGACAAAAACTGCAAATGGTAGATTTAGCAGCTCTGCAGCACGTTGAAAACCCAATCACCATATATGATCACTGCAGATCAGCAGCACCTGCTGTGGGCCAGGGCGAGGCACCAGCTTCTGCAGAGCCACAGGTGCCGCACATCCTGCTTCCAGATCATTCTGGAAATTCTCCCCCAGATCACACCCCTGTGTCACTTATCCAACAGGGTAACTGCACTCAGCTGGATGCCCTCAAGACATTACTCAGCTTTCCTCAAAAACTGCTCACAGCAAGAACTGTGATAAAATACACAACACAGACTAAGACCATCAGTCTATACCAAATAGGAAAAAGAATGTTAGTGATTTGTATAACTGTCTTACCTGAAAATCAAATCAGTGATCTGTAACTTATGAATAATTCTCTTTTATTACAGTTCACCTGAACCACTCAGGGTCTATTCACAGTATTTAAATCTTTATTTTTACTTTTTTTATTATATGCGGGTTTTGGGGTAGGTGTTTTTTTCCAATCTTCTAAAGAAACTAAGCAGCAGAACTTTGCATTCTCTAATAGTAATGGTTTTTATGCCTAGTTAACTGATTCATACACCTATGTATTTTCCTATAGAAAAAGATGAAGCTGCCTCATTTAAACGATGGAAAGAGGTAAAATCTCATAAACCTTATTTACCAAACAGTGCTGCAAGAAAGCTTGCCCAATTCTTAACATATATTCATGCATGTAAAATTAAATTAAGATATTCAGACAAGATGTTAATTTGTCTCACAAACCAACATGGGCTTCGCTACCAAAATCAAGACACAGAGCTTAAAAGCAGTCACAACCTATCAAAATATATTTTGTTTGCATCCTTTTCTGCTAATGCTAACCCTCTGATATTCCATAAGCTTTTTGCCTTTTGCTGGCCTAATGAGAGAGACAGAAAAAATGCGAAAGCTTTCCTTTCCCCTATAAATTTGGTGGTTTGGCCTGTCAGCCCAATTGTTCTCCAAGACACTTCACTAATTTCCCTGTAACTCCTCTTTCCCAAGATGGGCTCTTGGGAAACTGACCTCTTTTGCACCACATATTGAGACTGGAGAGAGTTTTTCTGACTCGCGAGATTGATTGCACAGTATTCTCAGACTACACAAGCTTTTATTTCTGAATAAGCTGGCCTGTGGCATCCCTGTCAGCTCACATCTCAATGCAGCAGCTCCCACTGACTTGGGCTGCAATTTGTGTGATTTTGTCTTCTATCAGTTATGAACCCCCTTTATTACACATATAGGCAAATAAAAGACTTAAGCTTTCTGAAGGCACCTTAAAAGACATTTTCATAAACAAACACATTGTGTGCTGCACAAATTATTCAGATCAACTCTTCTTTGTTAGAGACATTCCAATGAGCTCCCAAAAGCAGAGAAGGTCTTTGCTGTCTGTATTCTGCTTCTAACAAAGGCAGCTTTGTTCCATCAGAAATGGCCTTGTCATGCATTAGAAGCCTATCTCGGTGTTTCTGGAGGGTTTCCATTAAACATGTTCTAAGCCAAAGCTCCCAGATGTAAGCTTTAAGCAATTTTTGACTAAAGACAGTATTTTTTACCAGTTCACGTTCTTTAGCTCACCAAACTTTTGTCTGAGCAACCAAAACCACTGATAAGAATAGAAAATCTGAGTGTAGTTAAGTAAAAGAAATGCTCTTAAAATGCAGCATGAAATATAGCATAATGGGACAGATGTACAATTTTATTGCAATTTTATAACAAAAGGATGGATTTTGCTACCTTGAAAGATCTTGAAAATGGGAAGCAATAGTTTGGAGATACCAAGAAAGAGGCTTCTGTTTTAAAATCACTTTCATTATTTACACAACTGAGGTTGTAGAAAGCCAGCACAAAGTTTTGTTAAACAGTATTGCATAACTCAGGAAACAAAATATGTTTTCATTTAAGTTTAAAAATTAGTTACAAATTCTGTTTTTACTCCAAGTTATAAAAAACAAGTTCTTAAACCATTAGACTTTCCAGACAAGAAAGAATAAGATCATAATTTTAGGCTAGTGTGGTATTTTTCCATTCTTCTTTTTTTTTTCCCCTCCCACTTCCTTTGAAGACTATTAATCAAAAGGGTTGTAAGAATTCCCCTAAAAATATTGCTCTCCCCACCCCCATCTCTGCCTTAAGTATTTTAAGCAAGAAATTCAGAAATGGATTTGGAAGGCTTATTCAACACAGGGAAAAACACCAAACACACAGCTATTCACAAAGCTATACTAGAATGGTCAGCTGTGTCTTACAGAAACAATACAAAGGAGAGGCAAAGTCCGCAGGTTAATTAAACCTTTGATTTCTATTAAGGTATCTAAAAAAGATGGCAACTAGCTCCCAATGCATGATGGTTCTGTGACATCAACATTTGACTAAAAAAACACGTGCTTATTATACTTTACCTTTACAATTCATGTTTCATGTAAGGAGAAGCCTTTAAGTACTATTCCTTGAAAATTAGGACTTTGATAACCTGCAGTCCCTGACAACACTGCTGTGCTACAACTTTCATTCCTGTGGTGGCTGTGGATTCAGGAAATACCCAACTTCTAGCATAAGACCTCAACTATAAGAGAGAACCAAATGGAACAGGGGGATGGAGAAACAAGGGTATGCCAAGTAAATCCAAACCTACACCTACTTGACACAGTAGATTGGAGTTTCTCACACATATACTCCATGAAACAAAATCTTATTACTGTATAAACTTTAGAAGACATAAAATGAAAGTGCTGCACAACAGATGTAAAATTCCACAGACTTTGTGGAGCTTCAAAGAAACAGCAGCCAAGAAGGGACGGTACCATGACTGGGAACATGAAATTTGAGAAGTGCCACAAAGGTAAATCCAGGTTTAACACCAAAGAATTCAGAACATTGCAATTTCTACAAGAAACAAAGCGGACAAAAGAAAGGGGGGTGGGGTGTGAAGGGTTGGGAAGGACTGACTCCAGAAATATTCCTAGTTTGACAGATTCCTTATTCAACCATTAGCCCCATTTCTGAAATGAAGGTAATGTTTTTCTGTTCCTCAGGTAAAGAGAGATACATTTAAAGTCGTACAGTGCTACCGTTAAGATAAATCGGTATCTTAACTAGGCTATCTGCCTCCTTTAGCCAGTGTGCTTGACTTCAAACTGGAAATGAGGTATAACAAAAGAAACAAAGACTTTTTTATTTTGTAGTTATGCAGACCACAGAAATCCACCTGCTGATACTGCTATTAACCAGCCTAGATAAGAAACACGTTATAACAAAAGAAACCCTCATTAAATAGCTTTTTGAAACAAAGCATTCCTAACCCTGAATTACACTGAGTGCACATACATGTCCCATATTAAATAATGCTGGCAGTAATTATCAGCAATTGTAAAACAGACTTTTCAGCACTTGTATTGTGTAAGATATGCCAACATTTTCTTTTCATTAGGCACTATTAGTAGTGTATCTGTTTTTCTTGTGTAAGTTTCTTCAGTACAAAGTCAATAACAAAAAAAAAAAGGCACAGCAAATCATCTTTTTAAAAGAAATACAAGTCTCTGGTGCCAGGTACCATGGTGCATACAACATTGTTCATAGACAGTAAAAAGCCTATGCTGTTTACGTAAAAGATACCAT
The DNA here is from genome assembly GCA_033628505.1 of Tringa tobata. Taxonomy (NCBI): domain Eukaryota; kingdom Metazoa; phylum Chordata; class Aves; order Charadriiformes; family Scolopacidae; genus Tringa; species Tringa tobata. Next base: position 2,854,110 of record JAHREE010000176.1, read on the forward strand.
AGTCACACAGCATGCGGCACATCGAGTACTCAGGAGAAAGTAAACAGTGATTCAACTGATTAAGGAAAACACTGGCAAGAGTCAGCTCTTAAGGGCGAGTATGAAACTCTTGCTCAATTTTTAACAGTTTAATAAAGGCAGAGTTTAATTTGACAAACTGTAAAGACGAGGTATCAACATTTTGCTTAGGAACTGTTTAGATTTGAAGAATGTTAATTTCTACTAAAGTACACCACGTTCTTTCCTTCCATGCTAATTTTCACAGAAACTAACACCATGTCTATCCTATTAAATGGGAGCTCAAACAGCGTCAAAATGCGTTGGTCAAACTCACGTGCATGTTTGCTGTAATTTCTATTTTCTATCTTCAAACTAGCATGACAGTTTTGGAAGAAGTGGTTAGCACTCTAAAATGGTTACCTGAGATTCCAACAAGAAATTTGCTTTTATGTTCATACAATTATTGAAATAGTAACCAGACGTCTCCAGTTCAGCCTACCTGCAAGCTCTCCTTACTAAATGAGTACAGCCAGAAAAGTAAACAACTGTTTAAGAATAGAGAGTATTCTGGCAAGAAAAGCTAAAATTATTACAAATACAAGCAAGATACCTCAGAAAACGAGAATTTAGATAAGGCATGGCCTGAGTAGTACTACCATTTATCACAGATAGCACTAACCAAAGCTCTACAGTTCAAGGAGTTGCGTATGAATTATATAAGGAAAATACAATCCAAATAAACAGAGGCTTATTCATATCACAAACAGACTCTACAGTTAGCAAAATCAAACCTTAGCTGTTTGCATTATATTAAATGATCCTTCAGCGCTGCAGAGCACATATACTTTGGTGCTCTCAAAGCACAGAGAATCAAATTCCATTCTAATTTATTTACAGCCTATAAAATCCTAAAACCGCATATTAACAAGCACAACATTTGACTTAAATTGTCAGGCCTAAATTATTGCTGAAGTTGCCACCTTGCAGCTTTTCCTTCCTTTTGTGGTAACCGTAAAGATACTATTTTGTATACTGCATTTCATTACTTGCTTGAAAGATATTCTGACTACTAGTAATCACCCTCAGGTATAATTAAAAAAAAATAAAGAAGTTTTTGTACTTTTTACACTTACTTTTTGCTTGCTTCATAGACATCTGCGATATTGGAGAAAAGGTGATGGCTCTCTGTTTTGGTCATTGTGGCGCTCAATTCCCTGGAATTTTTAAACATCCGGATCAGAATCTCCAAGCTCAGCAAATAAGAATGCTCAGAAGATATCACTTCAAATATTGCCTGCAAAATGGAGCAAGGAAAGAAAAGACTTACTATTGATTAGGTTTTATTTATTTTGTGGTTATTTTTTTTAAAAAAAGGAAAGTGTGAAGGAGGGGCACAAAGAAAAGTTGTTGGATATAAACTGCGGATTCTAACATAAATATTCGCTTCCACAACAGTTGCATCATTTACTTAGAAATAAGTGATTTAATACTAGAAAAAAAAAGACTTCTGAAAAGTCTTAGTATAGACTTTTTAAAATGCAACTGCAGAGAGTTTGAAGATAAAAACATAACATTGACTGTGATCGCTCCCCATTCATACTCCTAAGAGGTTTGTTTGTGGGTTTTTTAATTACAAAACACCATGTCTGTTTCCGTGGTCCGGTTGGAAGCTTCCTATCAGTCACACTACTGTTGACCAGCCAGTATTTGCTTTAGCATTTTTTTAAACAGAAGCTGGAAAGTTATTTACTTGTTCTCAGGCAACAGAGCTCTGCTTACCCAAGCATCTGCAGAAAAGCAAAACCCTTTGCAAAATTCAGGTTTTAGTCCTGTATCAGTAGTGCTACCTTGGTTACTGTTAAAACATGAAGTTAGGAGAGCACATGAGAGGCTGAGCTATCTGCAGCAGGGAGAGAAGCCGGGAGGCAGAGCAGACAAGGGGGGGGGTGTAGCCACTATCCCCTTTAGTGATTAGTGACCAGACAGGCAGACCTCCAGGACATTCCCACACCTCCCACAAACAACTTCTCCGTTTTATCACCCTACCAACTTAAAGAGTGGCCACTGTAACTTCCATCAGCTGGCTGACATACAAAGCAAACTTTTAATAGACTCTTAAGACTTTGAAATCCATGTACTTGTTCCACTGGAAATTTTCATCTCTGATTTAGAAACCTATTCAGCTTTTAGACAACTTCTACCTCTCTAGGCTTCATTTGCTGATAACCTGCTGGAGTTTTTATATGTATATACAAGGAAAAAAATTAAATAATTTTCATGACCCCTTTTGTCAAGAGCTTCACCAAATCACATTTATCATCAGCGCTATCTTCCAGGCGTAGTACCATCAGCAAAGGTAATATTACTTTGTTCTCAATATAACTCATATTAATATTTGCATGTATAATTTCATTAGTTATTTGCAACTAACTTCTCTAAGCAGTCTCAAACCAAAGTACACATACATACTTTAAACACAACACTGCAGATCAGATTATTTAGAAAGCCCATGGCTCTACAAACACAGAGAGGGTCTTGTAACTGACAATCTACAGGAGGAGCTCGTTATGTGCTCTAGAGAGACCCCGCTCTTCTGTGACCAGATAAAAAGGCAAGGGTGACCATAGGCAGGCTGAAGGCAGGAATACTTTTCCTGAATGTTCACAACTGCCAACTGAGACAAGCCATACTGGGGAAAAAAAAAAAAAAAAACAAACCAAAAAAAACCCACGCAAACCATTCTGCTGAGGACCTTTGTTTGTAAGATTTCCTAAAGAGTTTAAGTCCAGTGAATTCTGCTGGTATTACTAAGGTAGGCTTTTGATCAAATACATTTTGTCTTGGGTATCCTGAGACTCAGTGTTCCCAGACTGTGCTTTCAAAATTATTCTTGCCCTTCTAAAAAGTCTTCTTCAAAGAACTGAGATTTTAATAATGAAATAGTAAGTCTTGGATTTCTTTGAACAAAACAAAACAATTTGCTTTAGGTGAAGCCTTAAAGGTTTATGCAGTGCAAAGATGATTTATCAACTCCACAAAAACCCTTCAGAGCGATTCTACATACAAGGAAAGGAAGTCTAATGTACATATCGGAAGTCTCTCCATCTTCTTACCTACCTAAAAAGCTAAAGGGCTCTGGCGAGAGATACAGCAGCAGCCAGGTAACAGCTACAACACCCTACATATTACTCACATGGTGAATGCTGCTGTGCAAGAAGATACGCAAAGGTGATGCTTAAAATAATGTTAAATTGCCTGCCTGCTGCCTCAGGAACCTCAGGAACGTATACATACAACAGCCAAACTCTGGCAGCAAATCTACCTATGCTGTGGCTAACAACGTGCAGAAAGTTGCCTAAAAAGGGCATTTTGGCCCTTGCCCAGCAATTACATTTCCAGTCTTCAGTCTCATTGTACTTCTCCCAGCTGTGCTCACAAAGAAAGGATTTACCTAAGGATCGCTGTAGAGTTCCACAGCTAATTGGTTTCTAGCCAGACATTTTTCAACACTGGAAAATATACAAGCTCTCTGATTATTATTATTGTTTTAGAGGAGTTTTGTTTGTGCTTTTACTGAGGACCCTCATGCACTTCTTCCAGTTTGGTAACAGAAAGTCATTAGTACACTCAGAAATAAATGGAAAAAAGAAAGGTATTTTGCTTCTAATGTGTAAGGAAGGGAGAGAATATCATCTTACCAAACACACTTCAGAGAATAAAAAAAAAAAAAAAAAAGGATTAAGAAACAATTTTGGCTTTGACATACAGCAACTACACCACATTCAGAGGCTGGGGTGGCATTTACCAGGTGCTCACTAACAGTGTTTCTGAATGACATCTGAAACCATATTGTGGTTCATTTGCATGGCATCAAGGTAAGCAGATGTTTGAATCCTGATGGACAGCAAACACTCAAGAGGTCAGATGCACAGTGCAGTTTGTACACACGTATGCAGTCAGAGTTTCCAGCTTGAAAGAAAAGAAGATCTACTGAAAAATATTTTAGTTCAAATCAGTCTGTATGACACGTTTTCTTTATAAAAAAGATGCACACAGATCCATCACGTGAATGTGTTTTGAAAGATGGGATGCATATAAATGCATGCCATTGATGTTTAATCATGGTATAAAGCAAACAAATATATTTTTCTGCAGTGACAATACATTATAATAGCAAAAATAATCTAATAGGCTCTAAAAACAATTTAAAGAATAGATAATAATTGATAAAAGGCAATTTAAAATGAATACAGCAAAAGCATGACTTGCTAGTACAACTATGTCTTAAGTATATTTATTTAGGCTTCCTCTGAAAGAATGGGCCTCTAATATTCAAATTAACAAAAAATCCCTCAGGCTTGAAAATATTTTTGGTGACATTAAAGATCTTCCATTTAAAAGGCATCTGAAGAACTTGTTCTCTTTGAAGGGATGTAAATATGACTCCAGAAAATACAGACTAAAGGCTCCTAAAGGATACAGGACTGAAATAAATGCCTTGTGTCTCACAGCTTCCCAGTGGGAGGAGACAGAAAAGCAGAACACGTGGCCTGAACTGCTGCACAGCCTCCGCCCAAAAAAAGCAGAAGATAGCCAAAGAAATGTAGCATTATAAAAATAAAAACCCACAACAAACTATTGTCTACATTTCATGTATGCAAAACAAGGTGCTTCTGTATTTCATGTATGAGCACAACAGCTGTAGGTCACACAGGTACATTAACATTTGAGGTTTGCTATATACATCTCTGAACTTCACAGAAAACCCCAGTCAGGTCTCGCTTGGCTACATTCACTGAGGTATGTCCTGAAGTGAAATCAAGATAATTGGAACAAATTACCACGGCAGGTAATGCTACAGTGTTTTTTTCCTATTGAAGGACATACCTCAAGAACTGCAGGTATATAGCTGGCTAGGTCAGGCTATTCTTTTCAACACCTCTCATTCATTTTGATATAGCCCCTGTAAGTAAGGAAGGAGGGCATAGCAGGTGAAGTGGACAAAAGGAGCAAAGAGGAAGAGGAAAGCGCATAAAGAGGACAAAAGGAGCGAAGGGGAAAGAGAGAGAAAAGATAACTACATCAGTAATTGCTGCTGTTGTCTGTACTGTTGACAGCATGGATGCACCTACTCCTGTTTAGGTGTGAAAGGTAAAAGATTACTTCAGATACACAGTGCTTCCATGTTCAGAAACGTTTACAGGATTAGTTACAATTAAGGGGCATTGTAAAAAGCTGGTCTTTGTTCCTCACTGCCTTTAAAAATTTATGTGCCACCTCCTACCCTCTGTGAACACGAGGTTAATTTTACACCTTCCCCGGTACAGCATGAAGCAGTGACTGTCTGCTGTCTGTCTGATGTAGCCATCAACCCGGCTACGTCTGCTGGAGCCCGAGTACCTAGGAAACACTCCTCCAGCAAGACCCACAAGATGTTGGCAGGAGACCCGTGGCAGGGACACATGCACATCAGCAACAGACAGGTTTTGATTTTTTATTCTCCCTGGGGAGAGAAGACACTTCACTCTAGGACAGGAAGCAGCGTGGTGAACTTCTCTCCTTATCAACAGAGTATTAAATGAGGCATGCAGTGCATCCCTAAACAATCAACAACAAAAAATGTGTACTACTTTAAAAGAGTACCTCCTGTCTTTTTCTTTCTTCCTGGCTGATTGCTTCCGATAATCCATTCTTCTTTACCTAAGAAAAAAAAATTATTGAAAAATTATATTTTGTTATTTTGTATTATATTTGTTATTTGTGTTATACATTACATAATATGATATTGTTACATGTATGTTATTTGTATTATATTTGTTATAACTATTGAAAATTATATTGAAAAAAATCAATAACGTCTGACATTTGACTTGTCAAAGAACTAAATAATTTCATTAAAAACTATCCCAGGACACACACGCAGCACTACTGCAGCAAAAGCACACACAGTTGAATCACGGGCACCCTGCAGGGCACCCCAGACAGGTAGTCTGTGGACAAAAACTTACTCTGGAGGAGCTCCACTTTGCAGACATGGCAAAGTCCTGAGTAAAGACCCTGTATGTCTATCTTCAGCCCGACAACACCTCTCCCCACTCTGCACCCTACAGTCACATCAGCCAAGACAAGTTTGCCTCAGCTCTCCATATACAAGCATCACGAACTCCAGCCATAGCCACATTTTCCACAGCCTGAAGCCACATGCTTAGCTACCAAATTCCGCACTAAAGACCCCTGAAGTTTACTCTTTCCTGGTGCAAATCACGTGCATTACATCATTTAACAGAAAGTGAAGCACCAAGGAGGGACTGACTTCATGCATTTCCTATAGGACCTCAAATCAGGAGGTCACCTGCATGAGGCACACTGGTCCAGGGAAGGGGAAAGAGGCCACTGCACAGCACTACACATGTAAAAGATACTGGACATGAGACCTAACAGATGCGCTTCCGTTTTCCCGTTTCTCTTTCGGCCTTCTCCAAAAGCTCCTATCGTACTATCATCAACAGCTTTCTCTTCTTACTCCACTTGTTCTCTGGAATTTTAAAGGATATATTATTCCTCTTTTTATTCCTGCATACCGGGCACCACAAACATGGATAGCAGGCTCAAGAGTGAAGGTGGCACAACATTAAGAAGCACCGCACTTTGGTTTGCATGCACACCAAAATACAAGCACACATGTATATACTTATAAAAATAACACAAATGTTCAAGCAATTATTCTTTTGAGCACAAGTTACAGACTGCTATGTCACCACAGGTATACACTTCTGAATACCACACAAGAACTAATTAGATGCCTTTCTATTAAGCTATTAAAGTACCTTTGAACCAACAACCTGAAACCTTTGTACTTCCTAGCGAGTGCTTTAATGTCACTTCTGGATGCAGTGGAGGGCTTTTCTAAAAATATGCCGACACAGGAAATACCTATGAATGTATCCAAGAGATTTCAATGCTTCCTGTTAACACAGCAACTGCAAATTTCCAGTGAGGTCAATGTGGCAACTGCTGCATGCTCATGACCACGTTCATGTTCAAAAAACTTTACCTGTGTTTTGTGATCATTATTTTGTTGTATATGGGTGTGTACATACTAAGTAAACATGTGAATTCATCATACAAGCAAATGGATCAACCTTCCATTCTTAATAAGCCCAACACTTCCAAAGAGAAAGAGGCTTAAATATGGAGATTATTTTTTGGCATTATCTGTCAAAAACCCATTCGATTCCTATTTTTTGAGGTGTACAAAATGTTTTAGCTGAAATATTGTAAAAATCACATTTGTGATACTATACAAACAAAAACTTAATTACATACAGGAAGTTCCTCCAAAATAAGGAGGTGCTGTGGGGGAAGGAGGAACTTACCATAAAGATTTCTTTGAGAACTATAATAGGTGGCTGCACCATAAACCAAATTTAAAATAAGCCCTTTGATATTGGAAGAGAAATGAGAACTAATGCAGAGATTAGCCCTGAAGATCCTTGACAGTAAAACCAGGTAAGTTTTTAAATGCATGAGAAAAAAAAAAATCACAACCGTGTTGTCCCAAGCCAGGGAAAGAGACGATCAGAAAAATGAAACACAAGGTGACCAAAGCTTAGAAAGAGTTTCAGGTCAGAGAGGCAGCAGCTGAGGGAAAATGTAAAATCCTGATGCAGCGCTACAAAAATACATTGAACCTACTGGGCATGAAATGGAGGACTTGATGCTAAAACCCATTTAATATTAAATATTTCAATAATTACGAGTGTCACCATGCTATGGGACAAGTGCTTCCAGTGCTATATCTCAAGACTATTTTACAAGAATCACACCAGCATCAACAGTAGTAATGAAAAGTGAACATGCATCATATTGTCCAGGCTGGATGGTAAGGACATTTGAGTTCGAAGTCCGCCAGTCAGATGCAGTGGTCAAACTCTGCAACAGATTGCCCAGGGAGAGTGGTGAGGTATCCACCTATGGGGATGTTAAAAACCTGACTGGGCCCAGTCCTGGACAACTTGCTCTAACTGATCCTCCTCGAGCAGGGAGGTTGGACAAGACAATCTCAAGAGATCCCTTCCAACCTAACCAATGCTGTAATACTTAGCATGCACAATAACACATACTGTCATTATCCATACCAACTGAATGCTGCATTTGTTGGAAAGTAAATAGATTTAATATAACTGCAAGTTAGTATCAGTGCCTATGATCTGCTGGAAATTCTTCAAAAATATTGAAAGACACTTTTGGAAACACTGGTTGTTCTCCCTAAATTAAACTTTTAAATCAACACACAAAGGTTAGAAAGAAGAGAGATACTAGATAAGCTAGGTCTTTACCTAGACATCTGCTTAGCTACTGATAGCTGTCTAATCTGTAACAGTAATCTGAAGAGGAAGAGGGTTTTTGAGAGGAATTTGAAAGGAACTGCACTTAAATAGCACTCTATTTCAGAGTCTTTAAATGTTCTCCAAAAAGCTCAATCTTAGTTTCACACATTTGTATACGCTGCAGGAAGACAGAACTCACCCCCCTTCCCCCTCTTTTTTTTTTATCAACATCATCCTAACGGGTTTGACAACTCCATACATGAAGGTCTCAGTACCCCCCTCCAATAGAAAGTCTGGTCAGAACTGCATCAGCTGTCAAGCTTGTATGGCCAAAGAGGAGGGATGGATTCACTCTGCCGTCTTTCCCCTTGATTTCCTAGCACAACCACTGCTAACAAATACCCTAAACATATTATTCTCCTTCTTTCATAGCATATGTTGAAACTCAATACTTCGACATTTTCCAGCTGACTTCCTGTTAAAATCCCACGCTCACTTTTTAATACACATTGACAGAATGTAATTTTTCCAGAGTTATAAACACAGACACTATGAGATGCACACAGTGCACTACCTTTTCCCATATACTCCCCACTTTCAACCTTGTAAATCAAGTAAAGACACTGAACAAGTTTGCTGTGCTAGAAATCCTAAGGAACAAGATGGTTTATGTAACTGTAAGCATGGCGGAGGAGCTGTTCTCTTACTGAGATGATCTTTATACTATTTTGGTCTCACAACAAATTAGTGTTTTTTAAATTATTATTATTACTGAATAACATTCCTTCCAAAATACCTCAGCTGTTGAACTGCTAGTTTGCCTAGAAGGCAGAAAAAAAAAAACCCAACCCCAATTTGACTTCATTATAAACAAATTTTTTGCAACATTAAGCAAATTAATGACATTTAAAGTACTTGATTTGTTGAAAGAAAATTTAAAGCAAATCTTTTCAAAACCACAGTCTTGCCTTCTTTATAATTACCAAATCAAAGAGGGATGCGTATTTCAATATGTTAAACTGCAAAAGGTCATCAACATTTGGAAGACAGCTCTTCTCAACAGACAATCTAAATAGCCTTAGAAGATCTTGCTGAGGCTTAATAACTAATTTAGATAGGACATACATAGCCAATGGCTCCAACTGCTGAATATTCTAGTAATCATGTCATGTAATAATAATCTTTTCCTGTATCACACATAGAGATGAGGTTCTACATTCTGCAAGTTACAGTAAAAAAACAAAACCAAACCCCAAACCCTTCATTTTAGGGATATCCCTCCAGAAGCCACAGAAATAATCAAAGGATAAAATTAACCTCAGAAACACAGTAAACTTTGTGGTTTCGCCAAATACAGAACCCTAAAATGAACTTTCTCAATTGCATTTCTTTTTATGTAAAACAAAGACCACTGACTGATCAAGATTTCCACCTTGTTCTTATGAAATGAACAACAAAGTTTAGCAAAAAAAAAAAGAACCAAAAAAATAGGGATTAAATCCTATTTAAGGTTTGGTCCACACCACTCCAATCTACCAGAAGGAAAGCAGAGATTTCAGATCTCGCTCTCAGTTTACATGCTCTTAGGATTTAAACCTGTCTTTTCAGGCTTCCTGACAGCACCTCATGCAGAACAGCCAGATACAGCAACATACATTAACATAAACCATAACTCTTCTCAGGACCTGCACCAGCACGGCTCCCAGCACCCCGTGCAGGCAAGGCCCAAGCAGCCATCCCTAGTGACCAGGGGAAGTAGAGAGTCTGGGTCTTAAATTCAATGTGCAAATAAAGAAGGACATTTGATTTTTTTAATCCAGCATAGTTTAAAAAGAAAAAAAAAAGAAAGAAATGCATCTTAAAGAGTAAAATGATAAAATATTAATTCCTTTGTATTTCACACTGAAATTTTTTTCTTGGTAATTTCACATCACAGACTCCCAACTTTTGCGTGGCTACATGAGCCTACAAACACTTGCGCTAGAAAAAGGGAGGTATCGGGTAACCAGGGAAACTGATTCTGGCAGGAACATCAGTCTATACCTACTAAAATTGACAGAGAAAACATGCTTTATGCTTTAAGATATTGGAGTTACCTTACATAAAACTTAACCCCTAAATTCAGACCTCTGGATTTGCATTAGTAACATCTGAAGTTGCAAACTTGTCCATAGAAAAATTCAGACACCTTCTATTTTTGAAAGGAGAAGATGCCTTAGATTTTGGAAGGGAGAAGAAAACAAACTTTAGCCAAAAGCTCCCAACAGCAAGTAAAAAGACTTGCTTCAATACACTCTTAGATACTTTGTCTTTGTCTGGCTCTACAATGATCAAATACTCACAACGGACAGCTGACTCCATGTTGATCTCAGGGGGTTACAGTGAAAAACATGCTTTTGATTTGATTTCTGCTCTCGGGGCTCAGACTCTTCATCAGAATCTATATCCAGAGCTTTTTCTTTATAGTTCTGATACAATACAGCATTTTCTATAAAACAACAACAGCATGTCATTAATTGCTGGAAAGTTAGCTTAGTTGCTTTCATAAAAATTATAAGTAATGCTTAAACAACAAAAGAAACCAAAATGTCAATGTGCCGTTCACAAACTCCAAGAGACAAAGATAGTATCTTATTTAGGGTGGACAATGGTGCAGTACAGTAACAATGGATCACTGTACCACTACCAAGAAGATCCACGCTGACTGAATTAAAGAACAGATGTGTCCTTTGTCAAGATAAAACAGAAAACAAATTTTTCTTCCTTGGTTTGCTGTACAATGTTTCATATTTAGCCAGCAATTTAAAAATGGAACAAGCGTGTCAGTAGAGCAGAGTCACTAATCTAGAGGTCTAGCTATTTTGATCTGCAAGACCATTAACGTCCACTACCCATGCCAAGTTTTATTCTGTCAGCTTTAAATACCATCTTCACACTTCACTAAGAGAAGGAAATGTTCCAAATTTCAGAAATTTGAGGTCAGAAATATTCCAAATAGAAACTTCAAAGCTTGCTTGAACAAGCATGAGCCCTATGAACCTTAAAACAAAATACACTCATTATGTATTTCAGTACTGCCAGTATTAGTTCAGTAATATCAATGGTAAAGAAACACAGGTGTGGAGCACACCCTTTCCATTTCCCAACCTCCTGGACCACACACCCATTTCAAAAGCAGACAGAAAAGTACGGAGAAATTCAAGACCAGAATAACCTACAGATGGATTAAGCGATTAAAAAAGCAAGCTCTAAAAGGTACTATTAGAGATGGGCCAGGCTTTGGACAATATCCAATTTTCCCCATGCAAGAGAAAAGGGAAAGAAGTGAAAGGTCTGGCAGCTCCACACACAGCTGAAACTCCTGAGGTCTTACACCAGGCTGGATGGATCTGTTCCACCTGCTCGGACCTTACAGCCCTGGCTGAGTATTACACACAGTCTGGCCTTTTGTATTTGTTCTTTGGAATGTGTCTATATAGTTCATACACTTTTAAGACAGGAAATTGTGTACAGTAACGGAATGCTCAGAGGCATCACAGAAAAAGTTGTTAGTTGGGATCAGCCCAAGATAAAAGGGAGCCATTGGAAGAGACTCCAGAAAACATCATTAGGAGAGTGAGAAAAGCTGAAAATAAGAAGTAAGATAGGGGGTGATGCAAACAGAACGAAGCGGAAAGCTTTGTAAAGGCAAACAGGAGGAAAACGAAGGTAACACCACAGCTGAGATGACTTTAAGGAGGCATTAAGCAGAGAAAAGCCAAGAGAGTAGCAGCTTTTATAATAAAACTTCCATGGACTCATAGCCAGGAAAGAATTTTTTTTCTGGTTGAAATATTGGGAAAAGAGCAAATTTGGCTAAGCCCAGAATTAATGAGTAACATAAAAGAGCAGATACATGGATAATGTTTTTCTGACACTTAAACTTGAAGCCTAGGTAGCAGGAAAAGAAAAGCATGACAAAGTCAAGGAATTCACCCCCGAGGAAAAGAGAAATAGTGTCATGAACCGTAAGCTCAGAGAATAACAATTCAGGCACTTGCTGCAGGTGATGACCCCAAGCCTGTGTGTGAGCTGATGCACAAAAGCCTCATCTTGCACCTGGAAAGAGTCACAGGGAACAGGCAGGTAAGCAGTCCCAGCTGGAGGAACAACCCTCATCTATGTAATCCTACAGAACTTCTAGGGCCCAGATAGACACGTGGATCAGTTCATCTTCTAGCAGGGCCAAGAGTTTAAGTTGAAAATAAGCCCTTCAAACAAAAGCCCATTTTTAACCTGCCATACTATGTTCTTTAAAATATTCCCTAAAGTATGTCTAGTGCCAAAAATATGGTTCCACATTTTAGTCAGTGTACTGAAAAACAAGGTACTTAGTCTTTGACTGTGTATGAAAGCATACAAAATGATCCTGAAACTCGTGTCTCTTGTGATTGAGCATATAACCAAGTCTGTACAGAAAAGGGCTTACCTTCCCCATCAAACGTTCCTTGTCCTTTCAGCATTTTCTTCTGATAATTTAAAGAGACATATACACATTAAAAGAAGTATGCAAAATAACCAACAGTAACAAGAACTTCTCTTTTATTTGATACTTAGGCTCCAAACTAACAGGCCCTAATCTATAAACTTCTGATGTTGGACAAGTACTCACAAAAACAATTGCTTCATCACAGAAAGCGAAAAACTACTCTAGTTTTCCTTCTCTCATGCATTGTTTATATGTATTTGTCCCAAATGCTTCATTTTTCCTGTTTCAAAAACATACTATATTAGCTTTACAAGAGTTCAGTGAACTTGTAACTCATCCCGCTGTCACTGTGTTTTTCTAGGAGGATATAAGGTACATGACTGAGCGGCTGTCTCTAACCATGCACCCTGCAAAGAACAACCACAGTAAGTATTTTGTAAACTAGCGTTTTGAGACCAAAACAAACCTTTGAAATAAAACAGCTGCTTTGGTGCAACAAGTCCTATGGTCAAAGAAGTATGTTTAAAAAAACACTACTAGAAAAACAGAGTTTTGTGTGTAAAGAAAGGACAATGTCATGTCATCCTACTTTAAACATAACCTACTGTTAAAGTCTATTACCAAAACAAAAAACACCTTCCTACTCAGAAGTAGTTCACAATTTGATCTATTACTATTTCACCACTTGTAGCATTTTCACAAAAGCTTCCATAACCATAATATTTAATTTGGCTAAATATTGTCAAATAGCTGATAATTATTTTAATAGCTACAGCATTAGCCCTTAGCCTGAAGTACTTTATTAAACAACTGCAAACACTCTGCAGAAACTTACCAATATATTTTTAAAAAGTAACCAGTTATATTTAAAAAGAAGGAAATACAAGATTACAACATTGTATATTCAAGTAAAAGAATATTTTCAGTAAGTCTTTATAGTTTAAATACATTCAACATAAATCTACTAATCCTAAGGGATTACAATCAAAAATAAAAACCAAGCATTCTACTTCTACTTGCAGGCATTACAATTAATTTACAAAAAGATGTCTTAAGTGGCCTCTATCAATTTAAAAATCACTGAGTTTTAAAAATACTTTAAAAGCAATGCCTCAGATAGAGGAGTAAGGGAGGAAGTTTATTTTTCTGTCAGTCTATTTACTCTAGCAGGCAGACTTTATTAAGTCAATGTCTTTTTTTTTCCTGTTTACTGCTTTTAAAACATCAATTTGATTGTGAAAGAAAACCTCGATGTGCTGGGGAATCCAGCAAGAAATGCAAGTGCAAGGCTGACATCCACACATTTTTGAGCTGCCCAGATTTCAACAGAATTGTGTCCCTGAATCCTCCACCACCTTACTTTGAAAACAACACTTGTAAGTGACTTGTAAGAAGCGAGACTCATCACTAACTACGGAAAGTTTCATGGTAGCAAAAAGCAAACTGAAAAAAGCCCAGTATTTATGGAAGACACAGAGTTCGCGAATCACACTCCTCTGGTCTATTCCATTCAAAGCAAGGCGTCACCAGACAACACAACTTACCTTTATCCTCCCCAGGCTCGAAAATTTCTCTTTATCTTCAACAACTGCTTTAAGTATAGGTTGGGACATTCTGTTTTTTTTCTTAAAATTAGCAGAGCTGTCGAAGTCCACGCCACTCACCACCGCCCTGCGGTAGGATGTCGACCTCAAGCCTCGCCTCAGGGTCCCTGGGCTGTCCAGGTCGCCCTCGGCCTCCTCTTCAGCATCAGCGACCAAGGGCAAGCTGAGGCTCTCCACCATGCTCCGCACCTTCAGCACCCTCCTGCTCGTCTCTGCATTCTGGCTGTTGGCTTTGCCCTTCACCTTGCTTTCAGAAGCCAAACTCTTGGGGATGATCTGCTGCGTGCCCACCTTGAGAGCGGCGGGGCTGTCGGTGCTCAGGACCACCGGCTGGTCCTGAGGGGACGCCGGCCTCTGAGGAGCTCCGCCTTGCTCTGGGGACATGGCAGGGGACACCCCGGGGTGCCCCGGCGACACTTTTTCTGCTGTTTCGGAAAGCCGGTTGCATTGCAGGGGCAGCGCGTTGGTGTTAGCGGGGGAGGGTGCGTCTCCCGCCGGTGAGGGGTGAGGGCTGGCTGTAAAAACAATCCGCTCCTGCCGCGGGGTAAGCGCTGACGGGCTGGAAATCCTCAGGGGACGGCCCAGCTGGCTCCCCGGTGAGGTAATGGTGCCGTTGGCAGTAAAACCGACAGAACTGTTCGAAACCAGAGTCAGCACCGGGGAGGTCCGCTCAGGGGAGACGGCTGTACCGGCTGGGGGCTGCGCCTTCCCGTTGGACACCGATCCCACGCTGGAACTGAAGAACGAGGGGCCCCTCCGGAGCGCCGCGCTGCCCGGGCAGGTGCTGACGGTGCCGGCGGGCTGAGTCACGGTGAAGGTGCACCTGTCCTCCACGGGAAAGTCGGTGACGAGCACCCCGTTGGGGCTCTGGTACGACTGGGGCCGGGGTTTGCTCCAGCCGCAGGGCTGCGGCCGAGGGGTCGACCTCCTCTTCCAGCGCGGCGCCGCGCTGCCGTGGGAGAGATCCGCCTCGCCCTCCCCGTCCATCGCCCGCTCCTCGGGGCCCGCGCCACTTCAGGGCGGCGGCAGCTCCTCCTCCTGCCCGCCGCCGCTCCTCGCCGCCGCTCCTGCCCGCTCCCTGCAGTTCGGCAAAGGGGAAGCAAACGGCACCGCTCGTCAGGCCGCGGCAGCCCCCCCGGCGCGCCGGGCCGCGGAGGAAGGGAGGGGAGAGGCAGAAACAACCCCGGTTCCCACCCACCCCGCGCTTCCCGCCGGCGGGCGAGGGCTGCCGCCGCTCCCACCTGCGCGGAGCCCGCGCTGGGCCGGCCGGCGGCGGGGAGGGGAGGGCCCGTTCCCGATCGCGGTCCGCCCGCAGCGCCCAGGGCCTCACCTCATGGCAGCGCCCCCCGGGGGCGAGGGGACACGGCCGCCTCCCCGCCCCACCTGCGGCTCTGCTGAGGCGGAGAGTGGCGCACGGCCCTCCAGCAGCCTCAGCGGCCACCGCCGAGCTGCCCCGCCGCGGCCCGGCCCCGCCGCACGGCCCCTCCCCTGCCCTCCGCCCCGGGAGCGCGGGCCGGCGCCCGGCAGCGCAGGTAGCGGGCGGCGGGGCGGGAGCGGCCGGGCCGCCTTCAGAGAGAGGTAGCCCAGGCAGAGCGCCTCGGCCGCAGCTCTTGGGAGCCCGGGACGCGACAGGAGTGACTGGAGTCAAAAGCGGAATTGATTTACATCAGTGTTAACTCGCGTGCAGCGTGGGCTGCCCTAGGCAGGAACGCCATCTAGGCCAGCGCTAGTGGACAGAGAAGCAGACCATCCTCCAGGCGCTCAGGGCCTTTTTCCAACACATTGAGGGGCATTGAGGTGCTGGAGCGTGTCCAGAGAAGGGCAGCGAAGCTGGTGAGGGATCTGGATCACAAGTCTCGTGAGGAACGGCTGAGGGAGCTGGGGTTGTTCGGTCTGGAGAAGAGGAGGCTGAAGGGAGACCTTGCTGTCTACAGCTACCTGAAAGGAGGGTGTTGCGAGGGAAGGGGGCTCGGTCTCTTCTCTCAAGTAACAGGCGATAAGACATGAGGAAATGGCCTCAAGTTGCTCCAGGGGAGGTTCAGGATGGGTATTAGGAAAAACTTTTCCACTGAAAGGGTTGTCAAACATTGGAACAGGCTACCCAGGGAAGTGGTGGAGGCACCATCCCTAGAGGTATTTAGAAGACTCATAATCGTGATGTTGAGGGGTACGGTTTAGTGGTGGTTTTGGCACCACTAATGGTTGGACGCATTGATCTTAAAGGTCCCTTCCAATCAAAACGATTCTATGATTCTAAGCTGTGCAGCTCCTAATAATGACAGCCCCAGGCCTTTCGTTGGAAGAATGTACAAGTACCCTCCACGCTGGGAAAACGTTTGATTTTATCCTTGGCAGGAGCCATGTGTGCAGATGCCATCCCTGTGTGCTGCCCCAGCTGTGCCAGCCCCTCTGTCCACACACCTGCTTGCTCATAGGAAAGCGTGGGGCTTGGCCAGCTGAGGCTGGCTTACCCTCTGCTGAAGAAGTGCTGGGGGAAAGCTCAAAAACGAGTAGCTTTTTGGTAAGAAAATAGGACACAAACCATGAACCTGCTGGGAGTTCTGACTAATGACATCACCCTGAAAAACCTGTGTTAATCTTGGCCTTCACTCTGAGGTTTTCTGCCATTTGAATTAGTGGTGAAACATTCAGGTCATTTACATCTGAGTGACCTTCAGGAAGCAGGGTAAGCAGCTAGGGGGGTGAAGGCTTTGTTAGGCTGAAGGCATTTCCTCCCTTCTGGCTGAGGGGACACTTTGCTTTCATTACCTGCAAGATGCCACCTTGATTTCTCCACAGGTTTTACCTGAAAAAGAGTAATACAAAAAGCTTTGATGTACAGATTGGGCCTGCAACACACACCAGCAATACCCTATGGGAGATGCCTAGCCAGTGGAGCTCCAGGGTTCTGTAGGGCCAGAGACCAGCTTGGGGGGATTCATAGGAGAGTTTTGGGGGTGCAGAGCTGGCCCTGTGCTTGTGCATCTGTGACACAGGCGGTTCCTCAATGACCAAGGAGAGCTCTGTCCTCAGGGTGGAAAAAGCAGATGGAGAAGACTCTTCAAGGTGCTGTGGTTGGCAGGGGCCAGGGGGGTGATTTGTTTCCCTGTATGTTTAACTAAAAACTCCACCGGGTTTCTACTTGGCAGATGCCAAATCATGCACCGATACTTAGGAATTTTGAAGGATGAGGTGGTGATTGTGTTTGCTAAAGGAAAGGAGTTTAATTAGAAAAGAGGAGAGAACTGCAACGAAGAGAAGGGCTATCGTTAGGCTTCATGGCAAACTGTTGCAAAGACTAACTGAATACCCCCTAAACATACGTATGAGTATGGAATTGCAGGAGAAAGGGCCAGGGGGGTAGCCTCACACAGGCTACAATTCACTCTGCTGCATCAACACTGCCTAACTTTGACAGTACACATTTTCCAACTCAAATTCAACAAATAAGTTTCTTATTTAAAGATGAGCACCCACTTAAGCTCCTGGATAAACTCAAAGGGAGAAGGCCCAGAAAAAAAATTGTTAGATTTTTGAGTCTTCTCTCCAGACTTGCAGGAGTTGATATATCATTGCAATTAGAACAGATTAAAAGTGCTCTATTATCTTTTTAAAAACACTAAAAATATTATTTATACTAAGCCTGTTTAGTAGGTAGTAAACAATCAAAAAAAAAAAAAAAAGAAGAAAACAGAAGGAACAGCCAACCACGTGTACATACACATAAACTTAAGATGCATTAACTCTTCTGCCAGAAAAATCCAGGAAAACCAAAAAACTTACAGAGAATAACGTTAAACAAAGTACAATGAAATTAAAATTGACAAATTTGTCTGTCTCACAAATGAGACAAAACTTCAAATTGCCACACCAACTTCAAACAGCCAAAATACACACGGAAAAGCCACAGCCATAACCTAAAATGATAGTTTAGTTGTCACTTGGGATTTCACAGCCTTATGCATTAATTATACAGAAAATTCACACTGAGGATTATTTCTAAAATCATCTCTCAACTTTCCACATTAAATTGACAAGGAATTGGATATGGTTGCAGCATACTACTTATGTCATAAATCCCAATTATTATTAACTGAGGTAATCAGCTTTTACACGATTATTCTCTTACACATACTTATTAACTATGATGCAATTACAAGAATAATTTCTGTTTCTGAACAGCCACCTCAGTGTTCAATTTAATATACAGTAAAAAAGAAATAAAATCCTTACAATAAAATTGCTACCATAAGAGAAGTAAAATCAACTATATAATTTAAGAGAAGAAAGAAATTTAATTGTAGTAATTAGCACCTCATACAAAGCAAGGTCTCAGTATAAAATCACTGAGGTACTTTTCAAGAAGTGAAAAAACCTGGAATGAACTAAGTACGGGCAGGAAGAGCATGTCCTTCTGTAGGGCCCACATTTAAAAACACTTTGTATGTTCAATTTCAAAAACATTTCAGATCTATCATGAAGCTCAGGACTGTCTCTCTGGTGTGTGCTGGGCTATAGCTCCTCTATCTCACAAATACATAGAGATTACCAGGAAACCTGTAATTCACTGTTTTTAAATAAACTGTCTTATTCTGTATCAGTGCTTCTTAATCCATACTTTTATCAGTCCTCTCTATCTCTCAGTCAGTTTAGAGTGTAAGGAGATGTGAAGCGAGAACCTGTGCTAGTGGAAAGTGACTGCAGGAGAAATAATTACCACACACGTGCTGTGAGTTCTATTACTTTGGAAACTGTCCTTTCCCAAAACCAGGTCCCAAACTGCCTGTTTGCCCCTAACACTGCAGACCTGTGCAGGTGAGTTTCACTGCTGTACAGGGTCCACAGCTCTTTCACTGCAACCAGCCTCCTGCAGCTGGCATTTTCAGCAACATCTGTCCCCTTCCATGCCTCCAAGCAGAGGTGAAGGGGATGACATGGCTGCCAGGGAAGTGCCTGGCTGCTGTTTGATCTGCAAGGAAATTGGCTGTATGTCCCATCTGTATTAACTGGCAGCTATGAAATATTAATATAAATAACATTCTTTCTAAACTCTTCTCTCTTCATGATGGCGGGCAGTCTGTTTACAGTCAGCTGAAAAAGAGCCAACTGTTCTCAGAAGATAAGTGCAAGTCTCAATCTCATAATTAGCATGCATGAAGGAATAAGACTCTTACTGTCTCACAAAAACCCTACCACAGCAACAGGAGTGACAGAGGTCATCACAAACTGAAGAAAAGATGAGATGTAAGCGTGATGGAGCCAGGCCACTGGTGAAATACTTCTGTTACTGTTTTCTCCACTCTGGCAGGGACACGAACTGCAAGGCAGTGGAGCTTCTTGCCAATGAGAGCAGCAGAATTTTACTGAAGAGGACACTTGTTACTCCAGCAACAGAGGAGAAAGGGTAGAGCCTTCCTAGCTTCTCCCCCTCCTTTCTTTTCTATACAGCTGTAGACTGTGAGAGATTTTACTCTGAATAATGCTCAGCTAAATTTTAACTATAGATCAAAGACAGCAGAAGATAGCTTCTTTGATTATTTTTGTTTTCCTCCTAATTGTTTTTGCTATTGTAAAAATAACCAGCACTAGTAGAAAGCTTTGCAGCGTTAACTAAAAGCTTTTAGGGGAAAACCAAATCACATTGTACTGCAGTAATAGAGAACCTATTAATGCTCATGGAGTAACAAAGTTGAAATAAGATGTTATTTCTACTGTTGAACTGGGATGTAGCTTGGAATGGAACAGCAGAAAAAGAGTAAGAAAGAATGAGTAACCTAAGAAACATAACTAATGAGTGAGGTACTGCTACCTCTTTGATTCTTAGAATGGAAGTTACGAATTTCTTGTCTACGTGATCATAAAAATAATCCTATGTTTAGTAACACTTAAGCAGATATTACTTGTTGCCGAGGTACTTTAACAGCAGTCTTTCCTGATAATGTCTCTTCATTTACCGCATCAGAAGCGGGTCCGGAGATCAGTTTTGGATTCCATTTACATGTTTGAAATTCTGACAGCGAACTCCATCTCAGTAATTCTAAGAGCATCCTTTCTATAGAAGAACAGTTAAGGAAAAGTCTCTGAAAAATGTAGAGATAAATTCTATTAACTGATTACTATAGTTCATAAGATGTTGCTGCTTAAACAGCAGGAAGATAAGGTACTTCATACATTTCCTAACAAAAGGATTGAAGCATTGCTTGCCATAACTGAAGACATTTTGTGGTTGCTATTAGAAACCAAAGAAAGCTCAGGAGCCTGAAAAAACATGTCTTTGCAGTTAAAGGATGCTATTTTCTATGTCTGCTCTTTCTTTATTCATTGTCTGTATGTTACACAGAAAATGCCTGAACAAGTGACAGGAGGAAGCGAGGATCGTTACTGTGGGTATGTCTCCAAAGAGCTGCTTTTTATTCTTTAAGTTTCCGGGTTTTCTTGTGGGTTTTTGGTTGTTTTTTTTTTTAAGGAATGAACATTCTACTCATACAAAATTAAAAAAAATAAATCAGAGAGCCACTGTGGTTTTGATCTGCTTCCTTAATGATTGATAATAATTTACGGGTTTGATTCATCACTGGCATTCTTTGCCGTGGGAGCTGGAGAGTCACCTTCTCTGCAGCACCTTTCAGGCTGTGACTATTCAGCCTTCTCTGTGTCGCTGGACTTGGCCCATCTACCCTGCAGCTTCAAAGCTTCAAGTGAGATGTGGTTCCGCTTGCCCACTACTGATTGCTGAACCTGTATACCAGGTAACTCCACAGGACGCCTCTGAACTCAGTGCTGCCATCTCTACAGGTGGGGCTACTGTTATAAATGGAGGCTGAGATTTTCAAACCTGAATCTCTCAGGGTAGACATCTAAGCCCTATTTAATGGCTTATCTAAATTGGGCTGATTTTCAGAAATGCTGAACCTGGTTTAGTTTCAATCAACTGGACAACTGATTAACACATAGTTATGCAACAGATTTCCCCTTTGCTGCATTAAAATGCTGGAATTTTATGAATGCCATAGCAACAGAATCAGAAAATGAGGAAATCTGGAGTGTGAGGCATGGAAGCCTGTATCTGTTCTTCTCTAATGAGCTGAAAGTCTGAAGTGTGTCTTTCCCCCTTAAATTCAAGTTTCCCATTTGTAGTCTCTACATTCAGATTCCACACTTCACTTAGCTTCTTGGCTGAAGTTCCTTCAGTGGAAACTATGCATCAACACATGCATAACGGGTGAGATCCTGGTTCTGTGAAAGGCTGTGGGAGTTTTATTATTGCCTTCAACAAGACCATGATTTTGGCTGCAATAGGACTAATTGGATCTGAATAACCGTAAGTTTGATAGAATTCCCTGATCTACTTAGTGAGAGACCATTCTCACATTTCACCAGTCCTTCTACATGGCAGTGCACTATGCACAATATATTGTCCAAATAATGCAGGAGTCTTTCTGTAATATTTTTTTTTGGTGAATGGCAGTATATGTAAGATTGTTCCTTTCCTAAATATTTTGAAAAATTGGCACTTCTATTATCTTTCCTCTTCAAGCTATTAGAAGTGTTCCTAATTCAACTCTGAACCCACTAATTAGCTCAAATACATTTTAATTAGTGGGATTTAGTCTGTTGGTGTGTGTGCCAAAATTCAGCTATATGCCTTCCCAAAGCTCAAGTTTTCTAAAGCTGATGCATTTCCAGTCAGATTCACGCACTAATTTTATAGCAGTCACTTAAGTATTCTTCCTATTTGGAAATACCTTCTATTGTATTTTCTAAGTCCTTTTTTAATCCCTCATCTTGACTGTGACTTATTTCCTAACCTACCGTAGAGAACTTCAAAGTTCATTTATATCTCTGCTTCTCAAAAGGTCCTTAAGAATGAAAAGACACATCCCAGATGGAACCTTCCATCTTCTCATTCCCTACACCACCATTTTCAGAACTGATTATCTTTCTTCTTCAGACAGTAAGCCCTACTGAAATAATTTTGATCATTCACATCTCTCGAATAACTTTGTGTTAATTAAGATAGGAGAGTATTAGTAGTGAACACAGTTAGATATGCAATGCATGAGAAACTGTATAGCTCTACTAAAAGAATTCTTGTACTTAAATTATACATGTTTTTATGTGTGTATGTATCTGTCTATGTATGTATATATAAAACAAGTACACAAACCCCCAAAGCGTATCTCAGGACTTAGATGTAGCAATTCTATGTTGAAAGCAACTCAAGCATTTCTTTCTTAAAAGTAGTTGTCTTACTACCTGGTCAGCTTGAGTACTGTCACTGCATTTTGCTCTGCTAGTAAAGACCATTCTCCCCAGCTTAATGTCAAATCATGGTGACATGTCCATGACCAGCCAGGAGTCATTACATAAATAAGGGTTGGTCGGGGAGTCATATAACTCAGCCCCACTTCTGCTACATCACTGCTGCAATAAGAAATATAAACTGGCAATACCCGAGCTTTCTATAGCTTAGTAACTCTCCTATGCAAAGGAGATCTCCAGCTGTCCTTTCAGATCTCCCTTCTAAGGCCAGTACAGATTGGTAAAAGCAATAGCCGAGAATCTGGGTTGATTCTCAAACACAACTTCGCAAGCACTACATCTCCTATTGTAACAGATACCAGGAAGTACCTCCTCTTGCAGCAGCAAATCACAGGTGAATGTCTCGACAGACGGAGATGGTAATGTGCTGGCACAGGTCTCAGTACCACCATGTGTTACAGAAGCACAGTTTATGAAACACTTTTATTGCATTGTTTGTAAATGGTAGTTCTGACAATTGAAATTCTAGAACTGATAGGTGCAGTCATGGGGAAGACAAAGAGGAGAGAGGGGGTATGGAAAACAGAATATTGCAGGAAAGAAAAGAAAGACCTTCAGGTGAAACAACAGCAAGTTAGAAGGAAAGCGAGAAGTCTGAAAATTCATACAACACTTCTAACAAGACTAAAAAGAGAGAGAGAAGATGGGGACAGAGACACATAGTAAGCCAAGAACAGAACAGAATCCCAAGAACAGAACTCTGGAATTAAAAAGAAGCAAAAAAAAAAAAAGAAGTGGATAGACAAAGTACCATTTTGCCAAAAGCCTCTGAAGTAGAACAGCTAGTCCTCTCTGCCTAAGCAGTAAATTTGGCCAAGGTTATTAATTTTATCTGTGAAACAAGTTTCCATAGACAAAACATTCTGATTGCTTTTCAGTTGGTTTAAGCATTAGTCACAGACAAATTTTATCCCTTAAATCAAACTGAAGGTGATCAAGACCTTGAAAAAGGCATTCTTCCAGAGAGGCAAATACTGGACCCAAAATAAGCAGAAACCTTGCCCAGCGTAGCTGCCGTGGAGCATAAGCTGTTTTATAAATGTTAATAAAGAGTCTAAATGCTTTTCAAGTTCCTCTGAAAAAACTTAGCATGAGAGTCATGCGAACTTATTTATCCCAGCAGTCAGCTGGCCGGTGTGCAGAAGCGTGGGTCTAACAGAGTGCAGGCTTCTCAGCAGCATCAACTCCACATATTTTACCAAGTTGGGAAGAGCTTTAATAGGCAAGAGCCTTTCTCTAAGGATGAGGACTTACTCAGCTGAGTTCCACTGACTTTGCAAAGGCCTTACAAGTACCTGAAACTGGAAGCGAATATGGCACTTGCTTGATGGCTGTGGAAACAGAACAGGAGCTGCCCTGAATGTGCTGGGACACCACCTCAGACATCTTCATGATCCATTAAACTGAGCAGCAAGTATGAGCAGTGCTGGTTTTCAGGCAGCTTCAGGGAGCTGGAAAAAGTAATTTGAGCTCGTACACGGACTGAGACTTCTCAGTGGTTTTGCAGCATAGGTGACAATGCTCTGTGGTGTTCTGAATGATTAGAAGGAGCTCTGTGGACTGTGGTTCCAGTGACAACACTGTTCATATTTGTACATGGTCTTACTCACTGGGCTTTGGATTTTTAGTTTTACAGGCTGATATTTTGTACAGAGTTTTTTTAATGTTGAATTATGCTCCTCTGGGTTATAGAAGAAAAAAAGGTAAGAGTGGATTAAGGTATGCGCATATACAGCAAGAACGTTTCTTCACAGCTCTCAGAAAGTTTTGCATTGCTCCTTCCTAGCAAGCTCTGTGATGTTAAATACACGTCTGGATTCACATGTGGTGTCGAAGTGCTTATGCTTCATTTACAGTTTTATTCAAATTTTCTCAGGAGATGAAAGACAAAGTGGCTGAAAACATTTAAAAATGCAGTCTGAAAGCAAAAGAAAAGAATTTTAACCTTTGTGTCATTACTTGGAAAACCTAAAAAGAGAACTGCAAGCAGCAGTTTGTCTGTGATACTGTAAAGGGCTTCCTGTTCTTGTTTCTGCATGTTCTTTCTTAAAAAATTGGACAAATTAGAAAAGTGATACTAAATTGCTGGCATCCTCTGTCCTACACTACTGAATTAAGCTGGCACTTGTCAGGCCAACATTTCAAACTACTCCACTGCAGTGTCAATGTGTTCACTGGCTGAACAGGAGGTTTACTGAAGTGATGGATAACATTCCTAGGCAATGTTATGATGTGGTTTATGTTCTTGTTTTTTTCAGTCATAAAAGGCAGAAGCTAGAAGGAAACAGAGAACATATTTCTCTCTCTCAAAGAAAAGAGAAGAACATGTGTTACAAGCTAGTTTACCTAGCTTGATACCTACTTGCTCTGTATCATACTTAAATCAATTCTTCAAGTAGCAAAATAACCAAATAAATGATCTTAGTCATCTCACTTTCATCGTGAGATGATATAGGCTCTTTGATAAAAGCAATTGTTTTTAAGACCTAACTCGAGGATGTTATACATCAGATACAAACGCTTGCAAGTGGTGAACTCTCATGTGCTGAATGGCAGAAAATGTTCATTTTTGTCAAGCAAGAAGTTTCTCCATCCAGATACTTTCTATGGATTTTACTGTACACTAGTTTGCGTGTGCCTTTATGGACTTTTGTGACTTGGCAACAACCATACAGTAAAGCTCACAGGAAAGGAATTTGGTCTTACATTATACTATGAGCGATGCCACAATCCACACCTCTCGAATTTTGTAACTAATAATTCTTTATGATCCGTTCAGTTAAGCCTGTCCAAACTCCTTTGTAAATATTCCTAAATGAGTTTACTGATTTAGAATTAATTTTTAAGCTTATTGTATAATGCCAGGTTTAAACAGGTTTAAGTGCATCCAATGGGGACACAATAAAAATTATAGTTCACCATGTACAATTGGGATGTGGAGGGGAGTCCTTCAGTAGCTTCAACACTGCATTTAGGTCATCTAGAGAAACAGCGAAGTGCAAATCAACTATCATCCAGTATAAACAGTATGACAGCTTTTTTTTTTACTTCATTTTTTTAGTGTGATAAATAACTTCTTAAAGGAACTAACAATGCGTAGAACAACTTAAAACACTAAATAAATGTATGACAGTTTGCTGCAGAACATAAAGACGTGCACATGCCTTAACAAAAGAGACACATGATCCTTCTTGCTATACCCCGATTCTCTTTGCCATTGATGTTTAACTTTATTCCTTGTAATGATAACATTAATTGTAGCACCTCAGATTATGATGAAACTGATTCTGAAATAACCATCTTTTGCATTACTGTAAGCCCTCAGCACCAAAATGTCACAAGAAATGGAAATACTCAGATCCTATCTGAAGACAAGCAGAAACATTTGACCAGATAGAGAATACTAATCACTGCTGTGTAGGTTATTAACCACTGCCCTGTATTATAAATGCTCCAATCACTAGCAACAGCCACCTGGCTCCCACCAAGGGCAGAATCCAGGTGTGCTCTGTAAGAGACCTTTGGCAGTCGTCAGCTGTATTCACGATAGCTGTATCAATGACATATGTACAGGGAACAAGCCTAGATGGCCCTTTCTAACTCGGTCACATTGGTAATGATAAGCAAAATCTTTTGCAAGGAGTTTGAAATAAATTGTTTTCTGCCATTGGTGCACAGAGGGTGGTTTAGTCAAGGCATCAGAAGCCTTTTCACTCATTTTAATGGAGTCTTTTTGCACTATATCAGTCAGAACGGCCTGGTAGGTGTCAAGCTACAACTAATCAGTAATTTAAAGTTTAAAAAGCCATTCCCAAATCTCCTGAGAATTCCAAGAGAAATATTTAAGTCAGAAATAAGAGACATTAGAAAGGACAGCCAGCTGCAGATGTTCTTATCCTTGTGAGTGAAAACCTAGAAATACTTGAAATACTCCAGATAGTTATGACTGGCCAGCAAACGCCACAGCAAATATCTATCTTTGTTTTAAGTAAACCATTAACAGAACAGTCCAATCACAATGATAAAAACCACACTAATATTCTTGGACTAAACTACTTAACTGTAACTAGCCATCCAAAACTAAAGCTACAAAAAATGAGACGCTTCCAACAGAGGAAAAAACATATAAAGAGCAGGCTTCTATGACACAACATTTTTGAAAGCTGGTCTTTGAAACACAGGAGATTTATTAGAAGTACATTGTATTACAACAAAGAGGTCTGCTCTAAAATTTAAGTCTAAAAATACTGTTTCTCACAGTCCTATTTTGAGTGACAGATTTATTTCAATTACAATATAATTAGAAACCTTTCTTTGCCCTTAGCACAGTAAAATTATGATTCTTAATTACCCAACTGAGTCAATTAATGGTTATGATTTCAGAAAGAAAACAGTATTTTAGCAACATTCCATACCTGTTTTAATAAAATCCTTGCATTATTGCACCTGGAGGGCTTTTAAGTACAAATATATTTGGCATTATGTACACTGTTTATATTTTGATCCAAATAGTTTAGTGGGAAAAAAAAATTAAAAAGGGTTTCTCACTTCTCTATTTTATGTCACCACACACACAGTTCAAACGCAGCAGGGAAATAAAATCTTCAGTTTAAAAATCTGCATTTGTTATGAGAAGTTCTATACAACTAGGAAGTTAACATGGAAAGGGGGAAGGTAATTATAAGGAAAATATTTCTTTATAGTTTCATGTATCTTAATCCTGCAAGACCTTGCTTTTATAAACCCCATACAAATAATTTTTTTCCACCATGTTTCAATTAATTGCACAGTCTTCAAAAATTAAAGCAACGGGATTGTAGCTACTCTGCTCCTTACACTAGATGATGTCTGTTTCAAAAGATCAGCCTGAAGTATCTCAAATCTTATAACTCACCTTTTTTTTTCATAATACAATTCTAGTTCATTTTTTCCTTGGAGGAAAGCACAATAAAAGTATGGCCTTAATCCATTAAAAATATTAAAATGGATTTTAAAACTGCGAGCCTTTGGCTCCATCCTTGTAATGGGAATCTCATTCATGTGATAATACATGCCTCTGAGATCTTGTTGGCAGCCCTCACCATACTTAAAGGAGGCCAGCAGGAGCCAAGCGACATGGAAAATCCCCTGTCCTTATTCCATCAGCGTGTAGCGGAAACATGGCCGCAGTCCATATCAAGGGCACTGCACACTGCTATTCATCCCAGAAACAGGAAAGAGGGAGGCATTATTCTGGGATGAAGATGTAGACACTGATTTTATTCTACATACTTCCATTAATGAATTATTTGGGCATTTTAGACACATAAATATATACGTTCACATGCACATATTTTTTTCCCTAGTGATCTATTTTCTTTCTGTCCAGAATCACCAAATGCATCCACAGCTGCCTGGCTTTCCCAGACTTGCTTTCATATGAAGATCTGCTCAAAAATAACAGAGGGTCGAGCTCAGAGAAAGGTACACAGACAGGAACAGGGCCAAGGAGAAGTGTCACTACACTGCTCCTGACACTTAGAGAAATGCACCAAAGCTGAAAGGGTGGACCAAATGGCAACATCCCATTTACCAAGGATGGGACTGTTGGAGAAGCTGTGAGCAAGCTGTTCAGAAAGGATTCGAGAGGCCCTTGGCAGGGCTTTAAAAGCATGTGAAAAGTCCCCTGTCAAACGATACAGCAGTCCCAAGGGGAAATAGAGCTGAAAGGGGAGCTCTGGCTTTTTGCCCATTCAGCTCTTGATTTCTTTACTCAGACAGTTAAGAGAGGTACAAAACAATGCCAAACATGTTGCTTAGCAAGTTAAAGTTAAAACAAGTTCTTTTCTTCTTTTAGCATGTTTATTTTCACTAGTACCTGTATGTATTCATATATTCACATATACTTTTCTTAAAAAATTGGTTAGCTTAGAAATCACTCTGTCATAGATTATTTTTCTCAACTCCTCATCACCAGTACCTGTGTGCCTTTCATACTTCCAAACCTGCTGGATAGGGCAGCTGAGGATAAGGATATTTAATAGACTATCAGCATATATGTACAGTACATGTTTGTTTGGGGAAATACAAATATTCACAGCTGACTTGTCACTGACAAAGACTCTGAGGTCTCTTTATCAAGAAGGGTACTATTTTCCATTGTCCCTATCCCTTCCAAAGGGAACAGATATTTCTCTCATTTATGCAAAGGGAGAACAGGCAAATAATGAATCCAAAAATGGGTTGCTCCTTCCAGAAGTTCCTAGTAACCAGAGGTGATGCCAGGATGGTAGGGCTATTTCTAAAACATACAGAGCTTTGCCCAAGACTAAAGAATAAGATAGCAAATGGAAGGCAGCCACTACACACACAGAAAAGCTCTTGTCAGGGTAAAAGAAAAGCTCAGCATGGTTTTAGTCCTGTATTTCAAAAATACTGTATGAAAAGCTTTTCACAAAGCTAAACAGAGACAGCTGAGCTGGCATTCATAATAGACCCACATTAACAAGCAAGGAAGCAGGCAACTTCTGAATCTATTAAGAGAAAGATTTCAAGACTTTTTTTTTTTTTTTTAATTCAAAAAAAGATCCACTTTCTCCACAAGGCTGTACACCATCATTTCACTTACACATGCTTCACATTTTGTCCATTCTTGTTGTCTTTGAAGAAGGAGAAGTGAAAAGACTGTTCTGAAAAAACCAGAATGGAACAGAATAGATTTAAATGTGCTTTTGTGATAAACACTATTAAAGAGTGTTCACTTATTAAAAATTAGTAAAGGACTCCTTTTAAGAAAAATAATAACATGTAAAGTAGGGATAGTTGCTATGATTCTTAAAAAACATAGGAATTATTTTATACATTTAAACACCTATTAAAGATAAGCAAAAAGCACAAGTGTCCTGCCTTAGAGATTAATTTCTTTTATAAAGCGACTGCTCAGCAGACACTGTGTCCTTACAGGGAAAAGGATGTAGATGGAACAAAACATGACTGGAGTGAGAATGTCTGAGACACGGAAAAACAAGGGAAGAACAGGGAGTTCCAAGTTCTGTATTCACAGGCCAAAAACCCAGTCAGTGGAAGCGAATACATGACTTAATCATTTTAATAAATAAGGCCTCTGTTTTGATTTCCACAGTTTGAGAGAAAGTTTGTCAGGCTTCTTCATTTGCTGGCTGCCGTGCCTAGTTGCAGTACTGGACTTGGGCAGAGCAGCAGTTACAAGGAACTTGTACAAGGAATCCCCAGATGCCATGTGGCTCCCTCTGGGCCTCCCAGTGGTCCCAGAGCCAAACAGCGCTGCCCCCAGTCTACAAGAGATGCTGTCCGTGCATCAGTCAAATCTAAGTTGTGTTCAGAGTAAGTCTTCTGAGTCCTATCCAGGACCTGAGCTAGAATACTACGATTTTTTCCAGGAACCATTAAGATACAACTGTCCTCTTACCTGCTTTCTGCTGGTGGGCGATGGCTCACCAGTCCCCAAGCAAAGATGTAACTGAACACAGCCAACAGTACTTTTCACTGGGGAGATGTGGGCAAGCCATACACCATGTCTGCTCCACAGAGAACTGGTTTGTTCTGAAAACACGTGGATGGACAGCAGGAGAGTTGAGCACAGGCTAATATATCTGGTATCTCCTTCACCTCATGGAAAAATTAGCAGGTGCAGAAAGGCTTATGAAACTATATCAGAAATCACACTGGACTAGCTTCAGAGAATGGTTTCACTATTGCCCTTTCCCTGCTAGAAACAAAAAAGGGACAAGATTCTCTCCTTTGCTCCAGGACACTCTCACTCACCCAGTGTCCAGCCCAGCAGCACCTGTCCCTCATCAGCACGCAACTCATTACTGCCTCACTATACACAACTCCAGTTTAGCTTTTATGTACAAAGAAATTGTAGGCTTGTAGTCAATCCGTTGTGCTGTACACTACAGTAATAGACGTTATAGCATCTGTGACATAAGAATCCAAGGCCTATGAATCCTTTGTTTCTTCTGCATTCAAATTCTTATGTTTGATAAAGAGTGAAAGAAGTTCACAACTTACATTCCTAGACTGATAAGCTTGTTTCCAACTAACCTTTACAAGCCTCCAGCTGAAAATGTAGTATGACTAAAGCTTTGAAGGTGGAAAAAGTGTGGAAGTGTTTGACCTTAGCTACTGCTTCACCTAGTAGCAACAGAAGAACTAGACTCACCCTTTGTCCACCTTACTTTAGTCCAATAAAGAGCTTAGCAGCAGTGGAAATGTGAAAAGCGAATGGAGAAAGCTAGATTTCCTGTCCTTGAGGAGATAAAATTCAGCAAAAAAAGTTACCCTTGATAAACTATTGGATTATAAATGGATGAACCTTTCTCCCCAAGCTTCCCTTGAAACTTAAGTCATTCCTAATAGCATTTTTTATCTGCTTCCAAAAACTGCCTAAGTTGAATTCATGGGGTTTCTTCCACAATTGATTGATCTCACCTGGAGACAGATGATAAAGTAAAAGATTAAAGGCACAGGAAAACTTGGGAGAGAAATCTACTACTTTTCTTTGCTAATTTGTTATAGAAGCATAATCCCCATCTTACTTAGTCACAGCTCCCAAGTATTATAGTCTGATGTAAACCTGGAAGAGACTTGGCCTGAGCCGAGGTGACCTTCCCGTGAGGCTTTCCTAGAGACAGGTTTCCACACGCAGCCGATACGTCTGTGCCACCTCTCCAGGCTGGTGTGGCAGAATGCTTGGAAGGCCCATATATTGCAGTAAGTAAGGAAAAGACCTCAAGAGAGCACCCAGGGAAGCCTGCACCTGATGCCATTGCCATTTGGGAACACAGGCGAAGTGCCAGGATATGGTGCATTCCACTACAGGCAAAATTATCTGCACAACTGCTTTTACAGAAGGAAGACAACTTTTATTCTTTTCAGTTATGCAAAATATTTATTAGCCCAGAACTTTCTAAAATTGTGACCATTGGCCTAACTTTGTTATCATTACGTGAGTGGCAAGATTTGTGCCCTTGCCTGAGAGTTAAGCTAAGCCAGCAATCAGAAAAAAGTCAGAAAATCCTTTTCAGAAAATCGTCTCCTAAAAAACTAACGCATAGTATTATGAAATTTGTCCAAAAAGCAACTTCTCTATTACACATTTCTCTTCACTTCTCTCTGTAGGGTGAGGTTATACATCTATCAATGCAATTAATTCACAGATCACATAATCATGCATTTATATTTCCACACCTGTCCCTTTCCCTTGCACACAATAAAAGAAGATGCAGATGCTTAAAGAAAAGAGTTATGGATTAATTTTACACTCACACAAGTTCCCCGACTCTGTTCTTTTCAAATGTGCATAGAGGTCAGCAATAAGACTCCATCAAAGAGTCCAAAAACCACATTCTTAATCAGGCTAAATTACTGCTCACCCAATCCTGTTTAAATTCTGCCCACATGAAACAGGGCTGCAGCTAAGACATCTAGTGTGATAATCACTATTGGACATTAAGTAATAGTTATTTTCATTTATGGATCAGAATAATACATACATGTTAGTTTGCTAATTGTATTACCCCAGAATTAATGCTAGATATTTGAGGGACAAAAACGCAAACAATGTTTTAAACAGTGATTGACATGTAGTTACAACCACTCATCCAACCAGCAATTCAATCACTTTCAAAAAATTGGTTTGTCAGAGATAAACTAGTGTAAAGAGATCCAACAAGCAACACGTATTATTTTCAAATGTATCGACTGACCCTGAGCTCCAGACGCTGTTTTTCCTCACACTGCCTTTGACTCCTGAGATGCCTCTACTCCACACTGTCCTTATCTATTACAGCCTTCCATCTTGCATTCCTGCCTGATATTTTCTGGGTTAATGCCTACCACTGAGCAGACATGAAGGAACCGTCTTTTTTCTGATCTTCACTTTGCGTACTTGCAGCAATTATCAACTATTCACTACACGTTCTGGTGCCCTGTTACTGACTCTTCTTGACAAATGTACACAGACAAACCCTCAGAAAATCTATTACGCCTTCAGATTTCTCCTTCAGCAAAATTCAGTGTTTGGTTCTAAGACCTTTCTGCTTGCTCCCTTTACTATGGCTGCTGCAAAGAGCAGTGATCTTTAGCAGAGTGCTTTAAATATAAGCATTGTTAAGTGACATTTATACTTACAGATTAGGATAACTTTAACACAAGAATTTAAGGCGCAAACAAATGAAAGGCAGTTTACATGAATCACTGGAGAACAGTACCCTGAGATTTACATTTCAGACTCCACTTAAGGCATAATTCCTCTGGTATTCACTGCAGTATTTCTGCTGTGATGAACACATCTGGCATTAATAAAAAACATAACATACTTTAACAAGAGTCCCACTGCTGTCAATTGCAACTCATGAGAGTAAACAGAAAACAGTTATTTATAAAACCACTCAATCATAGAGTATTCAAGAGTCTGTAACAGAGAAATCTGCACAGTTTATCACTGTAGTTCTAGTTTATATGAACCCCAAGGCAAAGATAAATAAACCTCCTGGCTAGTATTAGCTGCTAAGTGCCGATCAGCCTTGCATCAATTGTGGCACATCCCCCCGACACAGGGTGTATCAGGCAGGTCAGTGATAACGGCCAGGGAAGCAGTGGGCTTGTGCTCTGGGTAGATTTACCAACCCATCATTTGCTCAGCACGAACTTGAACTATTGTATTTTTAAATATATACATAGACACATGTATGTGTATATACATATGTCGACATCCTTAACCATGCAATTTGATGAGGGTAACGTTGCTATAAAAGAGGTTATAAATTTTTAATCAAGTAAAAAAAATAGTTGTGCTTGACTTATGTGATCAGCCATATATCATGAGTGACCAATATGATCAAAATTATTATGCAAAAAAAAAAAAAAAACATAGGCAGAAAGATCTGATTATAAATATATCTATATTGTATATGAACACAACTTAGTTCAACTTAGTGGAAAGACTTACAGCTTCTCATTGACTTAAACAATTTTTTGGTCCAGCACGTAAGTTTATTCCAATTGTGCAAATACATTGCCTAAGAGAAAACTGACTTATTACTTAGCAAAAGAAGGGGTTAACTTTGCAAGAACATTCATTAATGAATGTCCATATGGCCTATTTATACAAATGCATAAACAGATTACTGAATAAAACAATACTCTATTTTAAGGATGAGACAACAGTTTCCCTCTTCATTTGTATATATCAGTATGCGATTTTTCTGTTAGCTAGAACTGGCAAATGTGGCATGAGAAATTACTGCCTTAGAACTACAGATTAAAAACCAAGCCTGGGCCAAATATTCATCCAGCTACCAAGTCTGATATAGACTTCTCATGCAGACTGGAGCAATTCACGTATAGACTGGCAAGTTTTTCTGCAAGCACATACGTATTTCTAGATCCACAGTTTTAATCTCTTTCTGTGCCCCTGTTTCCCACAGAGAAAAAATAAAGAGTATGAGAGTGTGACTACTGCACATTAAAATATGCAAGTTTGGTTTATATGTTATTGACATATACCTTTTTTGTTATATAAGAAAGCAGGCAAACCAGCCATTAGATATGAACCGGAAACACAAAACCAGCACCAGCATTTCAAAAAAAAGCAGTGAGCTTAAAGGAAGGCTTAGAAATGTGTTTGTAAAGAGAATAAAAGAGCCATTAGTAAAAAGGTACAGATGTGAACATTTTAATTGACATACTTGTTTCAAATTTGCAGTACATATCAAAGTGCTGGCATGGAAAAAAATCCCAGAATTTCTTCTTCCCTGTATATGAGCTTCTCTCATTCAGAAAGAGAAGCAATTCATGATTGCAAGAAATACCCTTTATAGCAAATAGGAAGAACAAAATAAAATTGCCAGAATAATGCTGGCTGTAATCTCTTGCCTCCCTCAAGTTTGTCAACAAATGGAAGTGTTTAGCTTATATAGATCATTGGAGCATATTAGAACTTTGAATTTTGGGTTATCTACAGACATAGCTCTTTAAAGAGGCTGCTGAGAGACCCTTACACTTTGAATAAAGCCTCCAGGAACATATTTAAACAAATCTCTATACCACCCTTCTGAATTTGATATG
This sequence comes from Tringa tobata, assembly GCA_033628505.1. Taxonomy (NCBI): domain Eukaryota; kingdom Metazoa; phylum Chordata; class Aves; order Charadriiformes; family Scolopacidae; genus Tringa; species Tringa tobata. Next base: position 2,888,924 of record JAHREE010000176.1, read on the forward strand.
CTCCAAGTCAGGTTACAAAAGAACATTCTTATTTTCCTTGTGCCTAGAGAGAGTTCAACACCAAAGGAGAAAATTATTAGAAATATTATAAAGGGAGAGGAAATAAAAAAGGAAAAAAATCTCAAAAGAGCAGATCCTAGAAATACTGCAGTTTAAAGTCTGAGAATTGGCAGGCGACCAAGAAACATACTGAGAGCAGAAGACGACATGGGGATTGCAAGGAATTGGCAGGCAGACATCATGGGAGATGCCAAATGAGAGCACACAAAGAGAGTGAAATGAGTCAGAACTTATAAAAGAAGATATAAGAAAGAAAACCAAGCACAAGGGGAGCATGAGAAAAAGGAGACATGATCCAGGATTTGCAGCTTTAAAATGTTGCACAAAAATAACTGAAAAACCTAATTCGCCAGATCCAATCTGGTATATGACAGAGAAAAGCAACAACCCAAAGTGATGGGGCACACAGTGAAAAGCACTTGCAGAGAACTGGGATAAAGTGATAGTCCAGAGAAAGCACTTGAATCAAAGTCCGGAATCCTTTCTGGGCAGGGCAATTTGCAAACTGCAGGTTTCTATTATCATTTCTCTCTCCTTATCTTCAGTCTTTGCTTATGCAAAAAGCGAGTCAAGGCTGCAGGCTATGTGGAGAGTGGAGGTGTTGCAAGGGAGGAGACAGATTTAACAAGAATGCATTCCTTTTATAAAATTCTGTTGGCTTCACTGGAGATTTCAGACAAACGTGCAAGTTTAGACTTCACATTAAAGTTCTGCTGCACATGACTCTCTCAGATAGTCACAGCTTATTTCTGTCTCTACCTGTTTGCCACGATAACGAAATACAGCCGTGCTTGCCTAGAAAAAGCAGAATCCTTGTTTCAAGAAAGTTTTAAATATAAAAGGATTGTGCCATTTGTTTTGCAATCTATGCAGCATCTGCTCTTTAGCTCTAACCTCTTAGTGCAGCTCAGACGTGCTGTCTGCTCTGGTGTTGGGTTTGCAATTCATATGAAATCTTGAGCAACTTCTCCTGAGCTCATCTTCCATCTTTTAGGCTCTGACCTTTGATCCTCCTGTAAACTCATGTCATTAGACAAGTATAGCATGCTGAATCCTTACCCTGAAATGCTTTATGCAATCTCTTTATTATTTGTACTTAATTTTTTTGATTTACTACAATTAATACAGGCAGCTGTAGTCAGCTCCAGGCAGCAGTATATGCATACATACAACACAAATATACAACTCAATTATAATTCTAATAACTTCACTAACTTCTCTCTTCACACCCATTTTCCCTTTTGATAGAAAGGTATTTTTTTTACCATCAACATCTTCAGTACAAGTATGCTTTGAATCATTCTGTAAGAACCAATTAAAGTAGATAAGAAGGAGTGGGTGGGTGTGGAGGAGGGCAGGTGGGCTGGCTCTGGGTTTCCAAAACTTCTCATCTTGATGAGCACACAACTCAGTATGACAGAGCAAGAAAAGCAAGACCGAGTAGGTGGGTGTCAGGCTGCTAAAACTTTACAGACCAGAGATAACACCATAGCACCTGAGAACTGCTAAGGACCAAAGAGCAAGGAGTATCTGCACAATAGCTCTACTCCAGAGGTAGTACTTAAAACTGGCTGCTAAATGCCACAGTCCACATCATCTCTATCAGAGCACAGATGGATTTTAACTGGCTGTTGGGTCCAGCACATTTCTTTAACTGAACCTCAAGATACTCAAGCTAATAGTGTTTGCATCCAAAACCTTGGGATATCCAGGCAATCTGCAAATAAAGTAAGCGTTTGCTGTCCCCTTTCATCTTCTAACAAGTGGAACACCAGCCTTTGTGCCTACCTGCACAAAACCCGAGGCGCAAACTGAACCGAAGGAGCGGGTTCTCACCATCACCCTGCTGTGCAGCTGACTGTCACCTCAGTATTATCACACTGTGCTGGAATTAGCCTGGTTATTAACAGGTCACCAGACAAGATGACCACACATTGTAACAGCTCAGGTAAAACCGTCGACATAGAAAGCCAGAGGCATGAAGCAGAAAAGGCTGCCTTTCAGATGCAGTTTTTCGCTTTGTCTGGACTCAAAGGTTTCTCTGCTTTGATTGTGTTGGAATGTTTTACGCAGTATAAAGCTTAGGGAGATTTCTACAACCCAATGGCACGAAAGCATTTATATCAGTAGAATTACTTTCAACTGAGGAATAAGTTTGTCTAAGCCCATTTAAACCAGTATAATTTCACCCATGTGAAGGAAAAGATCACTAGAAAAAGAAGAAAAAAAATCACCTATCACATTTAACTAATTATGGTGGAACAGAGATGGTTTGTTCAGACTGATCTTACACAAGATCACTGTTTTCCTAACTTGTATGTAAGAATTTATTCATGAAAATATCTTTTCTATAAAGCTTGCAGGGCTTTGAAGGTCTTTTATTACCAATGTGAAAAATGAGACAGTCTGAATCTATTGAAGATTGAGACACAGGCACAATCTACACAGCACTGTAGAAAAGGTGGCTTAGCACGGTACAGAAAACCTGAGAATATGCTGTGAGCATGCTATAGAAAAAGAATTTTTGCTTTTCTTGCCATTTGAAGTTGCCACAGGCATGATCTTAGTTCTCTAGCAGCTTCAAATGTCTCTGCAAAGGTTCACCTTGCACTTAGCTTTTTTTTTCCCACAAGACCCGTGTTCTTAAACAGAACAGTGATTTAGCACAGATGACAAGCAGTGGTATCTATGGATGTATCTCATTAGCCTGTCACAAATTTATGGGAGCATTGTTTGACATAGAAAAAACAAAATTGTTAACAAAATAGCCACCAACTGATTTGTATGGCTTTGTTCCTATTGCATACATCTTACAATGCATTTTACAGTACCAAAATTTTGTGGTTAAATGAAATTCTTTGAAGAACACTTTTATAAATAATTTTGATTTTTCAGGGAAAAAAAATCTTCTTTTATGACATTTTGGAGAAGACGTGAAGTGATTTAGAATTGTTAGTGTTTTAGAATTTCCTTCAGATTGTAGCAAGCTATACAAAAGACTATCATGAAGAATATACAGTATCATTAGATACTTGTATTACTCACTGTATAAAAAGCCCAGAGATAATTTACTCTTTGGTCACAACCTTGGAACATACATACTCTTAGCTAAGATCTCTCCACAGAGAGGGCCATATTAACGTCCTGTTTGTAACTGTTTTTTTTTTTCGCCCCCAATATCCATAGGCAGCAGAAGGCAGCCCTCTCCCCATCACACTCCTGCATCCCCTCGGGGCCAGTCACTCTGAGCCCACAGGTGAGGTTGGAGAAGATGGGACCAGGTAAAGATGCCCCAGGTGGGTCCAGCTGAGCACTCTCGTGCTCTGGGCATTACCTTCCATCCCAACAGCGGAGTCACCTCAACTCCTGGCCGTATGGCACACAGAAAACAGAGTTATGGTATTTTAAAATCATTAAAAAACTACTTATGCTTTCCGCATCAGCTGAGTGCAGACAGCCCAAAACAGGGAGTTCTTCAGTGACAGTCTGAACCAGGACCTTTCCAGGCTTAAAACTGTTCAGGTAGGGGATCCCCCACCCCCGGTTTCTGGCAGGGCCCAGAATCGTTTACGCATTTATTGGGGTTTTGTTAAGAACTACATAGGGAAGTATCATGGAAATTGCACAAAACCCAAACCAAAATGACATCTGGTCCTGCAAGGCTTCCAGCACAGTACGACAGGCTTGTGAGCGTGACACGGATTTTGAACATCCATCACCGAATACTGGAGGGGGGAGGGAAAGCGCAGGGCCTTACAGATTACAACCACAGCTTTAGGAATGGCAAAGCGTCAGGGATTTTTATTGCTTTTGGTGAAAACTAAATAAAAGCAGCAAATCTCTTAAAAGAACTAGGAGAAAACTCATGGCAGAATGTGGCCTCACATGTTTATCCAAGGTCTTTCCAGAAGTACTTGGAGCATTTGCCATGTGTAAAAGCAAGCCAACCAGCTATTTTTAAACTCACTTGATTCAACACATATGGGCTGAATTCTGTTAGAAATAATTACCTTCTGATGTAGTTATTGAAATTGCCACTAGACAGAGCTGTTCATCTGATTTTTAACCTCAGAAAAAATTATAAGCCAAGTGATATGCTAGAAATCCAAGAGGAGTTTGTATCATAGATTCCTTCAGAAAAACGGCACGTGACTGTGACAACTGCATGGCATTTGCAGCCAGGGTGTAGTTTTTGCATCACACTATATATAATCTCATCACTAGAGCTGCGGGCTGCATCTGCGTCTCATAAATTCTATACTCATTCACCAAGAGCTAAGGAGATGACAGATGAAAAAAACAATATCTGTTTTTTCCTTGATTAAACTACAGTGTAAGTGCTGGACTTGAAAATAAGCAAAATATCTGGAGATCTAAAAGCACTGTGACAATTTACTATCGAATACATTTTGCCATAATTTTGGAAAGGCACAACCAATGGTACCTTTGAAAAACGGAAAAGTTTCACTGCCAGGTAGGTAACATACATTCAGAAAGGCATTACATGTGAGTGCCAGCGGACTGGATTCAACGATTAAGACAACGCAAACTGGTTAAAGTACAATATTGTAGTTTAATTGCTAGGTGATGATACACCTCACTGCACATGCTTTAATATCCACATACCCTACTGCCCATCACAAAGCAGCATTTTCTTCCACCAAGCAATGCAAAAATTAGCCCAGAAATTAAATGCTTGTTGATGTCCATGGAGCTATGCCAATTTATACTATCTATTTTTCTGTTCTTTTGCGATAAATTTATGGTAAAATTCATTTTCTTTAAAGAAAAGCAAGTATAATTTTAGGAGGAAACAGAGAAAGATCAGCATTAGCACTGGCTCTCCTGGGCTCACACCCTGATTTGCATTGCAGACAACCTGGAGCAGGAATTTCTGGAATTTCTGCAGCTGTAGCTACAGCACTGATTTCATCTTGTGATTGTGACTTAAAACAGCTGTGAAACCACAGCCAGCTCTTGCAGGCCAGCGTTCCTGTACAGCCCACGTGTAGAGGAGGGTTGGTGTAAGCATTATCAAAACTTCTAATTCATTTCCCTGCTGGTATCGGGCGTGGGTTTTTAGGTTCCATTTCAGTGTCAGGCACACTAAGTACTGAGGCAGGTAACTGCCTCTCCTAGGCCAGTGACTCTCTCTAAGGATGTATAAAGGCTACAACAGGACTTAAACTGTCTACACATCTCACTTCAGGACCTTAGGTGATCCATTTGTTTCTTAAGAACATACCTGTAAAACATTGGCTCTTTCTTCTCACTTACTCAGCTAAATCTTACTTCCACACTGATTTTCTGTCCTTGCCTTGCTCCCAGACCAGCGTTCCTTCTGGCATGGCTGTGCAGAGCAGCCATTCAGCAGCCCACATGGGACACACAATTAACCTTTCACTTTTCCCCAAAACACCACTTGCCATTACTGGCAGCCTGGTGACTTAAAAAGAGTGATGCAAGACAAACTGCTTGGAAACAAGTTCTGTTGTGTGAAAACAAGCCCGTGGTGGCAGAGCTTCACCAGTGCGTGGTGTAACTCTGTCCCTTCTTGGGAGGCTGCCTGTACTCGTGTCAGGTACACTGAGCTGCTCGTACCACGGCAGCTCCTGCCTCTAACTTTGTCCATGTAACTTAGGGGGCTCCTGTCAGCATTAATCACTGCCATTTTGACACTAACTTTATTTGACAAAGCACAGCAATTAGAGATAGCTTTTTGACTTCTAGGACTCAATGAAATTTATGTATTTTTTAAGCCACAACTGAATATTATATAAAGTAATTATTTCCACAAACCTTCAGTTTTGTAGATTTTTTGAAAGATACTTTTTACAGGCCTGCAGTTGCACTTGTATTTCAAATGCCAGTCAGCCCTAGGCTTCTTCCCCGTTTAACCTCCTATTACACTGAAGTCAAGCTCAAGGATAACTAGAGGTGAGCTAAAAGAAAAGTACCCAGTCTGACTTGGGGGGTTCCTCACTCACCTTGAACAATACAACAGGCACTGAATACACAGAGTTTGGTTTTGCTCTGTCATCAGTATTTCTCCCCTCAAACACCACTGAGACCTGAGGCCAAGCCATAGGCGCCCTGAGCCGGAATTGCCGCACGCAGGGCAGAGGGGTTCCGGTGGAGCAGCGTTCGCTGCCGGCAGGAGGAGCAGGTTAGGAGGCAGCTGGCAGGTTCCTGCTCTCTGCCCACTCAGGACAGAATTGCTGAACTCCACCTTTTGCCTCAGGCAAAGTACAGGGCCACAGCCTAGCTATTAGCACATTAAACGAGGCTAATTTAGTATCTGTAATTTCCAGAACTAATTAGTTCTGGAAAGCTTCTGAACTTGGTGGCATTTCTTGCACCTATTACCTCCTCACCTCTTGCAGAATTTTTAGCTGAAAGCAGTAAGGGACCAGTCATATCCAGGCAGATCCTTTTGTCAGTTCTGATGACGATTTTTGGACATTGGCAAAGGATTAGTCAGATTTTGAAGATGCGTAAGGCAGAAGGAAGCAGATGTTTAAGAGAAACACCATAAGAAAGATACAGACATGGGTACACAGCCCATGGGATCAGAAGGCAAAACTTCAAAAACTTTAGAAAAGGCTCCACAGAGCAATATGAACTTGTTTCTTAATTGATAGCTTTTACTCCCTTGCAAGAATTCGAAGCCTAGAAATTAACTCCCTCTTCATTCCCTTTCTTCTTTTCCCCCCGATTCCAGCAAAATTTTGTGATATTGACTTGGGAGTTTATTCATGTTAAATGATAACGTGATTCAGAACCTGTGTTTTCATTTCAGCTGGCTTTGGTTCTCATTCTCATATTGCCAAAGCTGGCACAGCCATGGTGGTATGTAAGTCTTAGGATCTTCTTTGAATAGAAGTGATCCAGATGATTTTGGTCCTTTTGCAATTCAAAATGTGATTTTTTTTTAAAGCCTTCAAACACTTAAATTTTAAAAGAGATTCATCACTTGTAATGAAATTAGAGGCCGACACCAGATCCAGTTCTTTTAGATTAATGGGAGACCTTTTCTGAATGTGGATCGTTCTGACCTAGTACTTAGAAATGACAATTACAAGAAGTACAGTGGACAGCAGCCTGCTGCACACTTTCTCTCCTAAAACCCCCCATTTTTTTAAAAACAAACACCACCCAGAAAACCCCCAAGACCCACCAACATCTACTGTGAAGGTCTGACACTGTTAAGCTCTTTTCTCACTGCTCTGCCCAGGAATTGTTAGGCTTCCTGCAGATTAACTCTGGAATTTACCATTTTTCCATAAGGAATCGTGGGTCTCCATTCAGTTGTTTCCTGCCTGGCTTTGAACTTTCCCTCTATAAATGAATAACCGTGTATCTCAATCGCCTCTGAGGATGAATATCTTATGGATTGCAAGCGGCTCTGATCTCATGGGGATGTGAACATGACTGTGAGAGGCTGAACAGTCTGTTTACCCTTACTCAACCAGGGAAGTTGTTTCCATTCATTCTGCATTCTGTCCAGAGTTTTTATCTCTGTTGTCATATTTTTGTGGAGGTTTGTGAAAACAAATTTTAAAACCACTAATCCTGGTGCCAAAGCACATATAATCTTTGGAAAAACACACTTAGAAAAATGACCTTGGAATGAAAGTTAAATCTTGCAATATGGACACAATGAGTTTATTTTCTTTGTACATATCCAAGGTATCAGATGTTCATAAAATAGAAGGAAAATACGGATTTTGGATTATTTGTCTCTGTGACATTGCCAAAAATGTCAAAACGTAAGGTTGCTTATTATCATAATGTAAAACAGCTCAGGAGTAAGAATTAGCTTTACCTACAGCATTTCTTATTTTTTTATTTGGAATCAAGCTACTGACCTGTTTTACAAAAATCTGATCAAAGCACAGGGTATAAACAAACATTCCCTTGCAGCTTTATTTCACTGAGGCTGGCCTGTGGACTGCATGGTACAGATGTGATGACACAAATGAAGGGAAGGCTTAACTTTTTTCACTTTCTCAACATTATCAAGTAGTGAAGAAACAGGGTGTGATGAAGACACAGTTGATGATGGACCTGACCACGATGCTGTGCGTGCTCTGGGAGGGCAACATACCCCATGGGTGACATGAGAAATGGTGACACAAATGTAACACAGCAAGGAGTATGCTGACTGAATGGCAGCCATTTTTTCCAACTTACAACCTACAACTTTGGTTCCTGTGCTCAATTTGAATATTGATGATACTATTTATTTCGCTTTTCATAGAGGCATCCACCCCTGTGTAGCCCCCTTCTTTCTCAAAAACTGCCTAACAATCAAAAAATACAGCAAACACAAATAATGTTACAATCCTTATCGTGTGATCCTTGGAAACTGAAAAAGAGTTCTTGTAAAACCAGCCTTAGTTTTTTCCTATGCAAATGTGTTTCTTCAGCAAACACAATACTGCTTGGGCAAGAAATGGTATAAATATTGGCTTACAGTGTCGTAGCAGCTAAGCTGGGCAGATACTGGCCTGCACTTACAAGTCTGATGCATCTATCCTAATAAAAATAGTATATTGTTCCTTTTTCTCTCCCCATGCACAGTGGCATATTTCAGAAGTAAAACTCCATTGCAATCAAGGAAATTACATCAGTACTGCTGGACAGGGTAGGAACAGCACTGTATGCATGCAGCGCCTAAGGAATTAAATTGATTGAATTTTGATGACATGATAGTTGTGTGATACTGGTCCTTCACACTTGAGCATGCAGGTTAAGTCTGAGAAATTGATTTGAGAAAATGCTTTCAGTTTTAGCAAAATGACACCTCTGATTTTAAAAAATAGAAGTTCATGGAGTTTTGAGTTGATCATGTCTTCTAGATATATCATGATTTTTTAGCATTTATTTTTGCCTGTGTCAGGAAAGAGAGAATAAAGCCTGGCCCATCCTTTTGCTTTCAAGTGCCCTTCAAGAATACAATAACTTGAAAATGAAAATGAATAACCTACTTTGGGACTCAGAGCAAATGCCATGATTTTCATGTGTGCCGTTATCACTCCTGATAGCTGTGACCCCAAAAAGAGACACAACTGAGCATTGTCACATCATCTACAGTTCCTCTCCCTAGAGCGCAGGGTCCTGAGCAAAGCCCCACTGACACAGGTGTATCCAGAGGAGCTGCTGTGATGGCTCCATTCAGCTCAGGCCCCAGTGTCCTAATCAAGATGCAAGTGCCTGGTGTGAGATTTTATAGATTTCAGCCAATTTGCAATTTGGAACACAGTAGAGACTGAAAAATACCTGGTATAGCATAAAAGGTCTTTGGATCAAAGTCAAGTTTAGATTAGGATGAACCCAATGAAGTGTTCAAGCTCAAAAGGCTGGAAATGTCCCCACTCTCGAGAGGTTGAAGGGTGGTACTCCGGTGAGGTCAGCAGTGCTTTGTGAACATCCAGCCTCTCTGGCCAAAGTGCCTGCAGATCTCAAATTCACCTTCAGGTCAAAGGCTGTGACCCTTCTCGATGCAGTGCCAGCACCAGGGAGGTTGCTGGGCTCAGAGGGTGCACAAGGGTGCAAAGTTAAACCACAGGTCAGATCCCAGCTCTTCAATTTCAGTAACTGCTTATGTGCAGTTTGATGTGCATCTGTTTCTCAGTTTCACCACAAAGTGGCACTACAGCAATTGCCATTCACTTCAGTCACAGGATGATGAACTTCTGACAGACAGCTTTTTTGATTTTTTTTTTCCCTGCACTGAGTCACCACTAATTACCCTCTGCTCATGCCATAATAACCCTATAGTGGGTTCACTTCGTTAAACACGCATGAACCATTTAGATGGGATTTTCCTGCCTCATTTACATGGTGAAAACATTTTCTTGCAGTACTTTCTAGTTAGTTCACCTTCCAACTTTTAGCTAATCTCAATTAATGAAAAGTAAAATGATACATTTGCTTTAGCAGAAATATAAAGTGGAAACACAACTCCAAGAGAAAAATAAGAACAGAAAGAGTCCCTCAAAATCTAGTATACTTTCCTCCTCTGAAGACTTAATGTTTTGGGCCCATTGAAACTATTGCAAAGATCTCCACTGATGTTAGCATCAGATATAATTAGGCTTGCTGTTTTCAAATGGTTAGTACTTAGTATTTGTACAGTATACTAAGGACAGAGCAACTCACATTTTCCTTTAGTGTAACCATCACAAGTTTTACCCACTTACGAAACAATATCAAGGGCGGGTAAAATATAATCTGTTTTTTAACTCTGTCTCCCAGTCTACGCACAGACACACACATATATATACCTACATAAATGCACACACTTACCTAACGGCTTAGCTCTGTTACTGCTATCCCTGAAGGTGCCATCAGCTTTGACATTTGTTTGCTGGCAGTAAGGAACACCGTCCTGCCCGGTGCTGTGTTGAAGCAGTGTTACTGCCACGTGCTGGCCAAGGACTGACGGTGGGAGCGTACCACAGAAAAGGGAAAAGCAAAAAGATCCCCTCTTCCTAAGGAAAGGAGGCAGAAAGCGCCTAAGCTTATATCCACTCCATACACCAGCCAAGACATGGATGCAGCTTCTCAGGCCTGAAAGCTGCATGGCAATGCTGAGAGGTGGTCAGGGATCACACTGACAGTGGGTAGTGCTGCAGTGATGGAGGTCTGCTGTCTCATGGTCTGCTGGCCCACTGCACGTGAGGACGTGTGTATGCGAGACTACGATGTATGGCCACACAGGCACACCTGAACTAGCACTGGTAACAGTATAGCTCTGGAAATGCAGATTTAAAGGAGGGCTCTGTCCTACAGGTACCCAAGGAAACAAGTTTAAAGCTATTTCTACTTTAACTGCACTACTGACATGCTTTATGTTGGCTGGCAGTCTGAAGTTCTTCCTTCTACCCTCATGCTGGACCCCCTACATAAAACCCAAGGAGCACAGGATTTTGTTATGAGACACTGGTACCAGGGGCTGTGCTGCATTAGATTCCCTTCTACCAGAAGAAACCCTGTGCTGGTACAGCTGTCAGAGGCTGTGCTAGTCCAAGTGCCAAAGGCTGTCAGCTAGAATCACCCCAAAAATGAGGAAAAATACTGCTATTTCAAACTCATCATACCTTTGTCCTTATTCATCTCCAGTTTCAAGGCTATGATCAAGCAGTCTTCCTAGAAGAGCTTGCCAGAAATCCCAGATTTATTGGCAGTTTTGAGCTCTCTGGTACGTCCACTGGGAACCTACCCTCTTCCAGCTATCCTCATTCAGGCCAGCTCCCCAGACCTGCATCCAGACACGCTATATTGCCGTAACAAGGATTATCTTTTTGGCTTGGCCCACCCACTCCCCTGTTGCCTAATTTACTACTGATAGCTGGAGATACAGCTGGCTCTAGCAGTCCTGCTCCCCCAGGCCAGCTGGCAAATATCCTCCCCTACCAGCCTGCAGTTATCTTCTCCCTCTCATCCAAGAACTGGTTTTGGATGATTTGTTGCGACTGAAATGCTGGTGCCTGTCTGTCAGCTGGAGCCAGGCCCCCCTTGCAGCATGATGCAGTCAAGGCTTGGCTAGGGGACCCCAGCAATGCAGAAGTCCGAATCCCAGTCCTAATCTCACTACAGTCACTAGAAAATAGCCTCCAACTACAGGGGGGAAAGCAGTGGAGTGAGAATTGAAGGAACTACAAATGGAATGGAGAAAAGGAGCAGAAAGAAGAAGCCAGATGCTCCCAGGAAAAGTTCCCAATAAAAGAAAGACTTTATATAAAGAAGAAGCCAGAAATATGCTGGGTTCTTCAATTGCATGAGATGTCCCATGGGACAGCTGCAGGGCTTGAAATGCTTCCCAAACAGCATTGTTGCTTGTTGACATGTAATTACTTTCTGAAAGTCATTGCAAGTGTTTGGCAGCCCCCTTGGAGGCTGTTGACTGTAGGGTGATTTTGCATGAGGACCCCAAAGCAGCCGTTGAGCTGCAGCATGTCCTGTGCTACACCGAGAGCTGGGAGGCACCACCAGCTGATGGAGTGGGAGGAGGAAAATCATCCAGCAACATGGTAAACCAAAAGGAAAGCAAAAGCAAATGCTGTCCAGGAAGACACAGAAGAACTTCACTTGATAGCCTCATTTCTATACACTCCCCTTTGGGAAAGTTCTCTTTAATGAATATTGGAACAATAAGCAGAGTTCAGAGATCTGTAATGTATTGGATGTGTGAAATCCCTAGCTGCCCAACTGGGTAGTAATTTGTTTCTCTGGCAGAGAGGAACTATTCACATAGTAGTATCACAGCAATATGCATATCACGGAACCACAGAATTGTCAGAGTTGGAAGGAACCTCTAGAGATCATCTAGTCCAACTCCCCTGCTAAAGCAGGATTGCCTAGAGCACAGTACTCAGGACTGCATCCAGGCGGGTCTTGAAAATCTCCAGAGAAGGGGACTCCACGACCTCCCTGGGTGGCCTGTTCCAATACTCTGTCACACTCACCGTAAAGAAGTTTTTTCTCATATTTGAATGAACATATCCTATGTTCCAGCTTGGTATGCTTCTCAGGAGAGAAGAAAGTGCTGTACAGAAGAGGGCCACAGAAATGGTTCAAAGCTGCTTCATTAATGATTTGTAAATAGGTAAGAGAGGTCAGTCAGTTTTGTGGTATTAATCGTCTTATTGTAGTAAAGAATCCATTTCTTCTACGTAGAAGTAAAGAGAGTGCAAACTGGCCCTTGCTACTCAGGACAACAGACAGTCTAAAAGAAAATCAAATTGGTTTTGATCCTCAGGCAATTAACTGCTACCTCACATTCCCTCCTTCCAGAGCTCACTGCTTTAATAGTTCCTGTTATACTAATGTGGCAATTTACCCTCAACCAGTCATTTTCTAATTGCATTTGATTAAGATCCATGGTTAGAGATACATTATGATGATAGTGTTATGATAAACTGATATAAAATAATTCTGTGAAAATGAAAGCTTATCTCTAAATAAGGAAAAAAGAGTCCACTATTAAAATAAATGCATTAAATGTATGTATTTAAATAGAAACAATTTTCAGATAAACCAGAAAACTGGAAAATTTTAAAAATAAGGCAGGGATGAGAAAAGAATATAAGGGCTACAGAGACTATGAAGATCATCTAAAACTGTCGTTAATATAGAATTAATGTGAAAACAGCCATATGAAACAATAATTATCAGTAAAATCTGAAGGGGCAGATATTTATACAAAATCTCTTCAGGAAAAAAATATGCCAATGCAATTTCTACCACTGTCAATAAAGGGCAATACAGACCCTTTCCAAAGTGAAAGATCTCGTTTAGGTGACTCATCTTTTGGTCAGACTATTCTGGTTTTGAATCACATTTTTGAATCAGTATCAAATATTTAAGTATCCTCTAAGTATTTGATACTTACAGGAGAAACAGAATATATGTCTAACTGAGTGGGGAAAAAAAAAAAGTCCTTCAACAAGTTCTGAGAAGACAGTGGGCAGAAAGACAGTGACACTCTTGGGCTGGTGACCATTCCCTCCTCTGCTTCTGTACTGCACCTGACAAGTAGCTGCCTTGTCGGTTACTAACAAAGATCTTGTCTGATATAAATGACAGTAATAAACATTACCTATTAAAATAGAGTTCTCAACTATGGAGAAGTGGGGTGTCTCACTAATAGACCTGTTTACTGTCCTTTGAGCTAAAGCAACTGCACTGCAGATATCTCAGAAATATTACAAAAACTTCTTATTGAGCAATATATAAGAATGTGCCTGAACACACTCTAGGCTGTTATTACTGAAAATGCTCTAAAATTAGTCTGAGGTAGGGAGAATGAAAGAACCAACAAGAGTTCGTCAACAAAAAGCAATGTATTTCATGCCACATCACATTCTTCTAATGCTTTAGCTTGCTCTGAAAAATAAGAGCTCGTCTTTTAATTCATCTGGGGTGCAGCACTTTGAAATGACCTAAGTGATTAAAACAGAAGATGCATTGTGTGGGCTCATCTTCCCATGCTGCTATTAGAATATAGAAACACAAACGGAGCGATCTCATTTTGAATGGAATCTAAGTCTGAAACCAAAAGGCCAAATAACCAGTAAAGCAAAAGAGGGAAACAAACTGTTATTTCTGAGGTTTATCAAACAAGAACAAAGTTCAATTGCTTATTCAACCTTGCTATTGGATTATTTCATACACATCGTGGACACACACATGACTTCAAAAATAAGCAATGCATTGCACTGTGTGTATAATAAATGTGACAAATAGACTCTGTACTGCATAATCCTTGGTAGGAAAACTTGTCTCCTTGAGATGAAACCTTCACCAAAAGCCACCTCTTACTCCACTGCCCTCACCCCACTGCTCAGCTGTAGGCATTACAAGGGGAGGAATCTGCAGTGTTGATTTCAGGAACAGAAAGACTGCTAGAAATCTCTTGGTGGGCAGGCAATACATTCCAGAGTCAACTCCTGGGCACCATCTCACTGGCTCTTAATGGCTTCCAAGCAGTGGGGTGAAATTTGGTATGTACAGCTGACGGGGGCATCTGTCCCTTGATGTCCACATGGCCCCAATGCCATGGAGAAATGGGCCTCCTGCTTAGGAGTCCTATGAAACGTTTTCCAATTGAAAATGAAATGCAGAAAGTTTTGACAAACTTTGCTCGGAAAAAAGCTTTTGTACTGCAATCACCTGCCTACAGGCTACAAGAGAAACCTTAACTCTGAGCTAAGTTGGGTTTTCGGGTTTCAGACGCCAGATGTTATTTATATACTTTTGTAAATTCACAATATGGATGTGTGTGTCATGTAATTGTGGCCTTGCTTGGGTAATTATTTGAACTAAATAGTAATTACCACAGAAAAATCAAGGAATTGATGTGCCCGTTAGACCTGTCCTTTGGTAGGCTTTCTGCCAGTTCTGTTTTCTCATGTGAAATTTGCAGACACAGTCTGTGGAGCCAAGCAAACCTTCTGCTCTTTACAAACCCATATCCATTTACACTGGCCTTTTCCCTTTGTTAGAAAAGTGGAGAGAGATTAGCGACTCACTGAGGTGCTCTTCCTGTTCAGAAAACACACAATCACTTCTGAAATATTAAATCAATGGAAATCAGTGTAAACCTAAATGGCATTGTGCCAACTTCTCCTTTTAGATCTAACTATCTGGCTTCTCACAGCAGATTTTTATATTGTAGTTACATATGAGTATCACCGGCTAAAATGCTAGATACACATGCGACTTGATTTTTCCCACTTTCTGGCACCAAGCTGCAGTTCCCACAAAGTGTAAAGCTGTACAACATGACGGCAGTTTCCTCACAAGCCACTACCTATACCAAACTGTTAGTATTTATTGTCTTTTTATGAAAGCGCTATCTTTATAATCACTTTATCCCAGATTAAATGTTGCTTTGCTGGAAAATATATTTCAGTTTTAATTTGATTTGCACATGCACCATGAAAACAGTGGAAAATCTGATTGAAAATAAGTAATTTTTGTCACCTTTAACAAATAAGATCTTTGAAATGAATCCCAAATTTACTTGCCAGGTTTTCCTTGAGTCAGAACACATCTGACGCTGCACTTAGGAATTCCTAGCATGTGATAAATACAACAGTAAAATAACACAGTGCAACTAACCTGGCACAAGATTTCTAATAGCGCTCTGACCTCTCAATCTGTCAAGCTAATTAGGAAGATCAGACAACCATTAATACTGCAGTCCCCCCAGGATACAGGATGTGCTATTAACACAGTATGACACGGGAGCGTGCAGTGGTGTGAAACTCTAGAGGGTGTCTCCGTACCCAACTCCAGCGAGTGTGAAAGCAGCCATACAGCTCATTCATCACAGGCTGTCAGCTGCACCTCCACAGTCAAATGGGATGACATACAGAATTAATTATTTGGAATCAGCAGTCCAAGAAAAGTAGTCATCAACATCCATTCACATTTAATTTATAACTAATAATCTTATCCTCCCATACAAAGATATATCCTCCAAAATTCTTACAATTGGAAGTGGGGTAAAAAGCTAAGAGCTTCAAGAACTTAATGCAATAGCCCTGGTGCTCGGGAAGAGGAGATAGAGATAGCACCTATGTGTCTTCTCCAGCGCCACCTAGTTCTCACACTGACGTACCTCAAGGCTGGGTATCCTGTGGGCCAAGCACAGGAAAAGATGATTTCTATTCCACCTTCTCTTGCCAACCCAGGGGACCATCTCATTAAAACTTAATGCAGGCTGTCTCAGATCCATCTGGAGTGGGCTCTTCCATTGCTTGGTAACAGAAGTGAAATGGAACCAAACATTGAAAGGAACAAAAGAAGAGGTGCCAGAGCACACATATTAATGAATATTCCCTAAGCCCAGTGCTACATACACTGGAATGGCTGAAAGCTTGACATGTTCCATTTACGGGGGTTTTTTGGTGATGATGTAGAGAACAAAGGATGTTGGGGTGATTCTCTTGGAGCACCTAAAGGGCAATTCTGCCTGCAACAGTAACCAGGCAGCAGCCAAGATGCTGTCAGACCAACTCGGCAGGAAGAAACTTCCAAGCAATCAGTGCAAGCCCAGAGAGTGGGGACAGAGCTGCTGGGAGGTCAGGACAGGATATGAGAAAGCTAAGAGGAGCTCTGGGTGAGCTCTTAGCTGGCATCAAAAGCTGCTGTCATTCAATATGCTTTGAAGCTATTGGTGTTCACTTAGTTTTTAATAGGAATGAGAAAAGCAATATTATTTTTACTTGCTATTGCTTTGTTACACTTGCCATCTAACTTGATTCATGGTAATCCTTTTACTACAGCCATCTGCCAATTTGCAGTAAATTACTCAGACATGCTGAGCCCTTTGGTTGCACTAGAATGTTAATCTGAACCATCTAGGCCTGCTTTTCATCATCTGGAGCAGTGTGTGCCCTTTCATTGTCACTGCTGAACACATTTCCCAAAATGGACCAAAATGAAGGACCTACTGTACAGGGTTTTTCTTTTGATGTATCAGGAATGCTTTATCCTTCCATTCTCAATGATTAAGCAGACCCTGGGATATGCTATTCCGATTTTTTAGCTGAGGGTAAATGTATTTTTAGCTACAAGTTATTGTAAATTTCTGTAAATAAGCATCCCTCTGCTTTAGTTCTTTTCTCTGTATCATTACAAAGCAAGATGGATTTCTAAAGCTTTGAAGACAAAAATGAATAATGCTCTGTATATTTAAACTCATTTACTGTTCAGGCAGTTAATGAAAGTGCAGATCCACTCCTCAAGCTGCAGCTCTTCAGGGCCTGCTGTGTCTTTGCCTTCTCCCTCCCTCATTTGGAGAGACAGGTTATGACTTACATCTCTAGAGAAGTGGGAAAGATTTTTTTGTCATATTTTTGTCATCAGTAGTTGAATACAGTCGGGAATTGCATGAACCTCCTAAAGAAAACAAGGAGTTTTCTCATGTCAAAATGGCCAAAACTTTGCTGCTGATTAAGCAGATGTCTTCCACATGAAGGGGATCTTCAGGGATGAAGTGGTAAGTGAAGATTGTCTCATGTAGGAGGCGTGCCAAGAACAGGGCTGACATCTGGAGCTGAGCTGTGAGGGGCCAGCTTTGTTCTGTCAGCAAAATTATATTGAAATATACGTCTGCATTCCTACAGAATCAGAAAGCAAGGACGGCTATTATTCAATGATTAGGGCCTACAGAGCGCATGTTCACCTATCTTATTTTAGCACTCTGATTTAAACTGTTTTGGCATAGGGTGGTGCAAACCAGACTAGCTCCATTTAATCCTCAGGCAACATAGAAACTCCAGTGATATTTGAATAAATTCATCCTCCGCTAAGTTCCCACCCTGCACAAAGGGAGGCTTTGGGCATTGAAAAGGAGAAAAGCAGCTCTGGCCCAACATGCAAGATAAACTGGATTCATTAGTTATGTCTTTGTGTGTGCTTCTAATGGTGAGTGATTCTGTTCCAAGCAGTATCCAGAGATGCTGTCTGAGACTGGAAGGTGGGATTAATCCTTAGCAGCCTTCACCCAGCTTTGGTCAGGAGGTTATAGTCACAAAAGCATTTCATTTTCTAATAAAGTCATTGCTAACCTTAAGCAAATCGAACTCAGTAGGCAGGAGTGCCTGAGAAGCTGAGCAGGAGATGCTGCTCAGCTTTAATTCATGGGAGGGATTATTGACACATCAAGGTTGTCTAAATGGCTTAGTACGCCCTAATGCCACACAAACCTCCCGCTACTTGGAACACTATGAGACCTACACAGATGCACATTATGGGATTTTCAGTGTTAGAGGGGGAATAAAAGGAAACAGCAAATGCTTTCCAGCTGGCATATTTAAATGCTCTTCATCTTCCTCTGAGACATGTGCAGGTTTATTTCAGCTGATGACAGATCTCTCATCCAAATGTTGCTCCAGATAACATGAAGTCGTTATACTTACCCTGCAATGAATCTAAACAAGGGAACATTCTTAAAATCATATGTCTGTACGACTGCAATCACAACTTACTTAAACATATTAAATACAGAAACAAGGCACAAGGTTTGAACCCCCTGACTTAAACTAATTACACACTTTCATAAAGACAGCCTCACAAGTTAAGTACAGACGGAGTTAACACCTTAGAGACCAG
Source organism: Tringa tobata (assembly GCA_033628505.1). Taxonomy (NCBI): domain Eukaryota; kingdom Metazoa; phylum Chordata; class Aves; order Charadriiformes; family Scolopacidae; genus Tringa; species Tringa tobata. Next base: position 2,907,614 of record JAHREE010000176.1, read on the forward strand.
CTGGTTTAGGTCATGCTATCTACGTCCTGCTGCTTACAATAATAATAAGAAATAGGCTGGCTGGTAAAGCTAAATGCCAGATACAGACCATATGGCAACGATGCAACATACAATTAAGAATAATACATACAAAGAAAATTAATGTCCTTCAATTGCCAGAGGGTCCCCACACTTTGAAGAGGAAACAGAATGGACCCCATGGCCATCCAGTCCGTGAAAACATTCGTTTTAGCACTTTTGGTAGCTGACAAGCTCCATGTACAGCTGCGCTGTGGCCACATTGGTTACCCTGAGTACAGAGGAACAGCAGGTGCTTTGAGAACCTGGTCTGTACTCCTTGGGCTCACAAAACTCTTTTTCAGCAACAAAGTCAGGACCAGACACTTTTGTGGCATTTCAGAGGCCCTGTGTCAGGGAAGAGGTTCTGTATCACACCACATTCACCAAACACATGTGGCCCTACAGCCAGTGACAGGGACTTCAGCGTACGCACAGTGGACACTAGACTGCTGAATCCATGGGGATTAAAGGCACTGAAAAGTGAAGTACATAAATATTAATCTGAGAAAACAAAGAAATTAAACCAACTAGTTCTATTACTGTTGTGGGCTTTTATCAGTATTATTTCCAAAAGCTGTAAACTTTTAATGAGCATTTAAAATGAAACTTTCAGAAACCACAAAGACTCCCAAGACAATCCCTCTAGGACAAAAAACACAGGGTAGAAATAAAGTGGGGTTTACTCACCATTTTCTCTAGTCAATGAAAAAGAGGTACTTTATTTATTTTTGGTTTTGTTCAGCAGTTTTTACTTTTATACTTATAAAATATTGAAGATGAAAAATTTTTCAGCTGCCAAGGTGGAAGTTACAGTTTATTCAATATTGGGCTAGATAAATCCACTCCTGTAAGAAAATGAGTGGTGCCTTGAAAACTAATGCTATGTGACCAAATGTAGCCAGGCGTTATTTTACATGTGGTCTATGCTAGGACACATCTGTACCATGGGCTACAAGACAGCTGCTGACCACTGGACCTGCTGTGCAGGCCATCTCTGGCCTCAGAGCCATGCAGCTGAGGCTTGTCAGCACGGCTGGCCGCAGGACCAGGGCCAGACTCTGCTCCTCCTCAGGGCACAGCCACTGCAGGGCTAAGGCTGCCTCCATCTGTTTGCATCTAAAGGACTTTTACTCTAGTTTTCACTAGAGGCTTTCTGTGCTGTCAGCACTACAGCCAATGAGTCAGACTGTCGAGAGAGTGGGTCCGTGTGTTTTTTCTTTCTTTGCACTAGTCTGATACACAGCTTCAGCTGTGTCAGCAGAGTTTTTCCAAGTTTGAAATAGACTTAAGAAGTAAACCTGCCATGTCATCCAGGAGGGAGAGCAAACCCAGGCTAGCATGGCAAAATCAAGAGGGGATATTGCAGATAAAAAATCCCATCTGCTCGAAGAATATACTTAATCAGCTGAAAAAAGAATCCAGTAGTGAATGGTAATCCCAGTGGATGGAAGACCAACCCATGATTTATTAGCCAGAGATCATCAGCTAAACAGTAGTATTCATGGTATTCCAAGCAAATCAGAAAAGGTGACACAGTCAAGAGGCAGGGCACCACAGCCGACGCATGTGAGTCTTCTGTAGGTATGACAATTTTTAGGAAACCTCTGCCTTTGCTTCACTCTCTTCTATGAACCTGTTTAGACAAGAAGCTCTTCAACACATTGATATCCATCAATGCAGCACCTCAGTCGCTGGGACATTGTAACATTTGGGGGCGTTTGCATAACACAGATCAGTAAAAACAGCCAATTCCTCCTGGGACAAACTAATACCTATTTGCATCCATCTACAAAAAGACTGCTGCACCACATTATATATACTGATTGCATGTGCCACATCTGGTACGTATCTCCTCTTTCAGTGTTCTCCTAATGAAAATTTTTCTAGGTAGGTTATTAACCTTTCCAGCTACTAACAGGCAGAATCAAGATTTATTCCTTACATAAAAATGAAAGGTCAGTATTCTTCTCAATCATTTGTCTAAATAATAAATATTATTATTGATCTTGGCCTGTAAACATAAAACCTCTATGATGCAAGTAGCCAAAATAATTACGAGGACTATAACACACACACACCAAAATGCAAAGTCCTAGGCTTTCCAGTAATGCAGTAAACAATGATCCATAATGTGCCAGACCAAAAAGCTACTGTAACTAATTAAGGTGAGGCATCCCAATAGAAAAAGTATGAAAAAGAACTGAAAACAGGAAAGCTGAAAAATGTTATTACTTTCAAACTGAACCTGCTCACATATAATTCAAAGAACGAAATCCAAGTGGGCTGTAATGAAAGTCCATAGATAGACAGGCATACAAAAAGCTGCAGCACAGAGACAATTTTCTATCTAGCAGGGTAGCTGGGATCAGCAAGCTGAAAAGGAATGTACTTCCGGCAAAGAAGCAGCTTTCACAATTGCCACTTTGTCATGCTCTTCATTAAATAATTCAGGAATGTGTAACACCATTTGCTTACTTTAAGATTAAATTGCAAAATAAATCCGCTGAGGCCAAAGCAATATTGCAGTATCACCCATGTACCCCTGCAGTTCCTTTTATAACTCCAGGGCATCAGATCTCATTATAAACAGCCACATATTTTTAAATGCCCCATCAAAGCTATTGTTTTATTAAGCCTGACTGATGACTCCATGGTGATAAGTGATGTGCTCCAAAGAATCTGATGTCCGCACAAAGGAAGCAGGATGACACATCTTCCTGCCTGTCTGGGTGAAGACAGGTTACCGGACATCCTGAGGAACACTGGGAATTCCCCTCCTTGTAGTCAAACAGTAGAACAAATGACATCATTAAGAGAAATGCAGATGTATCCCTGAATGGCTCAGGGGCTTGAGATGTGTAGAGAGTAACTAGGGTGATGTTCCCTGTGTTTCACCCACTGCCAAGCACTAATGATAAGGAGAAAGGGTGAGGGCCATACTCCAGCCAGAGAGGTGAAAAGCGACAGGTAAACTAAGTTCCTGAGAGATCAGCAGACAAACAGCTGAGGCAGGTATTGCTGGCAGCAATGGCAACAGCCAGCAACCCAGGACACCGCTAGATTTGACATGAACAAAATGGCAAAGGCACAGTGGACAAGGGGAGGTGCCCAAGAGTCGGTAGCCTGGTATATAGGCTGTGCCCAGGAAGACTCTGCCACGTTTCCACAATATTTGGTCCCTGGGGAAAACACACTGGATGCTGCCACCAGGATTAGGTCCATCAGTTTTGACTACGTTACGTGAAAGGGATGGATACTTGGCAAAGATTGAAATTTCATTCTATACTACACAGGTTAAAACTTTCCTTTGTTAGTTTAAGTACATCTTAGTTTACAGAGGCATCATGGAATTACTAATTGAGCAAGTGTTAGCGCTTCCAGAGCTGGACAGAGGAGGCTTTGGAAGTCCAAAGCCTTCCCATGGTGATGTGGGCTGTGCAGATCCAGCCGTCAGGACCGAATCCCACAAGGTCCTGTGACCCGCTCTACATCTCAAAGGACGGGCAGCCATCATACACTGCTTGTAAAGCAACCTCAACACTCTCACTCATACAATTCTCTTTTGCTTGCCTGTCCAGCACACTGTTTGAGCTCCAAAACTTTTGAATTCTTCATCACAAGGCTAGAGAAACACATGCCAATATGAAAAGGGTCATTTGTGCTTCTGGAAAAGGGTAGAAGAGAACTACGTACCCTGAAGTCATTTGCCATAAAATACTGTTAACAACAGAATGGCTGATGACATCAATCTGCACACAGTGTCTGGTACTATTTCTCTGACAACCCAAAATTAAACAGGAACAGTAAAAGATGATGTAAAAAAATAGCTTTACAATATGTGGCTAACTACAGGAAAGCATATGTGCCGCGCTCTGTATGAAAACATATAGCCTGTCTTCATCATACTGAATATGGGCCAAGCAAAAGAAAATTCGGATTGTGTGGCTCTGTTTTTTCTGACAAACCCAGAAACACGACATAGGCAGAAGTGTTTGTCATGTACTGTCTCTGCCAGCAAAGATCACGTGAGCTCTTGGTCTGTGCTCTCTCCCAGGGGACTAATGATCATGAGATCACACAAACAAAGCTGAAAAGCAGATGTAGCACTCGGTTTCTTGCAGAAATGCAGAGCAATAATAAAGCGGAGTGGAGAGACACAGGCTGCACTTCGGATCTTTGTAACTTCAAGGGGTACTGTACTGCCAATTTACAAAAGGGCAATAAATCAATCACAGACATTTCTGTCTGTTACACTAACTGTGGAGATTCGACAGGAGCAAGAGGAGTGATAACATGGAATTACAATGTGACCGTGTGGCAGAAAAGGTGCTATAGCTGCATGACCACAGGGCCAAAAAAGAAGGCAAGGAGATGGTTTTCAGAATGGGAAAAGGAAAGGAAAAAAACTGTATTTGTCATCAAATTAACATTAATCCCAAGACCCAAATTGCCAACAAAATATTTTAAAATGACTCCTCAGTGGGGATTGAATATCCCGGGGGAATAAGCAATGGGATTTGTAGATTGCAAGTAACATGGTCAGACTCCGGGCCAGGGGGTGGTAATAGAAAGTCATTCCACAGCTGTGCAGCAATCTATTTGAAATATTAGTGACTGCAGATGATGGAATGGGTTTAAAATTAATAAACAAACAGGCTCATACAGGGATGTGATGTATCTCTTAAGATGTGAGGGCTCCTGGGAAGATGTTTCAACTAACCATCATGATGAAATGCACCAGCAGTGGCTCTACTCCTGGATTTTCTATTATAGTGCATTTGGACAGAACTTTTGTGTTTTCAGCTTGCTGAATGATACACGAGGCTTTATCATAACAATATCTGGAATAATGATTGCTGTCATGTTGGTGATAAAGAAGTGCCAAACAGAAGAGAATGAGAAGCCCATTGAATTTCCAGAAGATTTCAGTATTTGACTTTGTTTCTCTACCTATAATATTATGTATCCAGAAAATAAAGATTGTACAAGTATCTCATTTTAACAGAGAAACAGCCAACTACTATTAAATGGACTGTTCATTAAATGTCTTCATCAATGTTCAGTGAAATCAAAGACACAACTCCCACTGACTTCAGGAGACAGCATCATGCTCTCACAGCCTGATACAAACAGAACAAAAGCCAACATAAGATGCTCACTGATTTCAGCACACTTTAGATCAGGTCAGGATGTCAGCCATTCACCATCACATATAGGGGAATTTTGTCATCAAAATGGAAATGAAATCTTTTCCCCCCATATCATCAGGGGAAATTACCGGCATAATAAATGAAAAGGCAAGATTTAGTCAGAAAAATTATGTTTCCTTTCAGTGAGGAAGAATGGTGTCTTGGAAATGAAAGCTCTAAAAAGAAACATCCACAAACAAAGCACTTGAAAAGAAATTTGATACTAATCATATGCTAAAGAAAATAAGCAATAAAGACTAAAACCCTCCTTGTCTCTGTGCTTGCTGAAGGAAGGAAGTTGTGGTAAAGATGCTACAATATTATTTACTGCATGCTTAACTGCAACGTACAATCACCCACACAAGCACCTTCTAAGCAAAAGACTGTCCTTGCATTTGACTGCTTTGTTGGAGAACATAATTAATAACAGAATCATAGGTACTACAGTGTTAAAGGAACTACAATAGGAAGAATGAAAAGCTAGGGAATGATCATAAAAATGGAGCTACATCTGAGCACTCTACTTTTTCTTATATTGTATCTTAAATCATATTTTATCTAATCATAATTTGAGCAACAAATATAGTACAAATCATAATTTCTCTTACAGATTTATATAAAGGACCAATATAATGTAATATGGACTTTGTGTCTAACTTAATCACAAAGGGTAGAGATTCACAACTTTGTAGCATTTGCATCTTGACAATGCTGTTGTGTTTGCCTCTCCACCTCCAACACTCCTGAGCCACTGATATTCAGATGACTGGGGCAGCAAATCATGGCAATCATCTTAAAAAGAACCAGTCCAGAAAACAAATTTTTCACCAAAATTATTTCGTGATATCTATACACAAAAGATTATACTGTAAACTCTTTGCTGCTCTTTAATTGCCATGTAGTTAAACATTTTGTCAAGGTATTGTCAAATATGGGATAGAATTGTGAGAGGTAAACCCTGCACTCCTGTCAGGCCCTGCCTCATTTTGTGGTATTTGTATTCCACCTGTGCCAAAATGCACATACAGATCTACCACATTTAAAAGCCCATGTTCTGATCTATGGCCACAGGACACAGCTCTCCACAAAAACGTACTCTTTGTGCCTTCTTCACATGGGGATGCATTGACAAAGCCACCAGAGAAAGAGGTAACAAAACTGCTGCTGAAGCTACTCTCTGCCTGGCCGGTACGGTCTAGAGATAAGCGCTAGCAGTACATGAAGAAGTTCATTAGGAGGAGGAACTGGATTAGATTAATTTCTTCATAACACTGATTGACTTGGACAGCACATTTCACTAACATTTATGCTGCAGTGAAACCTAATTATGATTTCGCTGAGTGACAGGATGACACAAAACATACAACCAAATTTTGAAAGAGCAAATTAGGTCGCTGTAATTGCTTGATAATTACTTTTCAGTGTTACTTGAGAAGTTCAATATATATACAATCAAAGATCTGAAACTGCGTCAATAAACACCATTCAAAGGACATTCTTGCACCTCATGTGTCACTGTTTCGACTGCTTGCAAATGACAATACCCTGGAGCTGTAGATGGCTCCTTCTTATTGTCCCCCACGGGGAACTCGGCCTGTGTTTGCCTGCCCTGTAGGAGACCTGCTAGACACCGTCTTTCATGCCCCAGGGCAGCACTCTAATGTATTCCACCCTACCAGAGCTTTTACTCCACTAATGCTTCTGTGCATTTGGCTTTGACGTTGATTAAGGGATTAAAGACACAGCTTTGTCAGTCGCTAGGCTAGCAGAAGAGACTCCTGTTTCTTAGAGCTGAAATTTTCTACCAAGTGGCTCAAAGGAGAATATGAATGAATGGAAGAGGTTCAGACATATGTCATCTTACAGTGCAGACGTGTGTGTCACCTTACTCTTTTGATTTCAGTTTTGTGAATATAGCATTTATGAATATAGCAGAGGGATGAAAAGAAACATAAATGTAGGCAGGATTTAATAATCTTTGAGGGCACAAAACAGCACACAGTTCTCCCATGGCATCAGAGGAAAGGATGGCTGCAGAAAACAGCATTTACTACAACTCTTGTCCTTCACACATTAAACTCAGTCAGTATCATCATCAAAAAGATGAGAGATAACAGTGATGCAAAACGATACAAACTTTTTGTTAGGACTGAGCTAAACAGAACACAGCAGTTAGCCTTTACATTAGCTGATAAGAAAATACTCTCTTATAGATAAACTTCCGTTTTCATGGAAACAACATACAGGATTATGATATGAGACAACATCCAATTTTAATGCAAAATGAGAATTTATTAAAGGGAACTACAGAATAATTGATCAGGTTAACGTCTACAAGGGCAATTTATGCCAGATCTCAGATGTCACGGTCAGACTCTTGGCCCCAGCTGGGACAGAACAAAACCAGCAGAAAGATGCCTTAAGGAGGCGGCAGTGGCTGAGGGCTCCCCTTGTCCCGACACTCCCCACCTGCTCCCCTCTCCATGTGGGGCACATGCCGGGGCCAGTGGAGCCAGGAGAGCCAGGCAGGGGCAGGCAGGAGGGGCAGGCAGCCATCACCCGCTTCCCAGCTGGGGCAAGAGTCCCCGTGGGATCCCCAATATTGTTTCCTGGCTGCTCTCTTCAGCTCCAGTGTTGCAGAATCTGTTCCAACACATCCCAAGATCTTTATAGTTTGGCACCCACCTGCAAAGTTCTGCTAAACTTCATGTTTCAATAAGTATTTAAATGCTGCTGCTAAAAATAGTCAATATTGTTTTATTTAGTTTTACATTTAAAACCAAACCATTATACAATGCTTGTGAATTTATCATCTGGTATTAGAGCAATATATATTTGATGGTGTTTGAAAAACTGCCCATATCTCAAGTTTAGAACAAAATCTGAATCCAGGGGGGGTTTGTGCAGGTAATTGGGAAGAGCAGTGGCCAGGAGTAGCTGGGTTTTGTAAAAACAGTGCTTGACAAACCTTACCCTGTGAATCTGCTTATGTTAGAAGATACACCTTAGTATTTCTTTAACTATCACATCAAGTACTTTATCCTTTCAAGTCAAAGTCATGCACATCCTGTCAAATCCCTATGCACCACGAGCTGAATTCATACTAAGTATTTCCAATATTGCACTTCGGGCAAGCTTTTTTTGTTGTTGTTGTTTCTTACAAAACTGCCTTCTGAAAGCCTTGCTCCTCCATCAGAACCCCTCAATTTTCAGTGCTGACAGCTACCCAGACTGAACCAAGGCCACTGTACCCAGAGCGCCCGGTAAGCTCACACTCTTGGCCCTTTGACAAACTATCCTAGTAGCCAGGATGCCAGCTGGCCTCTGACTCTAGAACGGACTGAGCTCTGAACTGTGGGTTTGGGAAACCCTTGGATACTGACTCAAAACTGTGAGGGAAACAAGCGGGAAACCTTGCATTTGGTGCCATAAGCTGACTTGTCTCTTTTCAGGGTCGCTGCCTCTCCACAGTGGTAAGGGCAGTGAAGCTTCTGCATGCCATCTTGAAGCACTCATGGCAGCTCAAAGTACTCTGCACTAGCAGCAGAACATGCTTTCAAATATTTTCTATTATTGAAGTATGTGGATACCTTCTGCAAAACTCTTCTCTTGGAATAGATCAGTCCCAAGTTACTCACGGTTCGAAGAAAGAAAACTGAATTAGCTTAAAAGGATTCCCTGCGGTGTGTCTGCATTTAGAGTTTGTCTGAGTTAACTGGCAGCACTGCTGTAGCATCAGGCAATGCTTCTACAAAAAGTGGCCTGTATCCACACACTTCCCCCTTGCTTCAGGAAGAGCAACCCACACAGGGGGTTTTACCTGCCTCTGTCTGGACCACACATGTGTGCAGCGACACCAGTGCTGGCTGTTGTTACCAGCAACAGGAAATACTGTACAGGTCTGTACAGGGTTCATTCTAGGTATTCTAGGTCTTCCCATTCTTCTTATCACAGACCCTTTTTTCATTTATGCAAAGAAAATGAATATTCAGGGACCATCAGAAAATGACAGAAGTACCCAGCTATTTGTAAGGTATCTTGGAACCAACAGAGTTAATGTGCATTTCAACTAAAACAGTAATAAAAAAAAAATCCCTCTCATTTTATGGTATGTTCTCACTACGTATCCCACTCACTCCTGCACCTCAGCCTGCTTACTGAGTCGTCAGCAAGCTAGTTCCCATAACTAGGTTTTCTGAGAAATTATTGAAAAAGACAGGAGAACTACTTCCTAGGGCTGAATTCCACTCTTTTTTGACTAAAGCTTGTACAATTACTAATAATCAGACAAAGGAAAGCTCTTTTGGGACAGCCTGTCCACATCTAATTGCTATTACCTGAATGTAGTTTCCCAGCGGCATTAACTAACATGTGGCAGAAACTTTAGCTGCTTGTCTTTGTGGCATTGCAAAGCCATGCAGCAACACCGATCTAGCTTAACATACATAAATACACACGTATTTTAAATACACACATGTAAATGTGTAATACTAATTTAACCTAATACAGTATGATATATTTAATAAATTAAACAATAATATAGCTGCAGTTATATACTGTAATAATAACAATGCATAATAATGTATTCTAAATATATGTATTTAATATGCAATAGATTGTTCTTTGGATAAAAACAGTATTAAATTCATATAGTCTAGTAAAAGAAAACATAAAATATTGTAATTCTGCAACATCTGTTTAATTTGCTTTGCAAAAGGAAAAGCTCTTCATATGGAATGTGATCCAAACTCCTTTGAATCTCACTATGTCTACTACTACCAAGATATTGTTCAAGAATATTAGAAATTTTTATGTTTTATTTTTGGGTATTTTTGACCTGGAAAATGAAATTTTCAGTTGAATTCATTTTGAAAAGTTCTTTCTAGATCAAACTGAATTTTCATACAAATGTAAAGAGTTACAAACTTCCAAGTACAAATCTATCTTTATCCTTGAAGTTGACCTTATAATTATGTCGGATTGCAGGTGTTTAATATGCAAGCTTCCTAATTCTTCTTTGAAAAGCTATCAGAGGAATAGTGTGCTATAGAATATATAATGATTTATTTAGTTTCACAACTCCTTCACATATGTGAGCCAATGGAAGACGGAACAGAAGATTCCATATTATGAATGGACTAAATCAAATGTAAATTGACTCTACCAGATTTAAAAAAAAAAAAAAAAAAGGCAAAATTTTATTTTTGATCAAAATCCTTATCATTTCTTAAATGCAATGTTTGGAAGCCTGTGTTTAAATACTGCCTTGCTCTGCTGTCTTGTAAGAGCTTCCACTTCTTTATGGAGTATCCACTTAAGAATAGCATTAGCTTAGTTTTGTAACCAACAGAATTTGAATTTTCATGCTTTCATGTCAGTGAAATCCAGCGTTTCAGAGAGCTACTGCTCCGAAACCAAACCAGAGGATTATGATTTTGTAGTTACTCCAGTCTGCTTATCAGTGTGGTCCTGCTACCTGCTAAGAAAGCCAAATTTGCTCAGAAAAGCTTCATATGGTAATGTGTGCAATGACATCAGGAAACAAAGGGGAGATTCCCACTTTGGTTTGGGTTTGATCAGAGGGAACACAAGCACTGCGGGAGAGTTTAGCTTTGAAACGCATATACACGTGACTAGCAAAGAATATTCCAAACTTTGATATATACAGCCTTTATGTTAAATGACTTTGGAAACTCAAAAAAATAGCAACATACTTTTTTTTTTTAAATTATTATTCCATTTACTGCTTTACTTACAAATTCTACAATCTGCAATTCAGCCCAGATCCCTTGTCATTATCAGAAAAAGTGGTTTATGTAGATGCTTCACAGTAAAAACACCAATATTTTAAGAGAGATGTGCTCTCTCTGGTTCTCTGTTACAGAGAGGGATTATGTCAACAGTAAAAAGCTTTCATCTAGAATGAGGAAACAAACTGTATAATTCTCTTACTGCTTTAAAAGGCGCCAAAAAACTCAAGGAGAACAGAGTGGATGTTAGATTATAATATCATGTACTTACAATAATCTAAAAAATTCAGAGGAATGTGAATTACCCCTAGGTAACTCTGTCTGGAAGTGTATTCCTTCAAAATCTGAAAATGCAAATTATGCAGGTTCACCCAATGATTTCTGGCCTCTGAACAGAGACCGTTTTCCCTAATCCACAGATTCTCTTCCACCAAAGACTTCTTTTTTTCTGGCAGATGTTGAACAGATGCTTTTTATTATAAACAGATGGGAAAGATTTTTCAATTACCAATTATTCAAAGTGACAAAAAAGCCTGTTGCGTAACTTAGAGATGATATTGAAATAATATTTATGCACATTCAAAAAAGAACATTAAAATAATATTATTAATCTGGGTTATATTAAAATTATCACTCTATTTATAATGTCTGAAATGTTATCCGATTCCAGTCTAATCCAAGTGGAGTACTGTGAGGAATGATGATACTCCCTACTGCGGCACTACAGCCCCGCAGTGCAGTGGGGTCCTTGGTCTGCTCTTTTCCAGCATCAGCCGGGAACAAAATTTACTCTTGGCTCTTTCACAAGCTCCTGGCAGTACTAAAAGTCAGAGCGCTTCAGTTCAGAAGCAGCATTGCTACACAACAGGACAGCATGTACTGACTAAAACTGCAGTTCCTAAGGACAAGTGGAATTTCTTAAATCCCAATATCCGAGAGAGAACAAAACCCTGACTTAACATGAAGAGAACACATTGCTCTCTTCCTTTTATGGCAAACAATGTAAAGGAGCAGGCAACGGGCCATATTTGCCATCTGAACCTATCTGGAGTAGATTGGAAGTGCAGATCCCAAAGGATGTACAAAGCCAGGTTCTTGCAGGAGGCTCTGTGAAGCAGCACAGCTAATAAATATATTCATTCTCAGCAATGTTGCCTACAGTAATCAATACGAATTACATCAAAAAAGTTTGAAATTATGTTAAAAAGCACTTGCTTGAGTATGAAGAAGAAAGAGAAACAGGGGAGAAAGTTTACAAAACAACTAGAAAATGTCAATAAAGAGGGAATTCCCAGTACCTTGGCAAGAATACCCAATATACTCACAAGGTAATACTGAAGGAAGCCAGAACTATCTAGTAAGAAAAAATCAAATTTTCTAAGTTTTCTTTACATTTGCCTCTTTTGAACATTTTAAATATCATGATCATGTTGGTATAGTATTAAATGAAGGCTTTGTTTACTCATCAACTTTGGTGAAGGAACAGAGAAAGAAAATGCAACATAACAAAAGCATCCACAGGGCCTGAATGTAACTGGTTGCGGCTGCTGCGCTGCACCGATTCTGCGGCATCATAAGGAAGTTGGGAACTGGACCACACAGTAAAACACAGTAATGCCCAGCAAGAAATAAAATCTGGGTTTGGACAGAAGAGCAGAGTGGAGTTTTTGTGAGAAAACTCATCCACAGAAGGAACTGCCAATAACCTAGAATGTCCTTCAGACTGTGAAGTTGTTCAAGAGGGAAGCTTTTCTTTGGCACTGTATTTAAACAGATGTGCTGCAGCATGTTTTTTTCTAACAGTGGTGGTACTTTTGTTTTAACTACACAATCCTCATATTGCTTAGTGATTTTATAAAGCTTATCTTACAGCCCTGCCTTTCTCAAGCTTCTCCAGAGAAAATCTTCCATCATACAAAATAACCCTTCGACCTTGATAACAGTTGGAGAAGGATGAAGAACTAAAGCTTGTTCAGAAGCTGTACCAATAATAGGGAGTTAATTTTACTTTCAGTATTGCCATCATTGTCTCTGCTACTGTTTGGACTGTTTTGAAGAGGAAAAAAAGAGGTGATGCATTTCCCTGTAACCTCTTCAGTAACACTCCTGTTAACGTAATTCAAATATTTTAGTACTGCTGAAGGCCTGTAAGATTCTTACAAGCATCGAAAATTCAGTGTATGCCCCCTCCCCCAGGGGAAAACCATAGAAAGGGAATATGGTTCCCAACCATTCTCATCAATGCCTCCAGCAACTGTAATTGTTTGATTTTCAGCAGATTTCTTTTTCAAATATTAAAACAAGAACAGATTTTCCTCTTAATTCCTGTTTGATTGCAGAGGGAATTCATGTGAAAGGATATTCCTGAATATTCAAATGAGCTGTTAGAAATGATGTCTCATGAAGTGTTTAGAAAACATATAAACAATGTGCATTCTTTGGGATTCTTTGTCAGGGCAGATGCAACAATAGACCTTAGGAAACATGAGCAGATGTTATTCTGCACACTCTTCATTTCAGAGTCTTTAGAAATTCATGAGGTCTTTTGTAGGTTTTATGAATCTTCTAATAACAGTGCAGCTGTTCAATTCAGAACTGCAAAGATGTCCTCAGACGTTTACTTGAATCTGCGAATGTCAAAGGCAGCACTGGAATGGCCACGTTTTACAGGTTTGCAAGATATTATTTAGAAAGGCCAACCAGGTGGTGTCTGTGAATGCTGTGTCTTTCTTTCCTCCCGTGATCTGGACAACTGCCATTCCATGGCTAGCAATCCTTTGGTAATTCAAAGTGTGGCATTGGCTCCATTCTTTTAAATAGAGATCTCAAAGACAGTTCAACTTTCTCTGAATATTCCCACTTTCTACATGGGCAACACTATGATTATTTTCTGATTTTATGAAAAGAATCACTTAAGTTATCAACAATAGCACAGAAACTCATTTACTGCAACACACTAGTGCATTCTCATTACATTCTGGTCAGGCAAGACGCAAATCACATTGCAGATGGTTTCACTGGAAAATGTGTATTTGATCAACAACAATTGCACTGTGCTGAACTTGATTTGATTTCTAAGAGTCAAGCTGTTTTACACTAACCCTCTTCTGACAGAGCTGCAATCCCTTCTGGATTGTGAATGTCCAGATGGAATATTTAGGTCTTTGCTCAGTCTCCATTTTTGTTGGCTCACTGTGCATTTACTTTAAATTCACTGACAGTTTTATTTAGCTCTTTACATCTTCTGCTAATCTTGAAAAATGCTGCTTAATCTTCCTCGTGTAGTAACTGAGGTAGTAATTGGATGGTCCTCAGAAGAAAAAAGATGTTTTAAATATTACACTTGGCTACTGTCCAAAAGATAGGACAGTGCATCACAAGCTTTGTCCTTGGTCTACTGTTTGAAAAATACACTTCAATTGACTTTAGTGTTCTCTAAATGTGGCAAATCACCTCTCTAAATGCAAAGCATTGGAGTGGTAACTAATTAAATATAGTAACCACTCAACAGAATTCCTTCGGTACACAGTAATGTAAGTTTACTTTAACAACAGAAACATTTATTTTACCAAGAACATTTATAGTCAGCATTCAATATTTTTATTCCTCTAATTAGAACTAATCTCCTTTATATATTAAGTATCACCAGTGGTACTGTACAGACAAATACTCACTAATAAGCGTTAACTGAATTTGATATTCCTGAGCAAAGAAGAGACAGGAAAGAAAATACATAATTCAGTTAACTGGAAGAGTTGCTTTTTAAAAAAAATTGTGAGGTGAAGCAGACTTGGAATCACAGTTAGTTCTTCAGAAAAAAAAAATGTGCACAACCAGAATTTCGTAAAGGAAACAATTCTACATAAACCTGTAATTCAGAAACTCACTGCCAAAGGAAATCACTGAAGCCAAGAATGGTCAATCCTGAAGGATGCTTCTTACAAAGAAAATGTTTCTTTAACTACTGGTATCTTGATATCCTTCTTAACAATAACTAAATTCCAGGAAAAAGTAACCCACTAATTCACAGATTAAATATTTTTTAAAAAAATCAACAGTTCCCAAACTATTGGCTCCTTTTGGCCAGTGGAGCTACAGTAACGGCTCTGTAGCTGGTTCAAGTACCACTGTTAAACAAAAAGTTGTATGAACTTCTCAGGTCCATGTGGCTGTGCTCCTTGTTCACCAAAAGTGTTGCACCAAGTGTTGTTTATTACCAGTTTATTACCAGTTTATTACCAGTTTATTACCACTGGTTTATTACCAGTGTACATTATACAACTGGTATAAATGTCCAAAAACGTACAAGATGTGGTTCACAGATGAGATGAGATGAGATGAGATGAGATGAGATGAGATGAGATGGCACACTGTCTTCAAACTGCATCCCGAGTGTTTCTTACTCTTACATGTTTGGTGCCAGCCACCACTAGTCATAGCTACTGGAAAGGATGGCTCTAAGCCCCATGATCTGCTTACATCTTCCTTGTCAGTCACACAGTGGAATATGCAGTGTGTACAGTCTAGGCGTGCACATGATGTGCAGATAGTGCTGTATGAAAAGTTACCCTGCTTCTGTAATTTGGCTTCAAATGCAATGAGACAAAATTCAACTACCTGTACATGTGTATTGTTCTAACAAAGCAAATAGAAGTTCTTGCAAAATGCAGCAGCACTACAGACATACAACACAAGCAGAATTCAGACACAGGAGGTTTGGCATCTGCTTTACAGATACTATAATTAAAGAAATTTGGGGTTTCCACAAGAAACAAACCCTCCAAAACAGCAATTATAGCCATTAGAAAGATAAAATATTTTATGGCTTTGAGAAAAAAATAAGGCTTTTCCTGTAAACCTGGAAGTTTAGACAATGAATACAAAGATGTTCCTATAATCAGTACTTGCTCATCATCAATGATAAGGGAAGTACACTTTAAAGTTTAGTACATTTGTGTTGATATATTGCAAAAACTGAAATTAACTATATAAGTCACTGAGGAATGCTTCTATGTGGCTCTTGTCAGTGTCTTCCTGTGTCTGTGGCTGAGAGGCAGCACTCACAGATGGCCCGGCTCATGGCAGGGGCTGGAATGATGCATTGAGTTATACTCAGTTTATCCAGGATTAACCTGTGGACTTCAGAGCTTCCACACATTTGTACTTACTTTGCAGCAAAAATAGTGACGGCAAAATTCTATGAAGTTCATAGGCTTTACAGCAATTAAGGCTTATTTTTGCCATGAAAGACAAAATGATAGCGCTCCACTTTAAATAAGAGCAGAATTAGCACTGTAATTATTGGTCTGTGGCAGCACTGAGATATGCAGAAAGCATCAAACTTGGGATTGTGTTAACACCTCCAAGGTGATCTAAATTTAACACTGAGATGGACAGAGCTTTAGGATAAAAGTCTCACAGAATAATTCAAATAGTGGTTGAGCAGGTCCTGAGAGAATTGTAATGTATAGACAAACGCACCGCGTGTCAGTAAATGAGAAATCTCATTATATGTTTCCCTAGCAACTTTACTTTTTCTCATATTAAAAAAAACCAAAACCACAACAGGCCAGCAGAATGCAAAAAAGGAAGCAATGGTTCCCGTGCTTCCTGCAGAAGGAAGCTTGGAAAGCCTGTTGATTATAAATAGAAGAAAGAAGTAGAACAACAGAAGGAGAGAACAAGCCAGGACTTCAGCCAGGTGCTGATCAAAGAGCTTAACTGAGTTTGGGGGTTATCAGAGGGCAGATTCACAGTCTTCCTCTCTTCCTGCTTCCGAGTTAGTCAAAGATTATTTCCACCCAGTTACGCTGCAGGTGACTAAAGTAGGACTCTCCTACCTTGCTGTCCCATGGGTAGGTAGTTTTTGTTGCAGTGATTTATCAATTAAAAATAAAAAATAAAAAAAAAAAGAAAAGATGCCCTACAGGCAGGTCACTTATTTCAGGTCACAACTACCTGTATGTCAGATAGCTTGGCAGCACAATATCCTCACTTTTTAGCTTTGTACTATTATAGAAGATCACTGTGAAGAGCTTATTAGAGACAGCAATGTCCCAACAAACACTGTAGCTACACTGATCTACAGAAAACGCACTTAAAGGAATGAAAGGAAATCTGACAACTAATAATTCATATTTTCCTAGATCTCTTGTCCAGAAGGGCAAGCTCCCAGGTGGCATATTGGACTGTGTTAGTGGTTCTGGTGTCCAGCAGGGAACGGACTAAAATGCTACTATTTTTTGTTTCTCTGAATCCTGATGGAGACTGGCTGAAATGGTACCTATTCTGATTAACATTCACTTCATGATTACAGAATAAAAGAAAACATCTTTTCTTTCTTTTCTAAAGACAATGTCTGCTCATTAGAGTTTGTGATGTCCATATGTTTTCCAAACTCAGGCTGCATCATTGCATATGGAATTGCTGGTAATAGCTTTTATATCTAATTATTTGAAGGTGCTTTGGCTAATAAAGAAATTAGTTTGAAGAGACTGCCAGATATATGACAGTGACTGTGTCACTGAGGTGGAAGATGAACAGCTGAGCAGGTCCCACATAGGGACTAGGAATTTGAGGAATGACATTTCTGAGCTGCTTTTAAGATGATGCAGCATATACTAACCCCTATGGACAGAGAGCTAAACTCCATGGTATTCAAACAAGGATCAAAAGCGTAGCCTGTGACCTAGCCTCTGCTCAGCCCTCTCGGGATGCGTATGCATACACAGCACCCCAACCTCAGGGAAGCACAGGTCCTGAGGCAGGCTCAGCCCAGCCCAGGAGAGGGACTCTGACAGGACACCTCTCAGGGCAGCATCCCTCTCCCCTGCCCACTATGCAAATACCATTATAGTATATACTCATGTGAAAGTGAAATGTTTGTCTCACGAGAGGAATACATGTTGAAAGAGAAGTTAAAATACTGTCTTGTCCAACAGTGTTTGAAATAGCCTGGGTCAATAAATAAAAAAAAAAAAACAAAACAAAACCCAAACTTAGTGGCTAATCAAGTGCAAAGCCATAGGGAAGTGAGAAACCTTGGACAGCTTTTTAATTATTATTCAATATGGTTCTAATGGAAATAATATTGCCCTTGAGAATGAAGAACTAATTCACAAACAGTTATTCTGGCACAGCTACTACCAGAGCATTTGTTGGTCTGCATTAATCCTTTTTAGTGATGGAAAAAGATTTCTTTATCACTTGCTAATTTTTACGGTTATTACTAGCCTCAGAAATACAATCAATTTCTATAGCTCTATGCATCACTTTATATGAATAAGACTGTAAATATGTCTGTTTCTTTCCACTTCTCCCATTTGTTTTACTTGCATCCTAAATAAACAACTTTTAAAAATACTTGTATGATTTTTTTAAAAAGTAAGTTATGTTTTCCAAACTGCTTTCATATTTGGGTTTTACAGGGACACTGCTAACAAACTGTACTTACCACAAAGAAGATGAAAATAAATTCTGCAAGGCACAGAAAATGAGGAGGAGGGAGATACTGTGAAGAGATAAGTAATGGTTTTCAGTGCTCAACAATTTGTAACAGCTTTTGTGCACTTCTGTGCCTCTTTCCTTTGCAGCACTTGCAGAGGACAAAGTAAATATGTGGGCTTTCTTTTAAATCTTACATATGAGGGAATGCTTCCAGAGCTCAATATGAACAGGGATGTAATTTCAGGGATGTTCCCCTCAGATTCCTCCCTGTGACAAGCAGGCAGGGGAACAGTCCTGAAAGCTGAGGCTCAGGCCTGAGCTCCCAGCTCTGACACCAGTTCCCAGACCGTGCTCTGGGGACAAGGGGTAAAGGGCAGGCAGGTCAGTGAGGTGACAGCAAACTCTCCTGCCTTCTGTTAGAAAACTCATTAAAAAGAACTTTCAATTCAGAAAAGATCATGGCTACATAAAGAGGTGTTCCAGTTTTCTAAGTAACAGGAATGTCAGACATGATTCACTAGGTGGGCAAGATTTAACATGAATAGTGGTTGCAGTGAGCAGACTCATCAGCATACTAGTTTCATTTACTTTTACAAATTGAAGACACATCTTCTAAATCTTTCACTAACAGTAATATTAGACATAAAAATGTAACCACAAATATTTTTGGTAACTTTGTAACGATTAGAGAACTGTAAACTTCAGTTTAACTTGGAAAGCTTATCTAGAGAGTCAGAAAAAAATTCTCACCCCTTTTAAGACAGTGAGACTTTTGCCATCAAAATAGAAAAGACACTGAAAGTAAAATTTCCATAGATTTCAATGCAGCCAGGATCTCATTCCTGTAAATTGTATCTTGGCACTCTGACTGCAATAAATCCAACCTGAACAGAACTAAAGGCAGGGTTTAAAGCCTGTAGGAATTTGGAGCTGTCAGCTGTCATTCCAGCAGGTAGTCAACCTGATAGTTTTGGGCTATCCAGAAAAACTCAAGCTAAAGGAGATAGATATAAGTACAAGCAATTCTAAGAGATGCTTTTCAGTCAGTGCTGATGATCGGTGTAATACCCATCCAAGTGGGCTACTTCAGACCGCAAGAAAAGCAAGTTGCCCAGATAAAACTGAAGTAATTAGTTTAAAAGACAGCAGAAGTGTAATTACCACAGAAGCGTATCTATATCCAGATCAGGCGCTTTCACTCAAAAGCTTTTAAAACTCCCCCTGAATTGTAACAGTTTGACTTGAAGAGTCTAGGTCTAGTGCATATCAAAGATACACTTTTTCAATTTTCCTGGCTTTGAAGTTTAAGCAAATATTTGTCAGCCATTTTTACAGTCAATAAGATACAAGGAACATAACCTCAAGCATACACAGAAAATACAAGAATAGCACAAAGCTCCAGGACTGATAGACAAATGCATATAACTGTTTTTCACAATGCTGTTAGGTCACTGAGATGTGCAAAGCATGAAGCTGGGGTCCAAAGAAGCAGGCAAAGGGCAAAGAAGTTTGTGAAGGCAAACTGGATATGAACTGTAATCCAGTCAAGGTGAGGAGCATCTGCACTGAGGTCTTGCCTCCTTACTTTTGTGCTTTCCGCTGATTCCCTGTAGCTTCCCCTTTATTTCTGCAGCATATTTCTACTAAAATCATCTTTATGGGGCTTCCAGTAGATAATCATCACAGAACCCCTCAGTAAAGGAGACACTGAAATGACAGCAGTTGGGAATGCTGGAGTGTTTGTGTTCCCTCTTCATCAGCTGGACTCTGATGAAACTGAGAATGATCCAGGGATGGTGGGCTCTTCTGCAGATCTATACTTGCTCCCTAACTCTTTGGCCGTGATGTGGACATATTCCTGCCTGTAACTGCTTCTTCTGGGCTCTCCAGAAGTTATAAGCTTAAAGGGAGAATGGTACTAGAGAAGCTGAGGCTGGCCTTCTTCAAACACTTTGGAAAATAACTCACAAACATTCCTCTCTAGATGTAGAATAGGACCCAGCCCATGATACTCTGTTATGTGCCTGAAATCCCTTGAATCTGCTACATAATCTAAAAGAAAATCTGAATGTAAACCAATGGGAACAAAATGCATTTCCAGGTAATAAGAGGAGACTATTCAATAAAAATTGGTTGGCAGTGTTTCAGCTATAATATAAGCAGAGATTAATATAACTAAGAGGCCACACATTAAGCCTCTAAACAAATTAAAATGCTAGTAATCAATGAGAACACAACAAGCAGTAAGCTAAGCCAATCTATTAGCAAAACAAGCACTAACCCCATTAGGCTACTTTTAAAATTATCAGAGCCTAATAAAAACAATCTACTGATTCTCAAGCCAATGAAAATGAACCAGCCAGTTGAAGCAGTTTAATCTCCTTTAGCTAAGGAAGGAGAGCGCTAGCTAAAGCCCTGGCATGCTGACTGACCTATAATCCATTCTTACCAAAGACAGATGCTACCACTGCCTGCCCGAGGGAAGTGGAAGAAGAGAAAATGGAAATTTTGAATTTTGGCTCAAAAATGCCTTTACTTACATTTAAAAAAATCCAGGAAACATTACCCTTATACTTCCAACGCTATTTTTTTCTTCCTAAGAATTAAACCCTCAATGCACTAATGAAAGGCCTGGAAATGTTTGTAGTTTTGAAGGGCTTTGTCCTGACTTTATTTCTGTGTAGTAAGTACTGGCAAAGCTACTCTATAATTTTGATTAAAAAAAAAATAAATCTATAAATAGATAAGTGTGGTTGATGAAGCAAAACTGCATTTCCAGCATAGGCATACACACAACCACAGAATAATAAAGGAACAAAAGACTTCATCCAGAACTTTCCAAAACATGTTGTCATTGTGCCTAGAGGCATCAGCTGCTGGCTCACAGTCCTCTTCCCTATGCATTCAGCTTCATAGGAACTCCCCTCTCCAGTGCAGGAACCCAGCAATCAAACCCAGATTGACTGGTTTTTGGAATTAACTTATTTTTATCGTTCCCTTTCATTTCAGGCATTTCCCCCAGTCACAGACTCTATGTCTCTACAAGATGGGCCCCATAGGAAGGTCCTGTCCTTCCTGTGGTGGGCATGAAGTATCTGCCTTGGACATGCAAACACATCTGCTGTTTGACATGCTATTTTTAGATTCAGCATATCTTGAGAAAATGCCTGAAGGATTCATTAGGGCGGCTTTTCATCTCTGATCAGTACTTCCACATCGGATCTAGCTGAAATGGGTATCCTCAGAGAGTAGGGCTCCATCCAGTGTCTGCTAGATGAGTTACTTAAATCTCTGCTTAAGTTTATGAATTAAGCCTCAGAGATTTAAGCCTATGCTCCCACTCCAAAGGAGTGTCATACTCTCCAGCAATAAAATGAGCAGTAACTACTAGAAACTGGAACAGAAAACAGTACAGTTCTCAGCTATTTTGTCTGGACAGGCAAACATTCTGGGATCATTCCAGCCTTTCAGGACCTACTCTCCTCAGACAAGGCTGGCAGAGACAGTATGATGGCTGTTAAAAGCAACAGCTGGTCAGCCATTTCCAAGGTAAGCCTTTGAAAAATAGACTACAGTGAAATTCTTGGGTTTGAATTGTTGGATTTTTTTTTGTAAAAGACTCCTATTGAGCTTATCAGAATGAGGATTTCATCCTACTGCTTTAAACAAGTGAGTTTAACATTAAGGACGTGCCTGGTATCTTTAAGCAGGGGCTCCAGATTCCCACCTTCCCATGAAAAATACTCTTTGTCATTTTAGTATCTAGAAGCTTGTTCCCAGACCGAACATTAGGATGTTCTAAACTGCATTCAGATGTAACCAAATATGTCCCAGTCTGTGATAACCGCTGTCAACAGAATAAAAATGGATAAGCATTTTTATCTACATGAAAAAAATGCCCTTGAATCTTAGTTCAAACCTGTAAAATGTAGGTTGCATCTTAAACTTCTCTGTGCAGCTGAAATAGGTTAAAGAAAACTCCTTTGTACTCTTCATTTCTCATGCACACAGCATTATCACTTACAATTAGGCATGACATTTCAGTAAACATTGCTTGTATTGAGTTAATAGACAAAGCACACAGGAGACAGCTATCAGCTAAAGAGGAAAAGAGGGGAAACAAAGCACTGATGAGGCAGACTTTTATGCTGGCAAAAGAAACAGAGAAATGTGTGGATTATCATTTTTACCTCCACCCAGCCTAAACTTCTGATATGTTGCCCAGTTGTACTTACTCATTTCCTAAGAATATTAAGAGACTCAGTTGTAGAAAAAAGCATTAACCTGAAAGTAGTCCCTTTCATCTAAATTTGTCAGACATTTTATAAAACACTCAACTACTGACTGATTTTAGTTTCCTAAATTTCTTACTTTGTATTTATAAATTATAAATAGCTTTTATAGTCATATTAACCAATTTTATTTAACACCAAACAATTCAATAGAATCTTACATGGGTTGAGAATGGTGATGTACCTATTAAAAGTATGCATAGTGACAAAACAAAAATGCAAAAATATTACCTGTATTAAACAGATTTGCTAGTAGGCACCATGTTGTTTTAAAGGTTATGAACTCTGACAAGATCATTTCATCACTAAGGGTTAGACTATAATCGCTTCATGCTGGATGGAATTTACACCCTGGGGATTTTCTGCCATTAGTTACAGTTGGGTTACTCACAGCATAATCATGCTATGAGCAAGGCTACGGGCATCAGTTGTACTCAGATCTAGGTTATTAGGTCTCCGGTTTAAGGTCTCTTTAAAGAACAAAAAGATACAGGTTGCATTCAATTCAGAACTGAAAACTGCTTTCGTTTATCTTTAAAAGTGACATAAAGAAAGAATACTTTATCTGCACATTAAGAAAATGTCAAAACGTTCCCCAGAGGTATCCAAATTAACATGTATGTAAATTATCTGTCATTTTGATTGCTCATAACAGTCAGTGTGTGCACAGCACTAAGCACTTCAAGAAGGAATATGACCTACTCTTTGTCAGATTGGGAATACGGGAAACCATTAGAAACAAACACCATTTTTGAAAATGGGACCAGAGTATCCAGCATTGGGAGTTATACTGTGAATCATTCTCCCTCTTTCCTTGGCCTCTTTTAGTTACTCAGCTAAAACTCAAGCTATGACACTATTAGGACATGGAGCTGCCTTGCAGTAAACATATTATGTGACTTAATTTTAGAATAGCATCTCCTTTGGTGGCTACTTTAGATGTTCTCAAGAAAATCTGTTTCAAAGTCTCATTTAAGCACCATCTGGACAACCCATTTATTCACAGAATATGCAAAACTACAGCCATTAAAAAGTAATGCAGCCAAGACAGTAGATTAATTAATTAAAAACATTATTTCCTTTGTAGCATACACTCAATCCTGTATTTTTTCAAAGCTCCTTACTGGGGAAATTCTGCAGCATTGCTATATAAGAGTTTATCGCTATAAACTCTTTCACAAAACTTTGTTTTCAGTAAAAATTCAACTCTCGATATAACACTGCTTCTAGGCACAATGTAAACCTCAGCAGGAAAAGGGCCCTGCAGTGCTCTGAATAAACATCTTGGTGCATATACTGTACAAACTCAGCGTGCAATACATGCTTGCTACCTCATATTTCCAATATGCCTGGAAGTTATTGCTTAAACAAAATAGCTGTAGTAAGAACATGCAGTTCCCAAGGGGGATATTCTGACATCCACAGCGCTGCTCATGAATGGAGCTATTACCACGGAAAACAAGCATCAGCTTTTAAAATGGGATACTAATTTATAGTTAGACTGTTGTTATAATAAACAGCAAACCAGAGAAAGCCCCTGATATTTCTAATATTTAAGCTCCTTAAAGAAGCATCCTTATCTCCTCCTAATCAAAACTTAAATGAGCATCCTCTCAGAATGCAGTTGCTTATATTTCTGTTTAAGTAGGGTCCTGCCACCATCCCTTTCAGATGCACAACTGTATGCAGATTTTATGCTCCAGGCTCACTCCTGTTTATCAGAAAGAGAATGTAATCTATGACGACCAAACACCAAAAGGACTAAAAGGAACTTGTTCTTGATCTGGTTAATAAGCAATTATGACATCTGTAGGTTTGCTTTCCTTCACTAGCTGCTTTTTAAGGAAGGGTTAACTTTTTCCTGTGTTTATCTTGTGAAACTATGTGAAACTTGAGACTGAATAGTCTAAAATGTACTGTTCAAGTAGCTTCAAAGAAGAGCATTCATGTAACTGTAAAGCACTGCCATTGTGGCCAAAGTCTGATGTTCACAGTGCTGAGGGTGGCCTAGCAGGGCCCAACCTTTCATTTACAATGTCTAATTTTAAAAACTGTGCTCATCTGGACAAGGAACTAAGCTATTTTTTTCTTTTGCAGCCTCCAGATGTTTTGGGGTAAGTTTTGAACATTTCTTTTGACAGTCTTTTAAATAAAAACACAAAAAAGATTTTAAAATAAAACTTCTTGCTGGATGCTAGAGATAATTAATATACAGTTTGTAAACATCACACACATGCAAAACATAATATATTGGGCTATCATTTTTCATTCCAATCAGTCTTGCTTAAACAGCGATGCTGTAATTTGGCTCTTTGCTTTTAGCTTTGTTTTAATCAATTATGAATCTGATTTTTTTTCCCATTCATAGAATGAGTTCCAGCACCACCACCACCTTTATCTACAGTTGCTGAGATATAACACAATCATTTACGCCCAGACACAGTCCTTAGGCGTGTGCCCTAGTCAGGATTCCTGCAAAGCCCAGGCAGGAATACACTGCAGCCCACGCACAAACTGTGTGGCTGCCTGGGACAACTGGCTGTGCCACCAGAACTGCCTTCTCCCGTGGCCTCCCCTTCTGCTCATGGCTGTCCTCTCCTGAGAATGGGCAAGTGCCGATGCCTTCTCCTACAGCCTCCAGAAACTTCCGATAAAAACCCTTTGATGAGATTAATTCCCAGTTGCTACTTCGTTGCCATTTTCCCTCTAAAGCTTCAGAATACTTAACCAGGGCTGCCCAGACACTCAGCCATCCATTTGCCTGAAATCTTGCTATTTGAATGGATGAGTAAATTTTAACCCTGTGCAGTATTTGTGCTCCTATGTTAAAAATTAAAATTTCACTCTGACCCTAATATCAACCAGTATTGTAATCACATATTGATTTTAACTTGTAATGGAAGGAGAAAATGACCTAAAGCAAAAAAACATAGTCATAAAATTTTATTTCCTTCTACCTATCGCCCTTCCCAATTAAATATAAGCCCATTAGCATTAACAGAGAAGGCCTGGTGTTACCAAAAGTTCAATCATATATTATCACATTCATAGACCGTAGGTGTTTAAAAATAATAAACCTTTCCTGTGTAACTTGGCCTTCCGGAATGTGGGGAGAAATGAGCACTGATAGTTGGTCAAACCATCATTTTATGTCAGGGCTGAAGACAATGGGGATGAACTGCCCTCTGAAGATTCCCCAGTAACTACAAAACAGAGCAAAGACTCTCACTTGGACATGAGCAGATCACGATCAGACATCTAGCATGAGGTGAGTGATGGACAGCTCGCCCCACTGCTGGAAGTTCAGCTGGTGGGACTCCAGCAGCCAAGCAGCTCAGAGACCAAGCAGCTAGGGACTCCTCTACATATGTGAGAGGACTGGGATTACACTAGAAAAATACCTGCCTTTGTTAACTACAGGATTAACTACAGATCACAGGAAGAATAAATACCTGGGTTTTTTAGAGTGAAAACAGTATGGATATCACCCCTCAAATACTAACCAGAAATCTTTCAGAATACCTATGCATTTTCAGTTGAACGCTGACCACCTGTGCTAAAATTCCTCATGTGAGACATCAGAGTTCTGCACCAGAGAAACAGATAGGATTAAGAGATACATGGGTAAAATAGGTATCACAGGGATGGATGAACAAAGCTTTTGTAGAGGAAAGCCACATCTTGTCTTTGATTTTTTAAAATCAGTAACAATGTAACAAAGACAATAAACCGTAATTGCATTTTCAAAGTGCTTTTCTTGGGATCCTTCACCAAAGATTCTTAAGAAACCTAATCTGCCATGCAAGAAGCTGAAACATAAAAAATTTAAACTCTTGCTTTTCCCTTTAGAGAAAACTGTTCTCTAAGGGTGAAAACAAATGCAGAGTAATTTTATTTCAACGAAGTTGC
This sequence comes from Tringa tobata, assembly GCA_033628505.1. Lineage (NCBI taxonomy): Eukaryota > Metazoa > Chordata > Aves > Charadriiformes > Scolopacidae > Tringa > Tringa tobata. Next base: position 2,934,260 of record JAHREE010000176.1, read on the forward strand.
TCCTACTAGCTTTCACAATTTAGAATCCTCAATAGCCATTTGATGGATAATACCAACTTGCAACAATGAATAAGTTTAGGATCAAGACATAATTTCATATTGTACTGAACTCCTGATTATTGTGGGTTTTCACAGGTGTCCTGAAATTTTTTCAAACTCTCACTCTGGGAGTAAAAGCAGTGTTTTCTGCAAACACCTGAGAGAAGTTCTTACTCAATTCCATCAAGCAGTCACAGTTAACATGTACTCCCATTTTCAGCCAATTTGTCTCTGTTTAGAAACTTGCATGTGCAAACCTTGTACATGGCACAGCTCCATCACCATCTGTTCCAATGTCTCCAGAGCACAGACAGTGAGGAGCTCTGACAACTGAAGCTGGAACATACGGAGTGTTTATAGCACAAGAGTCATTACATGAAAGTAGGCCTTGGAAGGAGGGTGGGATGGTTTGGACTGTCCTTTCACATTAATTTAGGTATCTTCTGCTGTTTTGGTTGAGTAAATTGACTGTTAAGTTTAAAATTCAGCAAAAAGAAAAATAAATCCTTGAAGTTTCTCTAAAGAAACAACACACATGTCCTCAAGTTTCCACTTTGTGGGGAAACTTGGGTAATGGAACTACTATTTTTAATGCCTGAATATGTACTTTCAAATTATTTTGGCACAGGAAATAATTTTAACAGTTACAAAACATTTGGGTTGTGTAGTGTCAAGCTTTTCTGCCCTAGCTGTGCATCCACGTTTAGCAGAAGAAAGAAGTTGGACTGTATCTCTGCACTGTCATCTTGCTTTTTAACCTCCAGAATCAGATCGCTGTAATCACTGCTGCACACAGAAGCAGAATAATTTAGGTCAGGGGGGACCTCTGGAGGTCATTTACCACAACCCCTTGATCAAAGCAAGGCCATCTGAACCAGTTATTTTCCTTTGGTAGATATCAGTGACATAAACAACAAATAAAGCACTCGCTGTCCCTTATCATATGCCCAACTCGTGAGCTCAGCTCTACTGCCACAAAACAGAGTTATGGGTTGAAAAGTATAGATGATGCACGTTGAATAAAATTTCTTCCTTACAGAGAGTGTCCTGCAGAGGCTGCTTGGCGCCCTGCTGAAGACCATGTTTGTTCTTGAAGAACTACTCTGGAATGTTCCTTCAAATGTCAAGTTTAAGAGCATCAGAGTGGGGAGAATATACTTAATGTGAGAGAGATCCATTCTATTAGCTTTTTCAGAGCTTCTTCCACAGTTTTTTTGACTGTGACAAAAACCACTGCATTGCAAAAACATTCTTCTGGAAGAAATATGACCACCAATAGTAAAAGGATTGTTTGAAGAAAGTTGCTTTTTCTTCCACAGAGGCCACTGCTATCTCAATAGTTATCTTGAAGCTTCCTAAAGAACACTATCACTTTTTAGTTCAATTGTTATATATGTTGATTTCACAGCATACAAGCATGCAGGATGATGCCCTTTGTAAGATATTCAATAAAACTATTTTCTACCCATTTCATACTTTTCAGCCTTGTTCTCTTAACTGTTTTACAAAGCTAAGCAAGCCTTGTCTGTTCTTCCCTCGCAAATGAAAGGTAACCAACTGAAGTTCATACAGTTAGTTCCATGCTTCAGCCCTGAAAATACATTACTTCTTTTTGTACATGCAGAGTGACCCCAAGGAACGTGTAGCTTCTGCTGCACCCAGGAGCACGGGCAGGGCCCCTGAGCAGCTGCTGTGGAGCCAGGTTCCCCCAGGGTTCACCATACCTCAGCTGTGGTGGAAAAGGGTAAAGTGGGGTGGAGAAGTCAGGTAGAAAGGAAAGACGGGCAGCAGCTATGCAGCCAGTGTAGCCATACTGGGACAGATCTGGCACCTCCGTTAGCATCTGAGGGCTCAGGGTAAGCATATATTTTCTCCACAAAAATACTGTACCTAGCACATGGAACTGCACTCCAAACAGCATGCAGAATCTGTTCTAGCATTAAATAGTTATGAAAACAGGCAGAAAGGTTTGTTGTGTACTTGAACTACCTATGTATCTGATTGCTGCTCTTAAGTTTGCCCTAACCTACTGGGAACAGCAGCAGTGAAAAACCTGTCAGTGTTTACAAGCTTCTGGAACAGCTCCATTTTTTAATCATTTCTAAGCTCCAAGTAAGCAAGAAAGGACAAATGAACAGTTCTGACAACATACTGACTGACAACGTGTTAACATTTTTAAAGCACTCCTAGGGTGCTTTCCAAATAGGTTTTGGAAGGTGAAAGAAATGAACAGAATGTGGTGTGTGCAGCCAGAAGTACCGTGTGATGGCAGTTTCAGTGATTCTTCTGCAGTACTGAACATTCTTTGATTTGCAGAAACTCAAACAATCTGTCTCTGAAGAAATAGCTCCAGGATGTTGCGACAGGAAGGAAATGTACTCTGTAAATGCTGGAGTGTCCCGTGGAACTGAGAGATGCTGTGTCTAAAGAAAAACGCTTAGGAAATGCTTAAGTAATTCACATATCTAAAGAACAGGATTGATATGCCCTGAAACACAGAAAGCTGATAAAGTCAAAATTGCAACAAGACATATGTCTGTTACCCTATGTCCATTACAAAAGTCATCTGACTTGTCATCTGGCTTTTTTGATTGCTTTATATCCCCTACACATCAATGACAGAACAGCACAAGCATGCCAGAAATTTGATTCAAGAATGAGAAATGGGTTGAGTTTGCAGTAATGTTCAGTTATACAGGAACAATCAGCCCAGACAGTTCATTCCTGCAGCATGCCAGCAGCCTTGAAACAAGGTCTCACAGCTTCCAGACACCTTATCAGGCAGCCACAGCAGCTTGATCTTAGCCACGTATTCAAGTGGAAGAGTGACCAAGCAGGCTCTTCTGAGGCAGCAGGCATTTGTCCTCTGTGTGTCACTGAAGTGGTTTCATCAGCCAGAGGGTAACAACAGGAAAAAACAATGAACTTAAGAGAAAACTTCTATACAGGACCTATATGCTGATCTACGCTCTACCGATCCACCACTTCCTGCAAAAGTGAGAAGCTAGCTGCCTGTATTGGTCACTGATAGGAAAAGCTGCCTTTTTGACATCATATGCATGCTATATGGAGTTGCTTAAACACTACTGAACACTTATGCCAGAGTATTCAAATATGTCACAGGAATTTGTCACCTTAAGTGCTCAACTTTTCTAACAACTGGACCACCATGAATTTAGGTGGCTCGACTTCAAACACATTCATTCAAAATGCATAACCAAAATGTAATGTATTCTTCCACACAGCTATATTACTGTGGAAACACTGTATTTATCAAGAGCTTTCCGATGTGACATATTTGGATTTCAAATCCAGACAAAACAAAAAGAAGTACCACGTTTAAAATAGTTCACATGACTATTTAATGCAGTGCAGTTTCTGTACCACTGAAGAAATCCTGCTCTTACACGAAAATTGTCACAAAACACGGAAAAATGTGTGAATGCTTTTCATGATGTCCTCAAATACTTTGTATACAAAAGCGACACCTATCTGCTTGCTATCCAGAAGTCCATGACATGCATATTTCTACTTTCTGAACAATGGTGAACTATTCCTCATTTTTGTATGTTTTAATTATTTTACAAGCATTCATGTGTTATGGGTGTATTCAATAAACACAGTATTACATATATACTGGCTTGCCAATTCATTGTGGATTTCCTTTTTTATTACCAGTCACAGGACATTATTCCATGTATAATTGTGACTACTATCTAGGATTTGTTTTGCACCTACGTAAAGAATCCCACATAATTGGGCATGGACTACCCACAGTTTTGGGAATAGTAGAGGGAAGAGAGAGATTTCTCCACTGAAACTCTACTTTATTTGACGTGCGAGCTGTCAGGGATGATATGGCAAAGTACAACAACAAGAAGACCCTTCATTGTATCCCAGCAAAAGAAGTTGGGGTTGTTCAGCCTGGAGAAAAGGCGGCTCCAGGGAGACCTTATAGCCCCTTCCAGTATCTAAGGGGGGGCTATAGGAAAGAGGGGGAGAGACTCTTTATCAGGGAGTGGAGCGATAGAACAAAATGGAATGGTTTTAAACTGAAAGAGGGGGGACTTAGATTAGAGATATTAGGAAGAAATTATTGACAGTGAGGGAGGTGAGACACTGGCCCAGGTTGCCCAGAGAAGCTGTGGATGCCCCATCTCTGTAGGTGTTCAAGGCCAGGTTTGATGGGGCTTTAAGTTTAATCCAGCAGTCTTTAAGGTAATAACCTCTCTCAGGGGCTTTCCAAGACTTCCTCAAGTGGGGCAAAAGGAGTAAAGAAAAGTGCTTCACAAGCACTTCCTTGGTCTTGGCAAGACCAGTCTTCTCTATACCCAAATCAAGGAACATAATAAAATGTCCGCTTTAGCTTGTATAAAAATTTAAGGAAAGTGCTGTTTGCAATTACTATTATGCAAGCAAGGCTTGATATTTATGGAAGGGCAGGAAGAATAAGAGCTGTTAGCTGTAGGCTAGCAGCATGCTCCCGGCCGCAGGACAGGCTGATGCTCACACTGTGGCATAGCCCTTCCCAACAGGGCTGCACCAGTCTCCCAGCCCACTGTGGCACAGATACCACTTGGCAGGGACAGAGAGCAGTCCTGGGGCTGCTAACGCTGCCAGAGCTGCAGTCTATCCCCATCCTCAGAAACACCAAATAAGTGGCCAGTATTACAACAACTTGCTGTAAAATACTGTTTTCATTTGGTGTTGTGGTACTCCGTGACACACCTCCCGCAAAACAGAAGATGCAATGTTTGACTGGCTTATGTCACAGAGTTCAAAACAAGCACAGGGAGTGGCTCCCACTCACTGAAAAAAATAAATACTGCCTATGTACAATGAATTACTTAAAGCTTTTCTTTCTGACATTATTCTCATCTATCAGCACTTAAATACATATGAAGTGTAGAATGACACCTCTTTCTTCAGGATGATTTTTCTAGGCATTTAACATTCTGAACCTTATTTTTGTATTGTTTCAAAACCCAGCCCTTGTGGAGTGCCTGCAGTCCTGCTGGGAAGTCCAATGCTTGAAACCCACTCCAATGACTGAACCACAAAGCATGTCTTTCTCTCCTGCCTTTATATTCAGTAACTGGTCAAAATAGTTTTTGCCACAGCATGATAAAAGTCAGATGTATGCCTCAAGGAAAACCTCAGGAAGGTGAAGGAAAAATGGTGACTTTAAATACAGAGCAGCACTTGGAAACTCAATTTGATGGCTCTGAGTGCTGTTTTGCAAATGCTACATGGAATGCAACCACGTTCACCATCCCTAATAAAAATTCTGGGTTTCTTGTAAGCATTGAACTATAAGTGTTGAAAGCTGTATTGAACAACAGTGTCCAATGAAAAGGAAATTTATCCACTCTAGGCACCAGCCAAAGCCTGTAATTTTTCCTCAGAAAATTTCCTATTGATAGTACTCACAAGAGCTTTCTCACCATTGATATTTTTGATAATATTACTTCTATTATCAGAATAACAAATGCAACCATTTTCCCTCTTGTGAGTGTTGCAACCACAGATTTATTTTCTCTATTAGACTGTCAGTAATTTTTAACTGGAAGTGCTCTCATCTTCCAAAAGCTGGCTGCCTTCCTGTGAATTGAGAAATGAGGGAAAACTATCCATTCAAACTCACTGAACTCACTTGGTAAAAAGTTTTCATACTGCATAACCACTGGTATGTCTTCAAAATTGTTAGCTTACTTCCCCCCCGCCAAGGAACATTATAGTCATTATAATGAGAATGCGCAGAGGACTAACTTTCCTACATCACAGCACACGTTTAAAGACAACATTTTACTCAAACTGATACAAACATCTAAGCAACAAGTTACTAATACATACATTGTGATACGAAAACCAGTAAAATGGTTGTCACATTGGAATCTCTTATCTGAAAAGGAGAAACTGATACTCAAATCAAGGCCTGAAGTTTCCACACCCTTGTCCTAGGGTTCCAGCTTAGCTTGGCATGGCTTTTGCAGCCTTTATCAGTATTTTATGTTGCCTAGTTTTTCTGATTCATTCTGTCAAAAGGAAATCTTGCTGAAGCAGAAAAGTTCTGGAATCATTTGGGCACTGGACTCTGGTGTGTTAGGAATTTTAAGAGCCAAGTAAAGCAAATCTGAAAATTATGAAAAGCCACGTAATACCTGAGAGTGACACCTAACATTAATTACAAGGGATTCTGGTGTGCTAGATCGAGCATTAGATAGTGTGAAACTTCAGGATGACTATGCAGGGCTAGATGTGCTGTATGGAAATTCAGGTTACATTTTATTGATTGATTATAATTCAGCTATTGTATGAAGTTAACAGTCAGGCATATCTACAACAGCTAACAGACTATACAAATGTCAACCTAATTCACTGTTGGAAAATGGTGCCAAAATAATCAAGAGACTATTACAAAACAAGCAAACTCAGACCCTGATCCATATTTAGCCATTAAATTACAGAGTAGCAGGAAAAAATGCCAGGTTGTCATCTTTTTACGCTTTACTCAGTGGAACACTGACAAGAAGAAAGTCTGCATGGCTGGAAACCAAAGTCAGGGTCAGAGGGCATGGCAGATGTCTAAAAAGATACACAAAACTTTGAACTCAGTATAATCTGAAAGTTTGGGAACTGCCAGAGCCTCCCAGGAGGCAGTGTGCATCCACTTTGGAGGGCATTAACATGGACAGCTGGGGTGTCCCCCAAGGCATGCCCGAGCCAGGGGACGCTCTCCAGCCAGACTGCGAACCCAGTGCTGTGGGTTTGTCAGAGTTCCAGGAAGGAGGCGGATCATAGCGCTTTCCACAGCCAGCTTGCCCAAGGATGTCTTAAATAACCAGCAGCCACAACAGCCAGAGGGAAATCACTTTAGACAAGCAGAACTAATGAAAGAAGTTATCATTAGCAGATGACAGCGGCCAGACCCAAGGTCTCCGAGGAGAATCACACATCTCTGAGACTCTGTCTGAAAGCAATTATGTGACTGAGCTGACAGTTTGTAAGACTTTGAAATTCTTGCATTACTAGAGATTTTTAATCATCATTTAATGCTATACGGTCTGTAAGAAGAAATGGAAACTGTATCTTCAGAAGGGTCTCACAAAAGCCTTTGGTTATAGTACCATGCACGTTTCGTACTGGTGACCATGGAGAACCATTTATCAAAGGTGAAATGAAACCTCTTGCAGACTCAGCTGATTACTGAACAGACAGGCTGCATGAGGCAAACTTACTACCAGCTCTGAGGATGACTTTGTTCCCTCCTTTGCTCACTACCCATTGTCAAAGTAGAGCGTAAGTAAAAGGCAACAGGAGTATGTTTTTATCAACAAAATTATGCACTGCCCTGCACCTTGGTCTCAAGGAGTAAATTAAGTATAAGACAACAATACAGAGATTGAAAATTAATTTACAAAAGGTATACACATTTAATATTAATATAAATATCTGCAACGATCAGACTTACTGTAAGATCTCTGCTAGTAATAACAACACTTCTCATGCCTTTAACTCAGAGATCCAGCAATACTTTGTAAGTAGTAGACTTACTAGACTTACAATGCCCCTGTGAAGTAGTTATTACTGTATCTACTTACAAATGGATAAACATTATGTGAGAGGAAAACAGAAGTAGAATCAGAAACAGCAACTTCTGAGTTGTGGCTACCAGTTCCCTGCAGAAAGTTCTCAAAAATAAGTAATTTGGTCAGTTTAGAAAGCTGCTATTCAAGTCATTCCACGTTAGTTATTTCTAGAATGTCAAACAATTCTAAGTTTTTATATTGCATGCTTAACTTTAAATAGTAATAGTTCTTTTGCTTTGTCTTTTGAAGAAAAACACTGAATATTAGTCATAATAATAACCTCTTTGGGTACAATCAAAATTCTTAAACAGCTGAGAAAACATTTTTGCCATTTGTTTAAATATCAGTCTGTGAGCAAAATGGGTATATGTATCATGGTAATCCATAGCTTCGTATGTTATAAAGAACTTGTAACAAACAGGATTGATATTAATTACTTTTTTCTTTACTTTTCATATGTAAACACCCATTTTATAATTTTAAAAATTTCTGTATTTACGTAAGATGTGATTGTGTTGCAGCTGATGGGTTAAAAAAATTATCTAAATACCATGTCTTTAACATGGTATTACTGGAAAAAACCTCAACTGTGTGATGGAAATTACTGCCTGTTTTAGGATCATTTAATGGACTACATTGTCACAAGCCCTGATTTTTGACAGTAAAATGTTATTGGTCACTGAATCACCTCTATCCCTTTGTGTCGACACTTCCAAAGCTTAAAAAAAAAACCCCTCTGGTGAACAGACTGATAAAAAACATTCAGTCCGGTAGGATACTTCAGGTGGTAAAATCAAGAAACAAATAGCTTTCAAACTGCAGTGAGTTCTATGCTACCCTGACAGTGCAGAGCTCCAAGCCCACTGGCAAGTCTGACATACCTGCTGAAAGGTAGACATAATAAAGAGTTTGTCATCAGTATAGTTTGAAGAATGCCCAGTCAGAGCATTAACTTCAAATAATTTCGAACTCATCTTGAGTATTTACGATCTTCCAAACAGCATATTCCAAGCATGCTATTAGCATGACTCATTAATCCTCCCATCTACTGTGACAGCACAGTCATATCTCTGGCTTACACAAAAGGAGTTCCAGTAGTCATTCACTTTAACTCCAATAAGAATAAAAGAAAGCAATTTAAAATCCAGCATTTTTCAGCTATTTAGCCACTTAGCTACCTAAAAATACAACCAATGGCTCAGCTTGAAATCCCTACTTACACTGGTGAGGGTATGGTAAACTGGCACTCCATACTAATATTTTATTCAAGATAAACACTTCTCTACCCAAAAAGCAGCCTGCTATGCAAAATAAACTTTTAAACTAAATGGACTACATTCAAGAACCCATCACAAAACTGAGACTTTTCAAGAATCTTCAAGGTCCAAAAGAGGGAAACATCTGAAGGAGGAGGCTGCTGAACAGGCAGATGGCATTTCCTTACCGTACGCCTGCCTCTGTGTAATATTTGGCAGGAAATTACAGAGAAAAGGTGGCTCTCCAGAACAGCTAACAGACCCGTGGTTAGGGTATAACCCCAGTAGAGTATAATTTTAGTCCCTGCTCTGCTTCAGTTTGCTAGTTTCCCAGTAACCCATCCTGACCCATCTGACTCTTCTGGAAAGCATCTGTTCTTCTCTGTTCGATTGGAACTAAATAACAAAGATCAAATGGTCCATGTGCCTTAATTAGCAAAACAGCTACAAGTGGATGAATGCCTAGTGGGACTGCAATGGCTCTAATTTGGCCTGATTTTATTGATCACCTGAATTACAACTTAAATAGTAGGTTTTTTATTAAGATACCCTTCAGATGGAACATAGAGATGGCCTGACAGGCTTGATTTCTGTACAGGGCACAGTACACTGGGATCCTGATCTCAATTGAAGCTTCTAGACACTACTGGGATACAACAGTAATAAAACAGTGCAAGGCAAATACAGTGTTGAAGGTATAGCCCTTCACAAGATCAAGGCCATCAGATATTTTTAAAGAAATATTTTGCTCACTTAGTAACAGTTAATTTATCTTTAGGCTAAAATATTGATATTACTCACCAAAAGAAGTGGAGGTTTTATACTGGCTGTTTTTAACAATAATAAACATTCTGGAATATATTTAATTCTGAAAATTTTTTTAAAAAGCCAGGCCCTAACAAGTCAATGGAAATAGCAGAATATTGTTTCTTCATTCATTTCCTACATTTCCTTTATCTTCTGAATTAAGAGTTGTAAGCTGTAAAATTGTGTAAAACCACAATTAATTAGCTTTGTGAACCAGCAGCAACTCTTCTGATCACCTTAAGTACTGTATGAAGAATGAAAGTTGATTTGGGAAGGAAAAAGTCTCAGATTTTAAAATCGATTTGTTATTTCCAAATGAAGTGACAGCTGTTGTCAAAGAGCTTTAATGCTAACTTGATTCACAGAGGAAAATGTTAAACTACTGTTTTAAAAAATCCAGTAAAATTGGAGCACAGCTAGGATACGGAATACAACATGTTTTCCTGTTTCTTCCCCAGATCAGCTGCTGAGGCTTTTGGAATAACATCCCTTTCAGAAGAGGATGAGGCAATGGAACAGTTTCCCCACTACTCCACACAAAATGTGGAAGCTGCTTCTAGTTCAGATAAAAAGCCAAAAACAAACAAAAAGAATCTTGCTAGTTTCAGGCAGTGGACAGTGTTGCTTTTTCTTTCCATTACTGCCAAGGCAATGAGCTTCAGAGGCACAAGCTGAACCATCCTCTGTTCTGCAGTGGGACTGCTGACACAACCCACGCGCCAGAGAGCATTTACTTCAAGCTAGCACTAAACCCAAGAAATTAACTGCAATTAAAAAATTTTCAGATAAAATGGCAGTAATAGGAGTGTGTAATAAATCCTTATTGCAAGACATTCTTAACATTTTGCAGCTCTGGAATCTTGCTCCCTTCTTCCCATTGACTGCATGCCCTGATTTCATGTGTCCTTCTGTGATTATTGCAGACTGTGTTACTGGATCTTAGGACAGAGATGAGACTCTTTTCAGATCTAGAATTTATAGACACTCATTACTCTTCTACAGATCTCGCTAGACCCCATATATACCCACCATTCAGTCCTCATACACATTACACTGGAAAATCTTTTGACCATATGGAAAATTACCATATGACAAGGAAATGTAAAAAAAGAAGCCTTTAAAGGAATGGCAAGCAGAAACATATCTATCATATTTTTGAATATATGAAATTGTTGCAGTTCAGTACATTCCACAAAGCATATTACGGAACTATTATACCTCTTAATGCAACATCTTGATATTTTGAGTTCCATTCTTAGCAAGTTATGGTTGTTTTTCCTTGCTAAATTAACTTTCCATTTACCTCTTAGTTCATCTTACTTTTTCACTTGTATCTTCTTTCATTCTCTTGTTCCAAACTTCCAAGACATACTAGATTCTCTCCTAACACGTAATGATCAATCTCCACTGCATTTTTTCTCCTGGCTACTCTCCTCCTCCTTCTGTATCTTTGCTCTTCTAGAAAATGATTCAGTTTTCTTTTCTGGTATAATTGTAAATTTTTAATGCAACTCACTCTATTCTGTATGACAAGTCTTCTGTTTCTTCTTTGGCAGTTACATTGACAGGCATAATGCTGAAATGAAGCATTGGACAGCACTGCCCTGGAGATCTTTAGATTTTCATTCTCTGGGCTAGGTAGGCACAACACAGAAGCTTGTGATGGGAACCCAGAAAATAATAGCCTTGTTCAAGTGAACTTTTTTTTGTCTTGCTGAATATCATGGAGACTACGACAGAGTGAGAGGCATTCTCTTTCATAGGTTATTTACTATTTTCCCACTTAAATACATAAAGAATACTGCTTACATTTTTTGAAAACTCCTCTTGGGACTTATTTATCTAATTTTAACCCATTATAAAAAACAACATTCACAACAGAGAACTGACACAGGTTAGGATGTCTTAATTATCCAACAGAGAATGTCTTATCCTCAGTTCCACACGGGACATCACTTAATGTCTAGTATATACAGAAAGCCACCATTCTATTCAAGAGCCCTCATATCCCTGATCATGAATGCATACATCATTCAACAACATCAACACCAGTGGCAAAGGAACTATTTGCATGTCAAATTCACAAATTAAAAATGTGAACAGATGACAACTGAACATCTTGATTCACACTGTGTTTCTCCTGCTCGTCAGTTTCTGGCAGTTATGAATAGTAGCTTGAAAAAGTGCTAAAAATAACATAGATTCAGGCCCTGGCTCAAGATTCCTCCCCCCCCCCCCCCCTTTTGCTTGATACTCTGCTTGATATTGCTAATAATAAAGTTAGTATGACTCAGAAAATCATTGCTATAATTTTAAAATAATGTAAGAAACATATATTATCTTTGAAAAAGGAGATAGCAGTAATATCTGGAATATATTCTTACAGATCATTGCTCTTGCCAGAAACATGTTATTCTAAGAATGAGGTAGCTTAGTTCTAGCAGTGGTTGTGAGTCTTAATTTGAACCAAAAATATTAGGTGAATAAAAACTTTAAAATAACCTCAACCGTGTTCACACCAGTAACACCTCAATATAAAGCCAAAGTATCTTAGGATCTAAAAAATAATTACTATGGGAGGAGAGAAAGCTGAAGTGTGCCTGGAAAATAGAGCAGTTTCTTGAGGAAACAATGAAAATAACATCCTGGCCTATGAGCAAGCAGGAAAACAGAAGCAGACTCAAGCATCTAGGTAAGGTATGCTGTGAGTCTGGTCTATTTTCTCAGGTGTCATAAAGATAGTGTAAAGAAGTATGATATTACAAAACCTCAAAACTTTATTTGGGATCTGACCCTTGTCAGTAAGAAGTGAAGACTCGCTTCTTCATTCATATGATTAGTAAGACCTAGTCAAAAGTTTCCTGAAAATTTGTCACCATTTTTCTCTTGCGACACAGGACAGGCTGCACAAGGTGATACCGTAATCTTTCACACTTTCTATAGACTCTTTTAAAATTTCTCCCAACTATAATGGTTTCTCCATTCTTTCCTCTCTTCAGATAACAGACTTTTGTCACAGAAAAGACACTCTTGTGATCTCCGCTGCTGTTCAGCACTCTCTGCAGATCCAGCAGTTTCCTTAGTACTTTCATTTGCCCAAGACACGAGATCTCTACTTGAAGTACAGTTGCACTATTTCCCCTTTTCCCTTCCTCACCTTTGCTTTTCACAGATTTAAAGCAAGCGGTCATAGCTTCCCGCTGCTTGGCCACTGGGTGTGCCTTGTGGCAAATGCTCCATGGTGTCTTTCATGGCATGGCACAGCCCGTAAGGGTCTACTGAAAGCAGCACAGCAGGCATCCTACGACTGGAAAAATCATTCCTCTCTACCCAGCCAGTGTCACGCTCCAGGAGAACTACACCAAGGAAGCTCGAGAACTACCAGCTGTGAAATAAAATTTCCACTGAATTAAGCCCAACTGATTCTCAGAATTTTTGATATGGCTCTAGAGTCTTGACGTTCTGCCATACAACACACGGAACGCAAACACGTTGGGAAGAATTAAATCAAACACTGTGTTCTCGAAAAATACAACCACTGAAGCCAAAGTCACTGGTAAGAAGAACGAATTAATAAATGGGAAGGTCCTTTACCAAAAGTGACAAATCATTACTAAAGTCCGCCTGAGGGAATCCTGAACTAATCTTATTGTTAAAGTGAATAAACACAAGGCAGATTAATAATGTCTCCTAAACAACATTAATTGTGAAGGCTGATTATAATTCAGAATAGAAAAAAGGGTTATCTTAAAGAGCTTTACCAGTTGTACACTGTCAGCTTCTGAGTGTAATTAGCATGCTATTAGTATTTCTATGTATAAAATTCTTGTCAAAACACATTTTTAGTTCTTGAAAGAAAGTAAGGAGTAAATACAATGTCATCACTGGTTTAAACGAAGTATCTTCTTGCAGTGAAATAGTCTCTAAAACATCACGTTTAATACAACGTGTTAAGACTATATCCTGTTCTGCACATGACACTGGGTATAGCAATTTTACTTAAAATTATGTGTAGCTCACATATTTTAAACAGCAATGAGAAAATGGTCTTTGATTTTGAAGCTATTGAGCATTTCAAGTCCTAGCCAGTTAACCAAAAGCAGAACAATATTTGCAAATTGCCGTAAGTGCTGTTACGGTGAGGATTTCAGAGATAACATAGTAGAAATAATAATAAAATAGCATCAAGTAAGTAGGCTATAGGACAGTATGATGTTATTTCTAATGAACAGGCCATTAATACAGTAATGAGCACATCGACTTCTTTCTGTAAAAATACTAATGCAACTTACCGAAATTTTACTCTGTCTTAAATCTTCTTTAACCATAGCTGTCACAGAAACTATGATTTTCTTTTCCTCTTGCATTTTTAGAGGTTTGTTTTGGAAAACATATTCCAAAAAGCTCAAGTGAGAATAATTAATTTCTATGGCTTTAGCAGACAAACGGCACTGTATCAACCTGCATATACCATCAAATGGCATCTGGAACAACCAACATCCAAGGCCAGATTTATAAAAGCCTTTTGGTGCTGAGCAGCATGCAAAGGTCAGATACAATTTCCCAAAATATCTTGCACCACGGTCATGATGACTTTCGTATGACATAAGCACCTAGTTCCCTCTGGAAATCCCTCTATAAATACTTAGGGGTAGTAAACCTTAAAATCTGGTCTCTAGTCACTATTTTTGATTCTTCACCACAAAACTCGGGCTCTCCAACCCAATAACTTAAACATCCTGGTGAACAGTGCCATACTGTAAGTCCCATTCCAGTTCTAACCACTACATAACAGTAATTATTTTGTCTGTATCTGTTCTGCTATTACTGGTCACTTCCATGGTGTCTGCTAACGTACAGGCAATGAAGAGAGATGCTGGAGAATAAAGATTCTCACGTTTTGAGAACTGCAAATATTACCGTGAATATTTCACGTTAGTTTCAATTCTTCCTCAAGGTACGCTTCAAAAGGCATAAATTTATCACTTCTAATATGGTAAGAAATTAATATAAAAATTAAATAAACATCTTGTTCTGATCTTAGGACAACCTTTGCACTACCTATCAACTACCAGTAACTATGAAAATTAAAGCACCTTTACAATAAATGTAACAAAATTTTATGCCTGTTTAGCTCTATGTCTGAAGTTCTGTTGCTAGAATAGTATTTCTCTTTAATTCTGCATGTAATGGCAGAATGGAGGCAGATGCCACAAACAGCTGGCAACACGTGCATGTCCTAGTAGCAATGAGGTTGGAATCAGTGGCAGGGTCACTAAACAGGAATAGCCATTTGAAATGAAAGAATAGTGTATATGCAGAGCCATAAAATAGAAGATACACAAAGGGTTAGTAAGGAAAGCAGCATATTTATGTTAGACACTCAAAGGTCTTTATGAGAGAAAGATTATTTTGTTTAGAATTAAATAATCAGAAGAAATATTAACAATCTTTTCTATGGATCCCACCACACTAATGAAACCAGCTTATATAAATTAATTCATGTCATGCATGCTTTATTATTGACCTACTAGCTTCATTTTTTTTCTCTTGCACGAAATAGGTCATCTCTGCATTACCTCCAGGAACTCCTAAATTCAAACAGTTTATCACATGAAGATTTTGTAATTGTGTGATTTTCTGATGCACACAAGCATGGTTATTTCAGACAGGCCACACATACACTTAATGAAAGAAAAGCAGCAGAGCAACGAGCTCCTGCTTCCTCTGTGAACCCCATCTCCCACAGCCTCTTAATGGAATTCATCACAGTGGAGGTACTTGGACAAGATACAAGAAGACACCACATTTTTTGTTTAGGCAATGGGAGGTCTAGGGCCCATTACAGTTACTGGTAAGCCACGCAGCACAGCCTTGTTTTCCTGCAAGCAACACCCAGAGCGGACAGCCGTATTGGCAGAACATATACACTGCATGTGCACATGGTGCTTTTGAAGATTCTGCATGGTGTCTGTTGATTGTTGACAAAGGGACTGATCTAACAACGCTTCCCATTCCCACTATAAACTGATAGGAATTCACTTGCCCTCTATACTAAAAGGGCAGTACACAGATTGTCTGCACCAACCCCCCTTCTATTTCAGAAGCGCAGTTCAACTGTAATGTGTACAGAGCTTTATCATTCACACTACTGACAACAGTTATTGTAACCAAAGAAGTTGCATTGAGTTTCTGACCTTAGCTGCGTCCGCTATCACTAAATCACCCACTGCATTCAGCAGTAGGCCAGTGTTTTCCTTGCTCAGCTCTTAGTACTACTTCAGTGGTGGAAGCTCATCCTGTTGCCCTTGATGTCCCCTGTAAGCCTCAACCCCACTGACCAAGCACCTTTTGCTTTGCAACCCAGTCTGCTGCTTCCTCAACTTACCTGTCGTCATAATCTCCTTCCTTCTTCATTCTTAATTTACATCTCATGTTTTCAGGTTGCCCATCTGTTGGCAAAGAGCCTCTAACCCCTTTCATCAAGTGCATTCCACCTCTCACCAATAGTTCTCAATCCTCAGTGAGGATCCCCTGGTTACAAAAGCCAAATCCCTGGTCAGAAGTGTTATTTTACAGATCCAGTAAGAGTCTTTCTGAGAGAAACACCACACTGTGACACCTTATCAACCTTCTGAAGTCATGACCATGCAGAAAATTCCATTTTTAGTTTCTTTTTCAAACAACTTCATGAGATAGCCTGCTTTGTTCATAAGGTAGACAAGTATTACCACTGGATTATTTTCCATGTTTTTTTGCTCAGTCATTTGTTTACAGGAAAAACTTGCTCTCTTAGCCTGAACAGTCATGTCAGAAATGTCACTGCATTTCCTACTTTTCAAAGAAAAAATGCCCAAAAGAGGAACCTAAAACATGTCATCTATTGTCTATCTCAAATAAACGAAAGGCCTAACTTAATGCATTATTACTCACTCTCCCAGAGGAAGACACATTTCATTTCATGAATACACCAGTAGCAATTATTTTGCGCAAAGAAAAGGCTTCATAAGATTCACGTCACCATTTACAAACAACAAAGTGAGTTAAGCTAAATATACAGTGTCTCTAAAAAAACTAGGTCTAAAGTATTCCTTGCTTCATATGATGACATTGTATCATATAAAAACAGTTTCAAAACTTAGAAATAAAGCTATGAACCCCCTAAAATATATAGTATTAAATACACCTACCTCCTTTACATCTTAAAAAAACTTTGAGCATATGCTAAGGCAGGGGAAGAGGCCCAATGAACTGGAGAATTATTCTAGATGTACGTAAATTGTTGCTATCTCTTGATTCTCTCTGTATCTCAGCTGTGCATACACGGGTCTGTTTCATACCCACTGCTTACAGTGCTGACAGCAGTCACATAGCAAGAGTGCTGCAGCTTTTCGGATCTCTGTTATTCTGTTGTTGCTGCAGCAGAACTACAAATCTATAATTTAAAAAAGATTTAAGGCTATTTAAAATCTGGCTCTTCCACTAAATTCAGCAGGAACTTTACAAATCACTGGAAACATGCAAGATGAAGTTCACAACTTTCAAGGACAAGCAAAATTACGAGGTGAAGATGTATAATTAGCTCAATCCAGGCACAACAATGGCTGCAGGAATTAGAAAAGCATAGCTGCAAATATTTGTTTTATAGCCTTAAAATATACAATGAACTAAAAGGCAAGAGACTAATTTATTATGAATGGCACAACCACCAAAGATTTTTACTGCAAATGGTAAAAGCTACGATGAAAGTAGAAATGACTTTATAGCTGTTACGAAATTTGATTTCATGCATATTGTTTCTCCAGCATCATCAAGAGAATATACTGTAAAATTCACACAGTCTTTTTTGTTTAATTATGTTACGATAATTTATACTAATAGCATACAGAAAAAAGAGAAAGGTATCAAGAGGCTTTCATCTGAATTTATTTCTTTAGTTACCCTGCTATTCCTGCTGCTTTTTTTATGCTACAGGTTTATGTTGCAATTGTTAAAAAAGCACTCAAGATGATACTATAGACTTAGAAAGAGAACTGGATTGGCTAGTTTAATCCAAATATCCCAAAGAAAAGAAGCTGAGATAAATCCTTACGAGAAGAACAAATTCTTGCTTAGTCTTCAGGATTTTAGATTTGTTGAAAGGATTTGAGAGCCCTCTGGTTCAGACTTGTAACTAAAGAGGAAAAGGAATGGAACTATGTTGTAGAGCAGTGTAAGTGTACATATGTGATCCCCAATGTTAATTAAGGTCTGGTATAAAGGAGAGGTTTCATACAACAATCTGAGACCTGCCCCACAGAGAGGTCAGAGCACGCAGCCTTCCAGCACACACCTGCACATAACAAAGACTGGGAAGAATGTCTAACCACAGCACACAGCTCAATACTTCTTGCGCATCCTTACATACCCTTATTCTGACTTTTGCCACTTAAAATTTTCAGTAAAAATATAGGATCAGTTTTTGTGGTCTTATTTGTCTGTTCGCCCCCCTTTTTAACTAGTGGTGCTCTTAAGAAAGTCATCAAGCATGCTGGCTTCAGCTGCAGGTATCAGCTCACAGAAAACAAAACTGGTAACTTCATTTTTCCAGAGAATTATTAATACATTCCAATAAGTAAATAACACTTATAATTAGCTAACCTACATTTTCCCTTAATTAATATTTGGGCAGAAAATCTCACTGTGTTTAATGACAAGAAATTAAAACAAAGCATATGGCTTTTTAAGGCCTAAATTAATAGTAGTATTATGCAGTGAAAAAACCCCAATGCTTCTAACAATAATAGTAAGGAAATCTCATCATATGAAATCACTATGGATGAAACACAGGATGATTAATCTTTACTGTATTTGTAAATTTCAGTTTTTAGATGATATTATTCCATGCTTTAAAATGTGACTGGTGAATGAGGAGATTAAAGCAAAACAATTTGCTTTGCAATCTAGAGAATATGGCTACATGAGATATTTAGTGCTGGTAGCTCAAATGCCTTGCCTCCTTTTTACTCTTCACTGCATACACCTCCAAATCAAACAAGCTGAACGACACAGTGGTCCAAAAGGTTATTGGGGATGGTGGCCTCTGCTAGACACAAAGTGTAAAAAGATGAATGCACCTTTTTGTGACCTACTCTAAATTAAAAACTGTAGTGAAGCATTTACACCAAACTTTGCTAAAAGACAACAAACCAGAAAAAAAAAAAATAATCCCAACTGATTTACTCATCTTTGATGTTTTTAAAATGATCAACAGTTTAGAAATATCTTCTAGGAAAAGAGAGTACCTCAAATATTTTTGGCACGTGGACAATTGCAACAAACAAAAAAGGGATGAATGTCATTAGCTGAAGAACAAATTAAACCTCACCTATATTGCTTCAATTCACCATATATTTCTAAAAAAGAATCATCATAAATGGCAACATCACATAATAGAGGGGCAGAAAAATCAGCCTCAGGAGACCTGAATCTTACATTGTACTTTGACATTTCTTTCCTGGAAATTTAACTCTTTCTGGCTTTATTTCTTCCTCCACGTGCCAGGAATGATAACATTACTCCTTTTTCTTCTGTTAAACATTCTGAAATCTACTGAGAAAAGCATGACACAAAAATCCATCGTAATCATCCTGTCTGCACGGTGAGACATACAGGTTGCATGGCACACAAATCTGTGTACGGCTGTGCTCGGGAATGAATGGTGGGGCAGCAACCTTGTTACACAGCGGTATTTCCAGCCTTACTGTTTTGTCTCTCCTGTGGTTTTCTTCTTGACATACTTCTTTAAAAGGAAAATATGTTTCCTTTTCAACAGAGACACATTTCTTATGAAGGAAACCACAATGTCAAACTTTTCCTGAAAAGGCAGGAACATACCTACACATGTTCAACCATAACTTTATAAAGATGCTTCTGAAACCAGTTGGGGCACTGCTTAGAGAGATTTTGAATTACTGCCAGAGGAGCGGAAAGGGGCACTGCATCTTTAAAGGAAACGGATTTGCTTCTGAAAGGGGCAAGTTGAAGAAACATCTGTAAAGACTGATAATATATTCACTTCCTGAAATTATTCTAGAACTACTACTGTGAAAAGCAGGAAGCACAGCCAAGAGAGAGGAAGAATGTTATAGATGAGAAAAGAAAGCTCTCTCCCCCCCAAAATGGGCTGGAATTATGAATGCTGCTGTAGATGAGACTGAAGGTGTCATTACTGTCAGGTCTACATCCCAAGAATACAGACAAAGAGCCAGCAGTATTACTTCTGTCATCTGCGATTTTTCCACCTTGACTTTAGGATCCACAGTACAAAGAGGAGTTGTGATGAAATAACTCCACCTTCCCACTGGGGCAGCACCCCTTCCCAAACAAGCTCTTCCTCCTCCCAGTAACAGAAAAGCTGATCTGGACCAGGGATGGAACAGTCAGCTTCAGGCTACTGTAACCAAAACTGGCAATCTAGGAATGTAATTTCATTACAAAGAATGCCAACTTTCTGAAGTAATACTGGATTTAAAGGGATAAGGACCTATTGATTAAGATATTATATCCCTAAATATAGTATTTCAGAATATTAGATGATAAGTGTATATAGATGCAGATACAGTTTTCTTCTCCCTGTATATACACTACTGTAAATCCTATACAAACACAGCAGATCCTCTCTAGAACTGGTCTTCAAAATAAAAATCCAACACATTCCTTTCAAGAATAATTGCGTATCTTTGCGATTTACTTTGGAAGCCAAACTTGGCCAAAATCACCCTCTTGTTTCTGGTGTTTTGGGGTTTTTTTTGGTTGGTTGGTTTGGGGGTGTTTTTTTGGTAGGAAATACAATTCTTCTATTAATAACCACTGTATCACAAACCTGACTTTATTCCACACTCAGAGACAAACCTGAGTTTAAAAGTGATCCCAGTTAATTTCCTAATAAAAACCTCCAAACAGGTGGTTTGACTTTTCCTCCCTCCTGGGTTTTACAAAACTTTTCCAACTTGTAAATCTGAATAGATACTCAGAATTATATCATGGTGCATGCTATAAATTAATTACAAGTGTTTCAAAATCCAGGTCAGTCTCTTAGTCCTGTGCCATGATGAAGGTAAAGCATGGCTTGTTCTATCTTCCCTGTTCCCTTCTACTACTCTGGGCAGAGTGCACTGAAATCACTGGCTCCACTGAAATGAAGCAATTAAGTTTTTAACAGTAAAGTTATGAAGGTGCAGCAGAACATCCTCGTAATAAAACAATCATCCCTTTTGTTCCAGAATAAAACATACTTGGTTTACCCTTCTTCCCTTTATATGGAGAATCAACAGAGTTCTCTAAGCTTAGACTTACTTAATGGTCTTGAACCATATTGCCTACTACATTTTAACAGAAAAACACTGCAATAAATACAAAGAAAAACAATAAAAACATATTAGATCTTTCTCTGCATTTCTACATGAAGGAAACTGATTAAACATACTTGAGCCAGGTAGAGGGAGATTTATTTATTTATTCCCAATTTAAACAGTGTGTGTTCCATAATCTCACCAGAGGCTCTAGCAATAACATTTTGAAAGAACAATACATTAAACCAAAGCTGGCAAAGTTGGCTGCAACAAAGATACATCTTTCTTCCCCCAAAGAAAACTGAGATTTTCTCCAAATTTCATAATGTTTTTTAAGAATAAATAATTTTCTAGTTCTGCCACACTAAGGGTGGCACATTTCTGGTGCGAAGTCTTGCATTGGTTACATCATGAGACTGAGGAGCCAAATGACGGGCTCTGGCAGTACCATTTCTGCATCACGTTCCTGTACAGAACTAAGTCCTAGAACTCACACAGATATGCTAAATTATTAAAAGCCTCTACAGCAGGTCAACATTCTTTATCAAACTGTATCAAGAAATGAAATAGTAACCAATATTGCCTATTAAGCAGAGACAGGCTAATAGCAAGGAAAACAATTAGTAACTATTATGCAAATTCTGAATTGGCTTTTCTATTCAGCCACTTTTTTTGGCATCCACAAAAACTGCTTTTGTTCACACGAATATTTGGGAAAGACGTTTTATTTATGCAAATAGATGTATTTCTAAAAAACCCCCAAAATTGCATGTAAATGAGTGTATTTGTGCATCAATTAGTGAATTTGAATTCTTCTTTGCTGCAAACACACATCCATTTCAGATGCTTGTAAATGACTACTGAGAGGGAAAGAGAAAACAGAAATGAGTCAATTTTCCTGAGCACTTGACAGATACGCAAAATGCCTATTGTACAAGAGACAGGGCAGCTATACAAATGTATAAAGAGAGCAGTACAAAGCAGTGTAGTCAACAGAACTGTAATTCTTGGTCAACATTTTAAGTCTTTCGAGACATAAAAGAACAAACAGTATTCCAAAAAATAAAAGTTTACTCTCTTGACTTTCTGCAGGCATGCTAAAAATACTTCATTGGAATGGGTATCAAAGATGTAACTAGACAGATCTTTAAAAAGTGATAGTCAATGGAGAAAAAACTGCTAGTAAGACCAATCCCAATTGATAGGGTTCCTCTTCTATCAATTATAAAATACAATAGGCCAATAAATTTAGGTGTAGCAACAAGCTTAAGAATAAATTCCATTAATTTAATTTTTAAATTTCTCCTGAAGAGAGGCAGAATGCTCCCTATATTGGCCCAAAGGAGTACAGAAGATTCTAATGCATTTGTAAGGGTAGAGAAGGGGAAGTTGGTCCTGCAGTTTGCTACTTCCTTTTTCTGAAGTCAAGAGCAAGTTCAGATGAAGCCTTGCACTGCCATGCGGTGCACATACTGGCCAACTGTTTTGGTTATCAGTGTCCTCCCAGCTGCCTTTCCTTCAAAAACATACACCCCTAATTGATGCAGCCAGTCAGGCTGGGGCTAAGAACTACTCAAATACACTAAAATGTTTCATCACCTTCACCTATCAAAGATGATATATTAGATGCAACATATAATTCCTTGCTTGGGTGCCATCACTCAAAAGCAATGTCTAGTACTTCAGCACAAAGTGATGAAAGCAGTAATGATTCAGCTGTTCAAAGCTGACCTTCAATTTGCATTCTGAACCATTCATAAACGCTGAGGATTATCTTTCCAATTATCTGTTATTATTAGAAGCACTTTAAACTGAGCATATTTCATCCAAAGGTGACTTAAGGTAATTCATTATTCAGCCAGTATGCAGCACAGATTTTGTGGCTGGATGCTTATCTCAAGTTGAGAGCATCTCTGCCTCAGCTTGTTCCTCAGTCTTCACAAACATGGTCAGGTCCTGAAAAAAAGGAACACTTGAAGCTTTCTGGCTTTTTGCATAACAGGGGACACTGTGTGCCTGGGCCTCAGCACGAAAATAAGTGGTCTTCCCTTCCACTGCTTCCCTGCTAACTGAAGATGGAGGAATCAGGTGTTACCTTTACACCTTGGGAGATTTTCCCATCACATTAAAACCTAGAAACTCTATTTATGTGTATGCACACATGGATGATCTTAATGAACTGGACTGTCTTTTGTTCAAGAACGTATAACTGACAGTTTGGCTGGGTTCTAGACTACAACATGGTTTTGTCATATTTAAATTCAAGATGAGTAATAAGTGTGAACTGATGTGATGGAGATGATAGATATGATTCAAAAGTATGTCCTTATATGACTTAAGACACATGCTCTCATTTCATCATGAGATTAAATTGATAAGTAGAACCCAAAGGAAGTCTCTGAAAGCACAGAAGCAAAAGCAGGACTGACTCCTGAGAAAAGCCATCAAAAGAAGGACATTTAGAAGACCTAACAAACTGGAGTACACAATGGCCATGCTAGAGAAGGGTTAGAAAGTAGGCTGCTGTGAGTATCACTACGTTACTGCTACCAAATCACATCAAACAGAACAATTAACTTCATATATTCTATTCCATGGGTTAATTGCCTCAAAAAAGACTTAGTACACTTATGCTGTATGTGTAAAAGTACTAATGCAACCATGATAACAGTGAGCCACCCCATGGTTAAACTGCATGGCTCGTAACAGGTAGAAACTGCAACTGTTGCTGTGCATTAGTTACTCCACAAACACTGAATAATGTATCAAATCCACAAATCTAACTCTTTTTTTTGGCCTCATTTACCTTACTCCTGCATGTCGTTAGTTTTTTTTAAGACTTGTCAATATATCTTTCTTTTAAAAGAAAGTCAAACACGGCAAGATCTCTCCTCCATTATGTTAGTACCTCGCTTAATTCAGTGTTATTAACATTCAGATTTCTTCTTCCATCTGAATGATTTCAGCAGACACTCCATCATCAAAACCTAGTTATAATTCTCTTCACAAAGGGATTCCACCAGTTTAGTAAGTATATGAAACGCACCCAATTATGGATAAAGTACATAAATTTTTATTACTTAGCCAGTCTCAGTAAATGCTTCTCTAAACAGATTCATGGACAACACAGGTGATGAGTGTGCCCACAAGCCAACTGTCATTATTTCAGACCGGCTGATAGCTGTCTTCATGCTGACAATCAGCAGTTTCTCTAAGCGGGCACTGGGCCTGCTTACATTAGCGAGTCTCTCCTATGGAAATAAACAGATAGTGACTCTGCCTGACACTAGATCAGGATTATGTACTGGTGCATATGAAGTATTGCACAGGGAGATCATGAAGAATGCTCATGGGAATTGATGATGTTCTATTGATTGTACCATTTCTGGCGTTACTATTAGTATGATTTTTTGGGTGACTGTAGCTTCAGAAGGAAGGATGGAAACATATTTCATTAATTTCCTACCTACAGAGTGACATTAGATTAGGGATTAGACATGTGGAAGCATTTATTTACTAAAATAAAATATTCTTAATTTTACAGTGGCTTTCTTTTACACTCTGCAATTAGCCGAAACTAGCTGGTCTGTTTTGGCAAATATTCAGATACTCCTTCATTATTTCATTCATTGTCTGGGGAGGTTTCTTCCCTGAAAAAACATTCCACATTTCTTTAGACAGTAATATAAAACACAGAGTGGGTATTTGAAAAAATTTTGAAACTGTTCAGCCAATAATATTCTCATCTGATCTTAATAGTGATGTTTATGCAGCATATATAATTAAAAGCATTTTCAGTATCAGCTTAATTAATCTCAGAAGTTCAGTATTCAAAGAGCAGAGGAAATTAGCTTTTGCTACTCATTATATATCATGCAATTATATAATGAAGACATCCAATCATAATTATGTGCCATAATAATAATTCTGTGTCAGAAAAGTTCCATATATCTAGAAGAAATAAAAAAAACATGCCTTAAACAATTTGCCTCTAGGCCTAAAGGGATGATTTTAGAGAGACTCTGCTACTGAAACCCAAGGAGAAAGAAGATTGTGGGGGGAAGGATCTTGCCTCAGGGAGAAAATAAAAAAACCCAAACATTCCCACTGACTTAATTCCCAGGTGCCCACAGAGAAGCAAGCACAGACAGAGGAGAGTGACAGACTGAGCTGTGGGGTTGCTCACAGCTGTTGAATTTCTGTCTTTTTCTCAGTAAGTAGCAGAGCAAACAATATTACCTTCGGGTTCCCAACAAGGCGGCTTTGGGGCCAAAAAAAGGCTTAACTCTTCCTCCTTATTCTCTCAAGAGATAAACATGCTAACATTTTAAATAGAAGTAGTATATAAATGTCTCCTCTCTATAGAATTAAGCAGCATATCTGCATTCTAACTTACCTTTAAAACTTGGTCTGTACATGGGAGTGGGAAATGAGTCTGTTACCTCTTGTTATCTCTGTATGAGCTAGGAACTAGCTCTCCCACCATCAGCAGTGCAGGTGTAAATCTCATCTGTGGGAGGGGAGTGCAGCTTCCCAAATGATTGGTTCATCATCCACAGTCAAAGGATAAATTGTTTAAAGAAGGCTCATTGCTGAGCACTTGAGAATTATACTTCTGCACATTCCTTGATGAAGTTACACTTTGTGCTATTTTGAGACTCGCCCATGTACCACCAATTTCCATGTAACACCAGTTCCAAATGCCACTTTTACCATTTAACATTTTCCTTATCTATACCTACGTATTGGGAGACATTATGACCCTCCTTGCCGTTTGCACCTATATGGACATGTGTTACCTTCAGAAATTACAAGTAAATTCCTTAATGATACTGCTTGGGGCACTAGCTGGAAAAGAAATGTAAAAATTCTAATTTTGTGAACGATGAATTTTTCTACTTTGATAGTTGAAGTGTGAGAAGGAAGAGGGATTTAGGGTCTACTTGAATAAGGTTTCATTTCCCTTTAGAGTTATTTGGCTTTCATCCCTGTGAATATACAGACCAGATTATAAATACTTTATTTCCTTTTTCCCTTTTGGGTATATCTATATTTTGCCCAAAGCACCAACACAGCCTAATCCTTGAAATCAGTTATCACACATGAATTGCACTTTTTTAAAACCTTATTTATTATTTGTCTAAATATGCCTAGTTAAATCACGCGGATCTCTTAACATGATCATCAATAATGCTTTTGTCAAAATTAGATGCATTTTCAGTAGTCAATTATGTGCAATAATTAGGTAAATTTACGAACAAAATCATATGGGAACAGGTGTCTGCATCTCAGACTATTTTCATACTTACTCAATAATTAAGAGTTGTAATGGAAACCAAGAACAAATTGAAACTATCTACTGAACTATGATCTTTCACCAAGTTTCTCCATGTTAAACTCTAAATGTCCTGTCAGGGCAGCAAAAGGCAACCTGCATTTCAGCTAAAATGATTGCTATTGTCTGCAATGTACAATGCTGTATCCAGCATATGCTAGACTAGCAGCCAAGTTTGGAACCTGGATTAAAAGAACATATATCCTACCTCTCCTGCAAACATGGATTTTCTCAACAATTCTGTTTGTTGCAATGTCACCCTCATATTTAAAAAATGTTTTGTTAGCACTTTTAAATCAGACATTATGATTCTACAGTGTTTAACAGGAAATTATGTCCCTCTAAAGAAGAGGCATGTGAGTGTTGCATCCCTATTAAACAATAAAGGACTTTTCCAGAGCATTGGGCACCTTTCTGAGTGGAGCCACGGCCTTTTACCCTCCTGGCCTGCTCTGGATTCCTAGACTCTTGTACTACCTGCACTCCATTGAATCCAGCTCTTGGTAAGGAGGAAGACAGAGGACAGGTAACTAATATTCTATACTTTTGCTCATCTTCTGTAGGTAGGCTGGACACAGTCACTCTCATGTAGAGAAAAACTGATTATTTTCTGCTTCTGTCTCTTCCGGCCACAACTTCAGCTTTATGTTAGTATTTCTTGAAATAAATAATATTAAGACGCTAACGACACTCAGAAGTCAGTTCCAATCTAATTCCCCCTTCCCCAAGTCCAACACCAATTTAACTGAAATACCTGACATCCTAACTGGTATACAGAAGCACACCTTCAACATCCTGCACACCTTCTCACAGGAAGAATTGGGCTTATTTCAAGATTGCACCACTGTGAAAGGTGTTTTTACCTAAAGTTTATATTATATTGATTTCTTATGCCTTCTAAGCATGCAATACTGATTGAAATCATCACTTGATTTATGCGATATCTAGACAGTCCATCAACCAAATGTTCCACCACCACCAAGGAACCTCATCTATTCTGTGGTATTGGAAGAAAAATTGGACATTTAGATATACAGAAATTTTCTTTTGACACAACAATTCACACACACAATGCAATTAGGAATGGCTGAATTTTTTAAATTAACTATATAATGAATAAGCATAATTTAAAGTAGTAAGAATAACATGTCAAAATTAATGTATTAACTAATTTTGATAACCACACCTAAATTATTTATTCCAACAGCTACAGTGTACAAACGTACTGCAGCATATCTACTGAATAAAAAGACTTAAGAGACTAAAACATGCTACAGCTTTCTATATATTAACTGTATGCTGAGAGGTGAGGAAAGGGTTGCTAACCAGCTTATTAGGCCAGACATCATACAGGTCAGTAAACCGAGAAGATACTATTGTGTTTTGCTGTAATTATGCACATAAGAATATCCTGAAGGCAGGTTACTAATAAAACATGAACTCCTGCAATTATCCACACACAATTATGTAATTATTTATCTGTTTCTCTTCTGCTAACCTAGTTGTCACACCCAGTAGCATGCAACTGCAGAGAAATTAATAATCAACCTTTCCTACTGCGCTGATCTGGTTGATCCCCGATTTAGAACTGAAGCCACTTACCAGGCTAGATAATTAAAACTGTTTAATTTTAAGCTTACATATTTGAGCCAAATGCTCTCCAAGGCCCCTCAAAAATTCTGAGGCAAAGTTGTGATGGTAAATTAAATCTTTCAAGCCTACTGGTGGGCTTCAAGAGCCAGGGAATCTATCCAGGACTCTGCGGGAGCTTGATGTTGCTATAGGAAGTAAAAACAGTGATTGTAAAACCAAGAAAAACGCAAAAGTAATAGGATGGAAAGAAAGGAAATATTAGAGTTCTGTTATATAAATCAACAACTCACCACCTGAAATACTAGGTAAAATAATTGCTTCAGCTTAAATCACAGTTCAGAATAGAGTATAGTTAAGGCCACAGAAAAAAAATTGCAGCTAAAAAAACACTGATAGCTCTTGAAAAAGGGAAGCAAGCGGGTCGTAGACAACATTGAAAGGTCGCACACTGAAAGATGATGAATGGAAAGACTTCCCTGTATCAGGTACAATCAGCCTGTGGTATTTCTCACTATACAATGCCACTGAGCTGATAATTTTTTCAATTGTAAAACGCAAGATATTGGTTATATAGTTAAATAATAAACTAACCAGAATTATAATGGCTTACACACGCAAAATGTTAGAACAGTCAGTGAACAACATACTTCAGAGCAGTCCAGCCTCTAACTTTCAGGTATACAACTTCTGTACCAAGCAGGTTATCTACTGTCAGCCAACTTGATTTTTCTTATCTTTTCTGCAGAAGCATTGGTCATTACTCTAAGCCATTGTCTTTTAAACCAGTCCAAGTACTGGTCAAAATGGACTACAGACACACCAGAATAGCAGCTCCCTAATTCTCTAGTATTACTGTCCCAAATACACAATCCCCCTTTCCTTCTTGTTATGCAGTTACAACCCACCCTTATAATTAAAGTATTATTCACTCAGAAAATGAGCAGAACATGCCATTTCATAAGAAACTGGCAGTAAAACAAGCAGAATTTATCCTTCTTGAAAAGCCAGTGTGATAGTGACTTTTGCTGAAAAGAAGCCATTAAGAAAGTAATAATCATCAGAATTTACGAATTCACGCAGAGATAAAATCTCTTCGGTTTCTATCCATTTTAACACCCTTTATCATTTTTTTATACAGTGCCTTTCCATTCAAAAGCCATGTACTTTAAAGCACTGAAATGGGGGGGAGAAGGGGAGAAAAGGAAAAAGATCATTAATACTTAGTTCCCTGCAGCTAAACAGCCTCTTAAGAGTACCCCTAAATTTCACATGAAACTAACTGTTGCCATGAGCACAGCATGCATACATTAGATAAATAAAATTAATTAACCTTGGCCTTAGGATTCTTGACTCACTATTTGGAAAAACAGTTACCCATAAGCTCTCTCCAAACCCTTTTTACATCCTTTCAGAGCCTGTAGCTATGCTAACCTAAAGGTTCCTTAAGCTCAGAATTGCTATACCACCTAAAAATAGACTTCTGCTGAAAAAAAAATAATTATTTTTTACTGCAAAGAAAGCACAGAAACTCTCAGTGTCCACAGGCAGTCTCTAGGGTGATAAATGTGCTATTTCAGTATTGTACGGCATGTACTGTACAAACGACAAGCTCAGTACTCCCACACAGATTTCTGTCTAATACATTGATGTCTAAAAGACTTCTCTAGTCACTAGGAACTCTTTTCTTTCTTACTATGGAATTTCAGGAGTCATCTAACCATTACTGGTTAAATATAGGTTTTGCACTTGCTGTACATATATATGAACATTCCTATACTTATCCACAAAAAAGCATGCACATCTACACAGATTATCTGGAAGCTGTAAAATCCCACCTGTTTTCCATTCCTGCAGTGCAAATGATCTCACGTGCCTATAAGGGGGACGCACCATCTTTCCTTCTGCAGAATTTATTGATTCTTGGGGACCTCCTCCACTTTTAAGCTATTGTGGCTTGTCTGGACACTGAAGATGAGTGAGCAAAAGGAGGAAACTAGAACCTTTCAGCTGGTTATATCCATTCTGGATCTCCACATAACCACCTGTTACTGCACTACACACACTCACAGCTTTCTGACCTTGCTCTCTCCCACACAGTCAGTTTCACTATCCCTATATCACTATTTATTCCAGGGCTGGTTGTGAAGACCCTGCCAAATGGCTGCACTCCCACAACATCACCTTGCTGATCATTTCACTTTGTAGTAGTTAATATAGAACTTCCCAAAGTACTGTATTTTCCTCTGTGAGGAGATGACAATCCAGATGTAAGCAGGCCTCTGGCTATTCTGCAACCTCCCTTCTCCTCTCCTGCAAAATCTGCTTTAGTTTGCAGAAAGCTTACAACAACAAAACACAACACGTATATGTGCCTTAACGTGATTAGCTGCTACGCACATTGCTATTTTACTTGAACATACATTACAATACGTATTCTTCCTCCATACACGCATTATTTCTTGAGTCAAAACAGAAATAGGTTATTCTTCCAAGACTTCCTTGCTGTCACTAAATCTACTTGCACATCTTGGAGTGGGAGTGGAATGGGGGAGGAACATGATGCAGTGCCATGTGAAGAGAGCTACACTGATGTGCAGCAGAGGGAGAAGATCGGAAAGAAGCCAAGCAACAAAAAACTCATGTGAATGCCAAAGCCAGCATGCATCAAGCACTTTCCTTTTTTTTCTCAAGAATTCACTATACTTACTAAAATTTTAGGCTATCCAAGTTTACACCTATCCAAGACAGTCCTGAGAATGGATATAAAAATGCCAGTGACAGTGAGGCCAGAAGCCCAGCCCTAATCTTCCTGACACAAGCAGATCTCTGGAGGAAGCCTGAAGTAGTGTGGCCGCTGCACCAGACCCAGGTCCTTAAGCACTATCTGCCAGTGTCCTGATGCTGCTCTGATCCAAGCAAATACTGCTGAAAAAAGAGTATTTGTTGAAAGAACAAATTCTGTTCTTTTTAAAAAATAATAAAAACAAGTAGTACTGTTGCTCTGCTTGCAAAAAATCTTGTAAAGTGAGTTTTCATAATGTAAGATGCCCTTTATATAGAAATTATCAGAAAGGGGGAATTTTCATCACCATAATTGTGGTCTAAGCGGCCTGACAAAAGCAGATATGCTTTTATTATCAAAGCCGAGATGTGTCTCCTCAACAAGTAAGAGCCCGTGTGTTTGTTTCACCACTCTTTCTCACTCCACCTAACACCCGAACATGCCCAACCATGTATTTTACTCAGGAGACCTACTGGTGCTGCTATCAGTGTAACTTCGCAGTCCTGCAGGATTTGATTGCAAATGAAACACCACTGCAGGGGGGTAAGTTCGGATTTCTACAGCTGTTGCTGTGACTGCTTGTGCTGCTGTCATTGCTATGGCTGGGTCACTGCAGCAATACCCACCAAAACAATAGGCATCAATCATATCACAAGGTAGGGAGCAAAAAAAGACAAAAGTTTTAGCAAGCTCTGGTTTAGCAAACTACGTTTTTGTTTGGAATTGAGAACTCAGTGCTGAAAGGACATACTTATTAGTTTAGTTTAATTAGTTTAATTTCCTTCAAAAAAGGCGAAAGACCTGCAATGTTTTCCTTCTTCTTTATGCAGTATCTGAAAGACTGTGAATGCTAAAGAGGTAACAAAAGCTAAAATGGAAAAGAAAAACAGAAAACACGCTGGAGTAGTTATACAAAGATTGACTGAGCACAGAAAGCTACACTTGTGGTTATTTCCTAAAGTATTCCTAAAAAACCTCCCATCCAATTGAAGAAAATCCAGTATTAACTTAACAGTTGACATGTGCATGATGGAAGTTTGATGGATCAATCAGTGTGAGAGAATAAGTGGTTTCACAACTAAAACATCCTTTCAAAAAGAAAAAAAAAGAATCTTTCATTTGTTAAATCACTAATAAAAAATTCCAATATCAAATCAAATGCTTTTCTACTGAAATACACAGTGTTTGTTTGCATTTGGCAGACACTATGGAATTCACATTATGCAACAGTTTTTTGGTTCAGAACACATTAGATGAAGGGACACCATCAGAGATGCAGCTCAAAATGAAATGGGTTCCTCTTTTGTTAAACCCCATTGTCTCTCTCACTCATGGCTCTTTCTTCCCCTTCTTCCTAACAGTACCAGAATTCTGGCAGAAATGAAACAGACACGTCAGGCCACTGGCAGAAAAACATAACAGTTCTAAATCTGGGAGTAGAAAAGGACACTTGAATGCTATTTCCTATTTGCAATACAGATACTGGGAACGTATACTGGCTAAGAATGATCTTCCACTGACCAACAGGCTACCAGTGCAGTATACTGGTGAAGGTGCATCACATTCCTCCAGTGATCTTGACTCATAGAGGCTACAAACTATTACAGGCCTTGCTTTTAACCTTGGAGGTCTAGGAAGCAGAAATACAAGCACTACTAAAAAAAAATAAAAAAAAAATATTTTTGGAGTTTAAGTAAGCTCAGAATCATTTAATGTTTAGGAAAAACCCCTCAATTACATAGATTACATGGAAGATGACATTGGAACCTCAAACTTGCACTTACTGAGTTGAAGAAAGAGATGGTGTATTCATCTGACATTCTACATCAGAGCCTTTCACTCTAATCCTGTCGGGTTGTGAAGCTTACCTAGATATGATACTAAAAAGGTCTCGCTTTTCTGATTCGTAAGAGTTAAAACTGTGAGACTGACAGTGCCAATAAGCCCTAGTTCTCCTCATCAGCCTGCACCATCTTTCTCTGTTTCGTTTCCTGAATCCCCTTTCCCTCCTAGGCAGGGGCTTAGCTGTTTTCAAGGTCTGCTCTGATTTGGTGCAGCCGTGTGACCTTGGATCAGACTTCGGTGAAAACAGCTAAATTGTAAAAACCCATTTAAAAACCACTAGATTTTCCTTTGCTCTACATCAAAACCATAAAAACGCAAGATGGTGCAAGATTTCAGAGCCAAAGAATGATTGCCTTTATCATCAAACATGAGCCAGATTCTGGTCTTGTAAGTAAAACTGAAGCTCTGTACAGAATTCTGTGAAATGTGATGAAAATCTTGTCCTTCTCTGCTATGATCCATCCTAATTTTCATCCTGTTTTTTTCTCTCCAATGGACATGTTATAGCAGCTTCATATCTCATCTTCATATATGTTTTCTACCATAACTGTTCTCTCCTTTAATAGACAAGCAATGTAAGACACCTTATAAAGATTGCCATTCGGAAAGCTCCGCCAACCATGCATTAACACACTCCCATTAGAACCCAGCTCCTTGCCAGAGAAAATGCCTTTCTGTCAACCGGTTCATTTGCATTCTAGTTGACAAGGTGACAAGGTTCTTCTCTTAGAGCTTTTGTTACATACCACAGTGTCCTTCCAGATTAACAGAGAGATCACCTGAACCTTTCTTAACAAGGGTTGTGCTCTTACCTGGCAGCTGACTCTGAGGTTATACTCTGTGGCACTTAAACAAAAGCTGTGACTCTTAAAATTATTTCCATCATTTCAAACCAAAAAAAAATAATGGGTCTTGCAGAAATTTCTGTTTCTACCTAAAATTTCCATATTAATTAGTCATTAAAAATTTACTCTGTCAAAGAATGAGACTACAATAGAGAAAATTATTGTATTTTGGAGAGCACATAACAAGCAAATCTGCAGAATTGCTGATTTAAGTAAGAAACAGCTACATCATCAATAAAATGGCAATCTTTGGAGCTTCTGTTCATCTCCGACGTATCTCAACAACAAATTAAAGTTGATTGGTCAGTACCAATAGCAAACTTTCTATATTGGGCATTCAAATCAAAGGGCTTACATTGTTTTAAGATTGTGCAGGGATCACTAATCAAGGACTAGAGAGTATATTCCAGTCTTTACAGCTGGATAACTGAAGGCATGTGTTAGTCTCCTCATTAAAAAATATCCCCCCTAGCACACCTTCTATTTTTGTTCTACCAGTGAGAGTCTAACAATACCAGCTGCAAGCTGGTTCAGAAAATGACACGCAAGTCAAGTCTAGTTCTGTGTCACAGCCGTGCAATCTATTATTATCTCTTTGCATCACATCCAAAAACAATAGTCAATGGGATTAGGACTGCAAGAACTTGGTAAAACTGTGACATGACAAACAAAAAGCTAGATAGCAATGAAGTTTATGCTAAAGCAAAGCTGCTGTTGAGGCTGCAGAACTGCATTAATCTATTATCTTTTAATGGAAGTATATGACAAAATTATTCCTTTGCCCTTTCACTTATGGCCTTTAGACAGAATGGTATGGGATGTCAGAAAGGTCAATCGATCACTAATTTTTTGATTATTCAGCTTCTAGGCTTTATTCATCAGGATTTCATCTTCTTACTAAACCAAAAAAATATGAATTCAGATGCTTTTAGAGAAAACAGACGAACTTGGAATGAATTACCCTTACAGAAAGTGTGCCTTTTGAAGAG
Organism: Tringa tobata; assembly: GCA_033628505.1. Classification (NCBI taxonomy): domain Eukaryota; kingdom Metazoa; phylum Chordata; class Aves; order Charadriiformes; family Scolopacidae; genus Tringa; species Tringa tobata. Next base: position 2,968,673 of record JAHREE010000176.1, read on the forward strand.
TTGTAATACAGGAAGCATTTCCTGAGCAGGCCAATACAGTTCAAGTGTGATGTCAGGGTCATTATTGCAAGTTTTTACCAAAACATCCTGGATCAACACAAACATAGAAAATTTAAAACCTCTATCAGGAAGGCCTGATGGAGGTCACAGTCCCTTGGCTTTTGTGTTAACATCTATTATCAATACTTATCTACCACTGTTATCTTGAAATTTATATTCTGTTCTATGCAAATTTTAACATGTTTCAATTGTATCAGTAAGTACCACTGAAATGCCTATTACATGAAATCATACATTTATCAGCTCGTTTTTGGCTGTACCTTTAAAGCACTCCTTAAAAAAAAATATAAAAATTCATCAACAGCATTAGCTTCATTTACTTTCCTAAAAGGTCACTGCAGTCTTTGTGACTTTACTTCTTCATAGTACAGCCAAGCAAGCTGTGAGATTCACAGGGAACATTTCACACAATTAACCACAAGCATATTAAAAACAAACAAGTTAACAAGTTAGTAATAAAATCCATACAGAAATTTATTGCAGAACTGAGGAATCCCAGTGTCTTGATTGGCACAGGATTCAGGTGGCACAGGAAAGGAAACACAATTCTACATCATCAATTACAGTGGTTGTATGCGTAATGCCATGGCCACTAGAAAAAAGATTTCACTTTAAAAAAATACCTTTCCAGAAGAGCCAGAGGAAATTTTACTTGTTTCTAGAACAGTGGAATACTGGTAACAGTAAAATCAGTGACACAAAGAACATTTTCCTGTTATTTGCAAAATCCTTGCTCCAAAGATGACAAAGGGGCACTGCTATCCTACAACTGACAAAATACAAAATCTCAGGCAGCAAAAGGGAACAACTCATCTTTCCTTTCCTTTATTACAGCCTTTTAAAATCATTCTACCTTTATGAAGGTAAGAAAATCAGAATTACAGCAGAGGGATTGCCTTCTAGTACACACTACTCAAAGTCTTCTCTCTGAAGTCAGACACCAGTAGTCACACAACCCTATCCATCCTGAATCACAGCCATTTGACACTGAACATAAACTTCCCACTCAGGATCTGTTTGGCGGCATGGCTATTCAGACATAATTGAGAAAATATTCTATACAGATATTGCAGGTATTCAAGGCCAGATTCTCAGGTCTGACTAATCACAGTAACTCCACCAAAATTAGAAAGGGAATGGCCAGCTAGTTCATTTTCTTTACACAAGCATGGTCTGGAAGGTCTGGGCACAGCAGTTAGACCGCACCACCTTCTGCTGCCTCTAGTATCCACTTTTGCACATTCACACTTTTATCAATTACTGCTTTAGCCTCTAGAACAGATTTTTATTTTCTTACAATGCAAAGTCTCATGTTGAACAAGAGCGGCACGATTAATCCTTGTGATATCAAGGTATTTTAAGAGAAAGCTACATCCGCCTCGTGTTTATCCTCTGGTATAACAGCTTTAATTAAGCTTCAATTGTGATTGTTCTGTATTTTAAAACAGAACATAGGCGTAGTTAAATGTAAGACCCAGTGTGAAAGCCAGATCCTTTAATCGATCTTAACAGAGCTGCAATTTCACCTTTAAGACAAGGCAATGTTGATATTCTAGTGGTGCTTTTCAGTTTACAGTTCTGTATCCTGGACAGCTGTGAATTGCTTCTACAAGGTTGTGACCAGTAGTCAATAAAAAGCAAACCTATTTTCTGTAGATCTAAATTCACTGTGGACCACAGAAACATCTATCGTTAGAAAATTTAGATCCCTCTGTAAATCACAAATGGTAACGTTTGCTAACTGACCACCATGCTCTGGTTGGTTCCTTCCCTAACCAGAAGTCCAGAGCTGCTGTCCTCAATTCCACCTGATGACTCTTCCTAGAACTCCACAGATGGGGCGGAAGGAAAGATGGCTTTAGAACAGGGGGATGTCTTTCCTCAGACACCCTGCTTTTGAACTTCAGAAGCCTAGTCACAAACTACAACTCAAAACCCTCTTCATTCTTCAACCATTCATGTGCAAATGGATCCAGTAACTCTGCAGGGTTCCTGCAAAATCCTGCTCCAAGGATCAAGAATCTTTCAACTAGGTGACCAGTATTTATACTACATATAGGGTATACACTAGCACAGAAAGAAAGAGAAATTTCTGCACATTTTTTGGTGATCTTGGCAGAACTGCCCAAAACTAGAAACATCTCTTATGAGAGGATGGGTCCAACAAAACTGCAACATTCACATTTTCTTTCCCTCGCTACCAACCTCGTATTAAACCCATCCTTTACTAAAAATACAACATAGGAAATCTCAGGAGAATGAACAGCAATACTGAGAAGAGATCCCATACTCAGCCTGATAATCAGTTGCTGATTTTTGAAATGTAAAAGTTAGAAGTGCTGCCAGCACAAGTATGTTGATATTCAGGATCTGAGAACTAAAAATAGCAATATAAAAAGTGAATGCTTTTTCTCCCCTTTTCTTTATGCTTAATTTCTCTTTTCTAAATGTACTTTGCACATTGTTAGGTAGGTATAATATGTGTGGGATGTATTGTTGAGGTTGCCATGGTTTCTCATTTTTAATGAGCTTTGAGACTTTATAATCTAAGCAAATACATTCATAATTACTACATCTCTTTTTTTTCTCCCTTCCCCCCTCCCTCCAAAGCACTCCAAAAATTACTGGTGGTAGAAGTAAAACTAGTGATTTGAAAGACAATAAAACATCAAAGTAAAAGCCCACACTCAAAGAGTTGGCAAACAAAAGCATAGGCAAGTAACAGGAGAAAATTACCACCATCAGACTCGGGGATCTGTTCCATGTCCTTGTGTCTGTTCTTAACATCCAAAGTCAGCATGATATTTTATTCTGTTGAGTACAAAATTCACCAAAACACAGAGAAAACCAACTCCCATTTGTCACCAGAAGTGATGGTGAACCACCGAATGCTGGCTACAACAACTCTGATGCCATTTGCTAAGTTTGCTCTGTGCTTAAGGCAAGACTGAACTGCTCAGATGTTCTGTGGGCAGTGTCTCCTGTAAAACACATGATTATAATGCTTATAGCCTTGATTTGAAAAGCAAGGGAGAAACTGTCTGACTTTAAAAACAAGAATCTGAATGGGACAACTCATGCACTTATAGGCAGGGTGGTTTTTGACTACTGCACTGAAACAAAGTAAACAAAACTGAAGAGGCAGAAACACTATTAATTTAAGAAACAACAAAAACAACAACAACAAAATCTATCTTGTCATCAAAGTGTTTTGCTTTTATACTACTGGATCAAGTAAATAGAAATAAAAAAAAAAAACTTCTGCTTGTCAAATGTACAACTAAGGAGAAAAGTGCTTAATGCTTAAGCAACCATAAAAACACTTTTTGCATGAGAGCTGATCACCAGCTCAAGCCATTTATCACACAATTTTTGACTGCCTCCTGATACTGATCAAATAGGTCAAGGTGTAGAGTAATCTAGGCCCTGGACCCATAAATAGCTCTTTGTCCCAAACACATAAGCAAAGGTGTATTTGTTACTGACTGCCATTATTAACCTTACCTTGGAAGGTGGGGAGTAAAAGAAATAATTTCCTTCCATTTCTTGGCAGATCAAATACAACTACCATATTTTTATATAAGAAAATGTAATTTTAGCCTTCAAGAAACCAGCAGATTGAAACTGCAGTGTTTATACAATTTATAGGTAGCCAAGTAGCTGTGGCTTAGATTTCTCAAAAGCATCAGTCACTGCAAGGACAGAAGATGAAACATCTGAGGGCTCCCTGGGGAAATTTCAACATGTGCTGTCCTAAAATCTTGCAAGACACTTGTGTGCTAAACCATCTCACTTTACAGATAGCTAGACACATAAAGACCAGTAAAGCACAGACAAAGTAAGTGACGTTTCACAGAAAATCTGTGCCAGAATGGGGCATTAGATCAACTTCCAATTTCTCAAGATTTAATTCTCACTTCTGGTACTCTGCCCACAGATCACTCCTCTCTTTAAGGACAAAAAATTACATCAGCTCTTACCTCCGGGTAAGACAGACAATTGAAACTCTGTTGTGATGCTAGAGATTAGAGGACCCCTAGCACATAAGTGCAATTTGGCAGAAAGCTAGAGGAAAAATACATTTATTTCTGCAGTACAAATCAACACGAAGGCACAGGAAACTCAGACCTGTTCTTCAGACTACACTGCATGCAGCGGCAGGCCAGTAATGGCTACAACACAGGTACCCATTCCTGCTCACTCAGTGTCACTTTAGCAAGCACTGCGCAGCACCATGCGGTATAGATGAATTTAAGAGGCTTTGCAGAACCCTGCATCAAACATGGATGTTTTTCTATGCAGAAACAGCACAGGACATCCTTGACTACAGTAATTCTCTAGACTAGTGGAAAGTTCCTGCTCCAAAGCACTAAAATGGCTCAATAGACCTATTGTAGTGTTTCTTTTAATGTGGCCAACAGAATTAATTTCTTTCCTAGTCTCATGCTTATTAAAGTCCAAGTATAATACTGGTATTAGACATGAAACTGGCTATCACATGACAGAAGACTCTTGTGAAATGCCTTATTATCCAGTTATTCAGATCAAAATCGTAAAATAAAACATTTCAGCTTGCCTAATCTGAAGTAAGACATGAAGTCTACACAAGAATGGGAAGAAAACTAGGGAAGCAAACCACTGTTTTCTCTTAAAAGCAGAAAACAATCTTTTCTAAATACTAGATTTTACGTTTACAGTATTGTCAAAGCCAACCATGTAAAAATCAGAATTTTTTCTGATTTTTTTGTCAGGCAAAAAAAAATAATCAAATTGATTGGTCTGATTCCACATCACAAGATTTAAAAATAACTACTGCATTCTTTGGGTGGTGGTATATCAAAGAGTTGAAGAATAAGCAGATATTTGAACTAAATCATAAGAAGACTTTCCACATCACATTCACACAGACTTCTTTTTCCTCTGAAAGCAATAACAACATCTAGAGTAGGGTTACGCTATTCACACTGCTCTTTAGATAGGGAGTTTGGCATACTTTTCTACCACTTCTGGAACCAGAAGACTCTCACATGTTCACATCATGGCCTTTAAGAAAGCCAGACAATACTGGCAGACTTACAATACATACAGCATAGTCGACAATGCTGTTTAGATTGAATTTTGAATTAAAATTATTATTTAAAATCAAACCTAGTGTATCTATTTCTCATGTCTATTAAAGTCAATTATTGTCACTACATTTAAAGTCAGTCCCCTAAAAATAAAGCTGATAAGATCTTGTATTATGTTGAACTTAAACTGAATGGTTTGAAGTCATATTAGCAGTAACAGGAATGCACTGTTATAAACCATCAGACAGCTACTTGTGGGGAACCTACTTACAGCAATCCAGTTAACGCTGCTTGGGAGTACCTGGTCTTTCTGTTTCCAGTGCAAGTTTCACTGGCAAATTCCATTTCAAATTTGAGTGCTTGAAATTCTACATATTTTAAATGGTTTTGACCATGATTGATTGTATCTCTAAATTAAAAACTGTGGGATAGCAGTACTGACCAAAAGAAAAATGTAAACCCTTGGAAACACATTAAAACACAGTATAAAATCATTTAAGGAAATCAATAGACATAGACTTGTTTTTAAATCACTCTTCACAGAACAAAAAAGTTCTTACCTTGCTCTGTCTAGTAAAACAATAAGTAAGTCAGGAAATTACAGTATTAGGAATACTAAGGTACATATATATGTTCCCCAAACTGGATTCTCCCCGCCACTATGCACCCACTTTTGAGAAAATATGCTGCAATACAATGCTGTGAACTGAATGTGACTGAAACTGCTAATGAAAGTTGTAAAGGTTATCTTGCAAAGATATTTAATACAGTATGCATAGATAAAATATACTTTTCTAAGCATTGTCCTAACTCACTGAAGCCAACAGAAATACACTTGAATTGGTTTTGGTTTAGATGCTAAACATAATTTTTCTGCTCATTTAAATGAGGGCAGAAACCTCAATGTCTGATCCAATAACAGATCCAACAATGTATTTACAATACATGGCCTTAATGTGTGCAGTTGGTGTCCACTAGCTAGCATTAGACACACAATGAGATTTTGTTAATTATTACTATTTTAGAAGAGCTATTAACAACTATCACACTGAAGGTAAGGTTCACTGTAGCTAAGTTACTTCCTCATGGCAGAAGCTGATTAGCCTGTGAGTAGCTGGAGCACAATAAAATGGCCACACTTACTCAATCTAACAGAGCTAGTTGACATAATCCACACATCATCCCCTGTGCGAGCACAGACATGTGCTCTGAATTCTCAATGGAATATTTAAAAAATAAATGTATTAAGCATCTTTGTTACCACTCACTGCTTCAGTCCTCAATTACAAGAGAACATTTAATATATTGCTAGTTTCAGTCAGAATAACCTGTTTCTTATCCTATATGTGAAGAAGGAGATTATTATCATTCATTACTATGATGCTACCAGTCACACTAGTCCTGATGCTGTCTTCACACACATGAAAAGATGGTAACACTCCTGTAAACTGCCAAGTGCTCAGTTTCTGTGCCAAAATCACCCTGGACACACTGAGTTCTCCCCACCTAAGATTAACCGATCTATTACTCTTTTGCCAGTGATTTGAAATTCAAAATTAAAACTGAGAAAAATACTCCTGAAGTAGGCAGCCGCTCTTTTTACTAATTCAGACTGTGACTATCACCCCTCAATCTGTATCACACCTCAAGAACTGTTCAGCACTGGTGCCTCAAATCGCATACAAAGGGAATGCCATGAGATTAAACAATCTTGTGATGGGCAAGGGTGCTTAAGCAGAAAGTATAAATGTCTTCAGTTTTAACATGGTATCTAGGCTGGAATTTGGCAAGGTCACAGGGAGGACAAAAAGAAATCCTGTCTAAGACTACAGTTTTCTGTTTGCAATAGTTGTGTCAGTTTTGGTACCTTGCTATGTAAGAAGACAGCCCTGACCACAGTGCCATCTTGGGTCAATGAAACCACAAATTAAAAATAAAAAAGCACCAGCAACAAAAATATCCTAGCATATGCACAATGAGAAGAAAGAGATCTGTCTATGTTAAAAACTAAGTGTTGGAAATTAATTATGAAAAACAAAGACATTGTTAGAAATTCACTAACGCAGCATCAGAGCAGTATTGACTGTATTGATCTTTCCTGGCAGGTTATCTGTTTAACCTGTTCCTAAATACCAGTCGTAGCAAATACTCTACAGTCTTACAAAGCAATCCATCCTTTTCCTAATAACCAGAGTCTGGAAGTAAATACTAAAAAGAGATAGCAGAGGACACAAAAATTTGTGTGTTTAGTCATTTGGGTTTTTTTAATATACCCACACAGACTCAAACATTAAAGTGAAATCAACCTGTTCTGAAGTGATTATTTAGACGTGCTAAATGTGAAAATGGAAAAACCGAGACGAGGAACAAAAAAGTTAAGAGTCACTACACTGCATACCTTTCCAAACAAGATTTTTGACACCATTTGTGAATACTATTAAAAAAAATAAATAAATCTTGTTCTTTGATTTATGAAAAGTACTTCTAAGACCATAAGAGTAAAATATTCCAATTGGTATTGTCCTCCTGATTTTATTAATGAGCAGCTACCCCAAAGTACAGAATATACATTAGTAGGTATGTTGGTCAACATGTATCTACACTAGAATCTGTCAAAGAGAGTGCTGTGAGATACATGTGATAGGGAGATGTTTTATCATTACTCTAAGCTAGCATAGCAACCAGGCATTTTTAAATTTAAAAAAAAAAAAACAAAGGACCAAGATAAAAAGAGGAAGCTGGGAAGGGGTAAAGAAACCTCCCCAAAACACAACACTGCCTGAGGCTCAGACCTTGAGAAGGACTCTAGGAAAGCGTGCCTTATGTGAGTGCAATACACTGGCTCTGTTGACTTCCCCTCATTTCTCATTTGGTCTCCTTCTAGCATGCTCTTTTGTACCTTTGCTCCATTCACCAGATCATACCCAATGGCAGCTGGTTTTGTGTCCCCTGTTTCTAGATCAGAAGCCCCAGCCAGCTAATGGTTTGAAATAATTACATCCAGCTTTTGCTACCGGGGCTGTAGGTGATAGTTCTGACATAAAGTTGCGCTCTGCAAAACCACAGTCATCCTTGAAGGGAAGTTACTTCTTCACAGACCCTGTACATTACAGATCCTGTCATCTTTCCGCAGTCAGTTATTTCACAAAGTAAAATTATTCCTTCACAAGCTTTTACGTTATTTCATATACCGACTATACCACATGACTATTTAATCTCATCCTTTCATGGTTACATTTGAGAAGGGGATCCTAATAGTAGCAGGCCCAGGATCCACTTCAATAATGCAAATTTTAGCTATTTTTCATGCTGCATAACTGTAATAGCTTTTTTCATTTGATATTGCTTCATTAAAGGTCATTTTTGTGTGACATTTGCATAACTAGTTCTCTAATTATATTGCTAACCATATGAGAAGCTTTTTCAGGAACAGTTCATTCTCCCTTGTCAAGGAGACAAAATTTAATTACAGAGTGGAAGCTTTAAATAATGGTTACACAAAAAATACTTCTGTAAATTCCTTTTAGTTTAGGTTTTGAATTCTTAAGGTCACGCTTTTATAAAGTTTGTAGTTTAATAAGAGATCATGACTTAATTAAATATCATCAATACATACTTCAAATTTGTGTTAGTGGACATTGTCCATTCTCCTTTGTAATAAACTTTGAGTTTTAAAAACAACTAGAAACTACCAGTTGATTTTTTTTTTATGCAGCTGGTGAAGGTTTCCTTTTAGAAGGATAGCCTACATATACAACGGTCTTGAGCACAGCAACGTCAGTGCATCTGTAGTAGTCATTTTTATTCTAGACATTTATACTTCATGTATCTGTTCTGCTCATCAGAAGCACAATGGTGAAAAAAAAGGCAAAACTTTTATATAAACCAACTTACTTACAATAGTGAAGTTGCAAATTAAAGCCCTCAAAATGTAAAGTCAGTCAATGAACAGAAAGATGTTTCAGTTCTAATTCTGTGATACTCACTTTCTGCTCATATTCTTACCCTCTACTGACACCAATCACACAGTTCTTGATTTTGTGAGGGATGAAATAAACAGCAACAACAACTTGTTTGTGGAAGCACAAGGATCTTGCACCTCAACTTGCATGAAGCACATAATTCAGACTTTTGGACCCCTAGAACTGTTTGTAAAGCAAGAGCAGGAATCCATTTTTAGGATCAGGAAACACAGAACAGTATTCCACATTCATTTTTAGACGGCAAAAGAATGGTCAGATTCAGGGTCCAATACTACAATACAGAGCAAAATGAATCCTCATTCTTAGAAGGAATTGCAGTTCTTAGCACATCCAGCCTCTCCCCCTTTTTGCTCCTCTTTACTCCAGAAGAACTCTGTTCCCCCAGTCCTCAGCATTCTGCAGAATTACTGTTTGGTTAGGGTATGTTGAAAAGATCAGAGGAATAATTTTTCTGCAGTTGATAATGCTGATGGAAAAAGGCTAAATTCTCTCATACTGTGACAGATTTGGAACTGCAGTTAAGACTAGCTTCAAGTCAAAAAATGAATTAATTTAAAACTACAGAAAGTGCTTGGAATTGAGCAAACAGCAAATATAAAGAGGATGACAATCTAGCTTTATTTTTTCTGAGCAGTTCCTACTAACTTTAGAGTATATGGTGATCAATACAAAGATTTACATGGGCTCTCCCTTTCATTTAAATTACAAAGCCATATAGAAAATATATTTGATAAAAATAAAGTATAATATTAAGAGAAAGAAAAACCTCACTATCTCCAAGCCATATGTTTCATCTCCTTATTCATTAATTCTCCCACTTCACACCTTTTTTTTTTTTTTTTTCCCCAGTGAAGTTTGTGGCATTTGCCCAATTTAGGCCAAGTTTCGGTTTAAAGTCTTCTGTACCTTACAAATCTGTTGAGCATCTGGGTTCACAGCTGAGCCACTCATTGTTTGTCACTGGAACATTCTTCCACTTTTGACAACTGAGACAGTAACTCCCAACCATAACCCAGTGAAGAATCCAACAGCAAAAACATGTTCACAGATAGAAACACCAAAGTTTTGCAATAAATGCTTTTGTCTGTCTTTGACAGTGGCATCTGTTACTCTACCTAATTTTGGGTGACCTTAAAATACCAGTTCATATTAAGTTTTGCTAAAAATAAAATTGGCTTAGTGTAGGAAATGCAGGGTGTTCTTTGCTTCTCTTCACATGCTTCTCTTTCTGATGTTCATGTCTTCTTTCATATACAGCAGAAATTAGCTGACTTTTGGTGGAGAATAATGGAGAAAATTCTCAAGAGAACTTGGCTAATATAAAATTATCAGAGATTGGAATCAGGATCATCACTGTCTCTATTTGTGTGAAGAAGAGGCCAACAGGAATAGAAATACTCCTTGGCCCAAATCAAAAGCATCTACAGAGTCTCGCTATTCTCTTGAATCATAAAGGTTAGGTGATGGATGAGTTAGTTTTCATGTGTTCATGAACAAAGGGACATCAAAATCTAGGAATTACAAACTAAAGTTGACAACTATCTTCTAGAAGCATACAATGGTGAGAAGTATGTAGTAATGGGGATGGAAGATCTTATGACAGTCGGAGTAACATAACCACCATCCTTCAGAATTGGGCTCTGAACACATAAAATTTCAGCAAAGCCAAATTAGAACTGAACTAAGCATTGAAAGTGAACCCTCCAGAAAAGATCTAATTAATAAGATGTTGACAGTGGTTGCAATCACCCATATCACGATACTATTGTTTCTGATGAGGAATGCATTTGGACTGGTCTAAGTACGATACAAAACAGTATTTTTAAATGTGTTTACTAAAACCTAGTATGAGTCTATTCAACTTCATTGAGTGTTGGGTGCCTTAAAAATCACAGCCACGGAGGAGACAGCAGTTGTCTTGACCAGTTGAGATGTACCCTAACGGGATCTTAAACATTCACCTCACACATCCAGCCCACAAGCTGTAAGTTTCATAACTGGGAAAGGCAACTTTCATGTTCCTCTTGTTCACATTTATGTTTTTTCATTCATAAATGTATTTGAAAACTTCTTTCTAATCTCATGTACCATTTTCTTAGAAGACAAACTAAATTGCAATTGAGCTTTCCACCAGCCAACTCCACCACAGTTTTAAGGATTTCTCTTCATTTCTGCTTAGGCCTTTCCAAAACATTATGTTAGCAAAGGAAACGTCCCACGTTTTCCCTTACTGTTCATCCATATACTGCTAAAAATAACATGACCCCTTCAGTGGTTTCATTTCTCTCCAAGACTCCTGTATATTCTTTAATCTTTTTCTATTTATAAGACTATCATATTCCTTTACCTTCTCCAATTTTAATGTAGAACACAGTTAATATAGAAGGTGGTTTGGATTTTTTTAGCTTTCCTTCACATAGGTATGATATTAAGTACGTGAAGTCCAGGAGTTTAATCAACAAAGAGGAAGATTCAACAAAATCTTTCTTACCTGAATCACAGAGGTGCTTGGAAACACAGTGCTCAGAAAGAGGCTAAGCCACTGTCTATTAACATAGAGTTACTCAACAGGAAAAGTACTCTGTGTTTACTAAATAAAACTCCACGTAAGTTAGAGTTCCACCACACAAAGTTAGAAATTGCACTCTTACCTCCAAACCCAAAGGACAGCTGGATACAAGGGGTCTTCTGAGATGCAGGTGAATCTGCAAAATAGAATGAATGCAGCTATATAAGATAAATAAGGCTCTTGTAAGGATAGACTGAGTGGACTCAGAAAGTAGGAGGGCTATGGCAGTGGTGCTCACTGCATTCACAGAAAGGTAGTGTTAAATGAGTTTGCATTACTTTCTCTTCCTGTTTAGTATCTGTGAGCTTTGGAGATGAATGGCCTTCAGGAAATCTGCCAGAATGATGTGTTTAGAATCCCTTACAACTATGACAGCAATCTGGCCCATGATATTTCTATTTTTTATGCTTCACAGTGATTTCAGTTTCTTGTTTTAACCCCCCAAAATAGTTTTGTATTGAATCAAGACATCCATATATCATTTGGAGCATCCAATGGCATTAGAGGCAAAAGCTGTTCTGCAAAAAGTGATAAAATGTGAGCTGAGAGCTCAACATGCACTTTTGCTCAATGTCTCCTATTTTACTTTTATTCTTCATATTTGCACATCATCATCTTGTCATAAAATTTTTCTGCAATCAAGACAGACATCTTCTGGTAGTACCTTAGGCAGGATAAATTCCTCACTACACAAAATTTGTTCTTCAGAGATCATAATATCCAAGTATTGTTTATGCAAGTGAAGAGAGAACTATGATGAACTGAAGGCATGTAAGAAACCCAGAGCTTTAAGATGGCGCTCTTCTATTATCTACACTGCTGTCACACTGAGCAGTCAGTCATCCAGACACCCAAACTAACACAAATGGTGTGAGCTTTCCCTGTGTAATTAGTGAAATGCTAATGCTTCAACAGACTGAACTAAAACACAAAAACATCCAGCTTAAGTTACCACAGCACAACTGCAATGGATAGCCAGATACTACCGATTGTTATTAACTGTGAATACTGTGTAAAAAAACCATAACATTTAAAGACATCCCTAATAGCTCACCAAAGCCTCACTGTACATGATACAACTAGGATCACAAAAATTTTAAATGTAAAGATGCCAATTTTTAGTTTAAGTAAGTATAGTTAAAGTAAACTGTAAGCAACAGTATTGATATTCCTTTTTCAAGCATAGAATTGGTTACAACCAGCCCAAGGAGCAAGGTTTCCAGAAAGGCAGAGCGTGAATTAATAGAACACCTTGATGGTGTGGTGGAAGCTCTGAGGAATCATTTAAGCTGTACAGTAAGGCAAAAAATAAACAATTTCTACTTTTCACTTCTTTTTCTTCTACAAACTCACCTGAGGCTTTTTTTCTTTTCTTATATCTTTAAGTTAAAAGTGAATATTTTCCTACCAACTTCTGCTGCGTAAGCCTGGAAAAACCTTTAGAATACCTAATTAGGTACTTCTCATACTAGTCTGTAGTCTGATTTGGATATCACTATCTAGCTTCAGCAGACAAGGGAAGAAATACTGATTGTGAGTGTATCTGATTGATTGAAAACATCCTCCTCTCCAAATCTGAAGATCAGCAGCTGTATTGCTAACAAGCTATTCAGAACCAGTCTTAAAGAAAGTCTCCCAGATCTGTCTCGTTAATCTTAAAACCACAGCCACTTTAAGATACATTTAGGTAACCTGAATAGTTCTTTGCATTTTTAATAGCCCAGGTAGATGGTATTCCACCAGTTTACATTTCTTTCACAATTTAAAAAATATTTCCTTTATATTCTTAAAATTTAAATTTCAAGGCCTGAGCCAAAGTCTCCAAGCTAGAAGAATTCCATTGACTTTAATTAACTTTAGCTTAGATCCTGACATTACTCTCATTTTTCTAGATGAGAAATTTGATTTTGAATTAAGCAGCAAATTCCTCAGCGGATAATCACATTATACTGAGGTAAGAAACAAATGCAGGAAAGTCTTTTTCTTCAGAGGTACAACAATTGTGGGGCACAGCAGTGGTGGGAAAATCGGGAAATCAATTTAGATAGACAGCTTCAGCCATTCTAGACCAGAAGACTGTTTTAACTAAAATTAAACATCTTTTTGCATTTCTGTATCTTAAATGAGACTTAAAACAAGGGTCTGTGAATCCCGAGGCATATCCTTCCTGCCAGAGACTTAACAGCAATCTTTCCATTAGATGACACACCCTGTTCAGCTGTCGCACTTTGCAGTGTACTAGAACTGCTCATTGTCTCACCATGTGGTAAACTACTCAGGTAACAGCTGAAAAACAAACCAACCTAAGTGCTTGTTTACATTTATATTTTACTTTTTCCTAGACAAATCAGTTCACTAATTTGCTTTACCTTATGTACCCACAGACCTTGTACTGGCACAACATAGGGGACAGGAATGGAACAGGAATGGTGGAACTGTGCAGAAAGACAAGGCACACAGAACCGCAGCCACAGTTCCTCAGATGATGTGAGAAAATGTAATGGGAAATCAAAGCAGCTTCTTCTCCTTGGAAATGAGCATTTTAACATTGTGCATTATGAGGTTAAATTGATTTTATTATAAAACAAGCACAGCAGTTCATAAGCAGTTCATACCAAATTCAACCACCACTTTCAAATGCCAATTTCTCCCTTTTTTTTTTGAGATGTCAGGAACAGCATATCTGCAATCAACTGTATATTACATTTCATATTTCTGCCTCATAAAGTGAATTTTTTGTCGTGCTTTTTCATATCAAATTCAATTCTTGAGTCAATGTTTGATTGCAAGCAACAAGCCTATACAAGGTACCAATCTCTTTTGTAATATATGCTGCTCTTTCAGACCTTCACTTATTTTCAAACCAGTGGTTTAATATAAACCCTGTGCTACTGTTCAGAAGCTGAATGCATACAGCCTACAGACATTCCCCATGACTGGACTCACAGCAAAAAAAAATAAAAATAAAAATCAGTCTTGCAGGACTGGTGACACCACCTGTATAAGGGAAACCTGCCAGACTCGGCATGTAGCCTGGGAAAAAGGTCTATCAAATGCTAATGATTACAGCTGTCCTGTACCACACCTCCCACTATGTGCTGGGAGGGGGTGCTGGGAGGGACTGCAAAATTTTTTTTCAAGTGCAGTGAAAGCAAAATTTCTACAGACTTAACGTTACTAGACAATATGAAGCTGGTCAAAGCAAGGAATATTTATACTTTAACACTCAACCTTCAGAAAAGCTGGAGTGAGAAGGATGAACCTGCTGTGTTTGTGTGTGTGCGCAGAGGCAATGTTTACCTTCAGGTAAATAATACAGCATCACAGAGTTGCTTTTAGGACCTAATGTGACATCTACACCTTGTCACAAATTCTAATGAAAGTAACAGCCTTGAGGTTCAACTGCAACTCAATGCAGAGAGGTAGATGTTCCATGTGTCATATCAGTTAGGCAAGAAAAGAATCAATTATGAGTACATCGTCCAATTAAGAAAAAGCTCACTAATGACACATTCTTGCTTTTACCAAGTAATAGCAATAGACTGGTGAAACAGTCATTTTTATGCAACACACAAACCCTAGGAAGCAGTTTAGTGCCCACCCTGAGGGCTGTAAACACCTTCATGACCCTGGAGAAAGTAGCTGCTTTTAAGGGATAGAATCTTTCTCAAATTGGCTTCCCCCAATCCAAATTTCATTCTGTACAAGGCAGCAGAGGGTCTTTTCTTCCCTACACCTTGGTGCATGTCCACCATAACATGACCAAAAAAGTATGTTTTCCCCCCACCGTTACCATGTGTTGGTATCACAGCTGAGGAAGGAAAATTAAAAAAGAAAGATATGCTTGAAAAAATGACAACTTGAGATTCCAGATAACAAATGCTGCTGTACCAGAATAAACTGGGAAGTTGCCTAAAAACCCAAGAGGTAGAGTTATAATATAACAAGCTAACAAAACAATTAAAAAAATGTTTTAGCTTAAATGACGAAACAAACACACAGGATACATAGCTTCACATTGTTTCCTTAAAAAGACTCCCCAGTTTTATGTGTAAGATGAAAGAGCTTGTCTACAGAAACATAAGTAAAATTATCAATTTGCTGTACACTTTTAAGCACATTTATAAACTGAAGTGTCACAATTTGACTTCTGTATGGCAGAAGGGGAGGCAGTGATTTCTGTTCCTTTTTGAGAGACAAAAAAATAGGACTTCAATAAAAAATAAAACCCGTTGACTTTCATAAAATACAAAATAAAGGTCAAGGAACAGGCTTTTAGTCTTCTGGGAAATAAGAAGTTAGTCCTGTTCTCAGAAAGAAAGATAATCAGTGGCAGGCCTAGTCTGTTCTTTACTATCTTTCTTGCTCAAGAAATTTTATTTTCCCTTTTTTCTGCTTATAATAGGACCTACTGAAAATTTAAGAAGTCTTTCAAATATTTTACTCTTTATTGCAATTCAAAATAGAGTGGAAAATGCCTCCACAAATAGTTTACAATGGCTGAAAAGTGACAAGCAAGCAATGTGTACTCATAGAAACACAAATAATTTCATCTTCTGTTAAATTTTAATAATCTCTACAATAAATACAGTGGTTAACAACAGCTTTAAAATAAAATAAACTGAAGGCACAAAAAAACCAAAGGTGGAATACCACTGAAGTTACCAGGTAATTAGGGAACCAAATGCCAAATGCCCATGCTACCTGGGTGACCAGACAGCTGGCTTGGCACGTACAAACAAAAAGATTCCTTTGGTTCTTAAAGGCAACAACTGGTAAGCATCTTACTTCCTGAAGTATGAAAAAGACTGATGAACTTCTCAATGTCTAAAGAGGCATTCACTGGTAAAAAGCTCATACAACCTATGAATGCAAGTCATTCTGTACCTTACTGGAAAAAAGCCCTTAACATTTTGCAGGAGCTTTCTTATGAATAAGCCTCAAACACAAGTACTGAACTTCTATCACATTAAGTACAATTTAGACACAATGGTGTTAGAATAGTGTAATATTAAGTTGGAAGTCCATAACCCATACAGATTAGATTCCATTCAGTTATCATCCATTATTAAACACCAAAAGCAGCTTCTCAGGCCTCTCTCACTGCAGATTCTGTCTTACAGTTCAGACCTAGACACCAACCAAGCAACGTAACAGCAGTTCTCCTGCCAAGGGATTACTCCTGCCTATACCCTAGAGTATGGCAATCTTGCTTAAGCGAGTGCCCGAGAGTCCACTGGAGAATGTACTGAAACAGTCTGGAAAGGTGCCCCTAGGAAGACTTAAGTGATGAAAAGAGAAACAACTCCACACCTCTCTTCATTTGTGCAGTCCATAAGGATTAAGGTTATGATTATTACATAAGAAGGCCAGGCAAATCCCTTTCGTAAATTTACATGAAATTTCAGCTTTCGGTGTCCCAAAATCATATATGACTTTACAAATCCCATAGGGGAAAGGGAGAAAATAGGCAAAATAGGAACAAAAATCAGGAGGAGATGGTTATTTTTCTTCTTGTTATCCAGTTCAGTTTTAGGAGACAGCTAAAACTGTGAGCCCCTGAACATATTCTCTTCACTATTGGGGCACCGCTTAAAAGCTATAAAGAGAGTTAAGATTTTGAAAAGAACATGACTCCAAGTCTACTAAAGCTCTGGGAAATATTCTGTTTTAATTTTGCAGAATTTGACTTAGGCTCTTAAATAAGGCACAAAGGTGAGAAAAGGATCTCCATCTTTCACTTGGGCTTCAGGAAAAGATCTCAAAACGTGAACAGATTAAATTGCATTGCGCTTCTCTCTATGTTTTATTTTACTGATTATTTTCTTATCCCAACAAGAAATGCAATTAGTTAGACAGTGAGCCATACAATGAAGCAAATTTTAATTGACAGAGGAAAACAAAAAGATTTAAAAAGCAATTAATTTCTCCTTTATTGCTTCAGAATCTGTAATAATTTGCATTCAAGCAAACAGTAGTATCTTTCATCTGGAAGACATTCCAGGCTAGTACATCTGTGGTTTATTCTTTTGTTTGCAGATATTCAGTGGCTTGTTAACATCATGACACTTTCTAAGTCTTTGGATGGTGATTCATCAAACCTCAGAATTGCTACCACCTCCTCTCTGAGACATATAGACTGGCCTACATAGTAAGTGACAACCAAAGTAAGAGCTAGTTTGGAATAGCATAGTACTAGTTTACACCTAATGCAAATATTTAACAATGTATTTTCTTTTTGCTCTGTTAAACAACAATTGCTCTTTTTACTTCTTTTTAGAGAGGTGTTCAGGTCTCTAAAATGCATTTAGTATCTTTTAAAATCAAACTCCTCTGCAATTTGGCTGAGAGGTTCAGTATTATGTTGCGTAACAGTTCTGCCTGGGGTTCAATTCCTCACCCTAAAAGCATACGGGCGTGAAAAGAGAACATCTATAAAATTTATTGACTTGGGCTATAGTTCTGAAACTTCTGAGGGATTACATTGTCATGTGTCTCAGCCACCCGATGAACATAACAGCAGTTTTATTTTAAATTAAATCTTGAGATCTAATAAAAATCCTTTGCTCAGAAAAAATTCCCTTTAATGAATATCAAGGCTGCTGGCCCTCCTTTCTCACTCACTCCCTTTCTGTCTTTTGTCTTTACCGGCCAAGGTAAGGAAAAGCAGTTCTAGGCTGACTGTTGGAAACAGGGTGAAAGGAAAGCAGCTCAATACAGCAAAAAAATTGAAAACAAGAAGTTGTTACCAGAGACTTTCTGAGCCTAAGTAAAAATATTTTTAATCAGGTCTGATGGCTCAGAAAGACTAATTGCATTATGTTAGATGGTCCTACTTTCATATTTCGCTAGTTTTCTTTTGCCATATGTTCTTCAAGCCAAAACTGCAAAAGACAAAAGACATAAGGCAGAAGACAGAATCATGCTCTTCTGTTCCCTCTAGTAGCATGCCTGAAAGCACTGAAATGCAGTGGCAGTCAGTATCATCAGTAAACCCCAGGAAATAGTGGAGGATGTAACATACACAAAGGCTAAGCTTCTCTCCAGCTTTCGGCAACGGGTTGAGATGCCTTAGTGGCTTAATGTTTTGGCAACCTTGCATGGCCATGAAAACTGCCGATCCTGCTATTTTCCTCAACAAGGAAGGCTTGTTTTCACAGTGAAACTGCTGTAAAATAAGCTAGAATGTGGATTTAAACACTAGTATCTATTCTGGTGTCTTATCTGGTTCATAAAAGCACACAAAGTCCTAGTTGCTACTAAAACCAGTGAAAACAGGCTTCTAAATATCTTTTTGAATATGACTTAATTTACCTTTCAGATATTCATACTGCACGTTAAGAGGACTTCTTTAAACCACAAAAAAGTTCCCTCAGTATGGAAAAAGTGTGTCTACGTGAGGGGTAGCACAGTTTGGTATAAGTTCAAAGATAAAGAATGCCACCATTTTTCAGAGCATCGCAGTAGTAAAGTAATGCTAGTAACAAATTCTGCATTTTTGTCATAACAACAATCACACTGCAAGACACCAAGAGCTGAAGTGAGCAGTCAGGATTTTGAAGCGAAAGAAATCAATCATATCAAGCTCGAGTTTACTGAGCTGCTTTAACATACATACCTGTTTGGCTACAGGTCCTTGGAATGGAAAGATTTTGATTCTCAGTATCCACTTGGGATAAATAAACAGAGAGTTCAAATGCCATGTGAAAATATGGCAAAAGCTATACACACAGTGACAAAATAATAAAGATCTTTCTCTGCTGGTCTGTATACCAAAGAATCAGCAAATATTAATGCAGAAAAGCCTTTTTTAGGAAAATCATAGGGGATATGACCTTTACCATATTTTCCTCAGCAATACAAATCTTTTCTGCACATCTAGCAATGTCCCAAAATGAGTAATCACTGTGCAAAAAAAAAAAAAAAAGAAAAACACATATTCTGTATGTTTTTAATACCAGACATATGAATGTCTTGCCATACTATCAGATATGCCACCACCAGAATCCTTCCAGCACACGCTACTACTGTGTTATCAGCAGCTGGATGTACAAATACACCTAATTTTCTTGTGAAATCACAGTTTATATACTCACAGCTGAGGGTTTTTTTCCATTGCAAAACACTTGTGTAGCAACCTACTCAGGCAGTAGAATATATGCAAAGAGCAAAATGCTATCCTTTCTTTAATATTAGAGATTCAGTAAAATGTGGCCCTTGCACATTTCTAATTTTCCTTTTTTTCTCTGAAAGATGAATCTAGAAACTTATCATCACTTCAGGAAAGAACTGAAAGAGTAATTCACCTTTTTTGCCCTCTGAGAATTAGAATTTGTAATCAATTTAAAGCCATTCAAAATCTTGTCCTTGGTCCCACTGCAAACACATCAAAAATGTAACGAATAAAGGTGCACATTCCACAAGACCATAACAAAATCTGCTAATTTTCAAGAGAAACTGGTAATAGAAAATACTTTGAAGCAGCACGAGTTATCTGTGGAACAAGTTGCTGTTAATTGCTACAGAGATTAGAAATTCCAAGAAATAAATTTTGTGGGACTAACTGAAGCAATCCAAAGCATTACAAAATGGATAAAATCTTTGTGCTTTAGGGCTATAGCAAATTGCTAACAGATGGAAATCAGTCAGAGGTGTGCTCTGTAGGAAGGTTATTCTATAAATTTATACTCTAGGCTTTATTACAATTTCATCTGGAACATTCACCTATTTTCAGTGATTTTGCAGAAGAAACATTCACAGTAATTTATGGCAAATAGTAGGCATCCAGGGAGTCAAGTTCAAGTCCCTAAAACTTCTAAATCCTGAGAGTAGTCTTAGAAATGTAGATTTCCACAAGGCCGTTTAGGAAAGCTCACATTACTCCTACTTATCTTAATCACACATTTTCAAATAAATAAGAAGCTGTATACAGCAGACTTAGAAATGAAAAATCAGCTACACATGAGTAATACAGCACATAGATTGAGATAAACATTTCATTAATAAAATGAGAAAACAGAAACAGTCATCTATTTTCACTCACAGCTTACAAAGAAGCATTTATTCTAAGTGCACATTGATGTTGTTGTCAGCATATTAATACAGCTATCAATTTGGATCTAGTTAAGGTTTGAAAACAAAAAAAATGAACCTGGAAGTTTTTGTAATTGCACAAAATAAGAATTGAATGCTGAGAGTTAATAGGAAATTATTTACCAAATACAGCACACTGTTATTCCTAGTGATAATGCTTTTTAACATTTTTCCCAGTGATTATGCTTCCATTATTATGGAAAATACTTTTCCATAATAACCCATCAGCTGTGTTTTCCTCCTGCCTCCCCAATGAGAGCTGAAACATATATAAGTCTTCAACCACCCAAACTACTTCTATTATATTGTTCATTTATAATGAACATGGACTCATGGATCACTGGTAGGGATATGAAGCATAAGGATCTCTCTAACCAGACAAGTTAGAATCAACTGAACTAAGATTAATCCATAACACAGTAAGGAACAGTAGGATTTCAGCAACTTTTTACTGGGTCAAGAAGAAATATTCCCATAAATAGTAACAGTATTAGTCGGTGTATTTTAGTAACACTCTTTCATGTGCTATACAGTTTGCATCCAATCATTCAATTCAGATGTCAGTACTTTTGTCAGTGAAATACCATTTAAATGAGGAAATACTTTTCCCACTGAAACATAAAACAGGTTTGACAATGATACTGCTTGTGCTAACAGTCATTAAGACATTATCAACACTTGTTGATTTGACTACTACTAGCTATGGCCATCACTGACGGGTATTCCTTGGTTACAGTGGCAATGGTCCAGATCTGCTTTGCCAGTGATATGGACCAGATTACACATGCTGGTAATAGTCTTATGCATCAGCTATGGTTTCTCTTGGAATACCTTCACCTGGATTCAGCCTCATTCAATATAACTACAGAATATGCTATTAAGGAAACCAACAGTTGAATTGAGAAAAGAAAGACACTGAATAGATGACAGCACTTCTTAGAAACTTTGTCAGCACTTCTTAGAAACTTTGTCAGCACTGCAGCTTACAGAACAAGGCAAGCAGCAAGGAAAGAAGTTTTCAGGATTACAATAGGAGGTCAGAGACTACTTTAAATGCTCTTTCTACAGATCTTTAGGAGCGCTTTTGCTCACAATACTAATTCTCTGATCATTGCAAAGAGCAAGTATTTCCTCCTGTCAAATACTTTTGGGACTCTGTCTCACAGGAAAAGCATCTCTACAAGGTTTCTGGTACTTCCCTCCTCTAAATTATTTCTATCCCCATTATTTGCTCTACAGACATCATTTTTTCACCATGAACACCTCTTCTTCTTCAATGGAAAGACAGGCACGCTCATATATACTAGCAGTCTAATAAAAGCGTGTTTTGTCACAACATAAGACTTCTCAGAACCCAAAACCAAACAGTTACTCCATTCATTTGAAATAACATTTAGGTCAACTGCCACTGTTCCATGGAAATGCTAACCCTGGGTAGCAGATGTAGAGAAACATGACGGTAATTGTCCCTCAACACAATACGCCACAGCCAAGAGTTGTATTGCTTCAATGACAAACAGTGGCACAAGTTCCTTATCAGAACAAATCCTCCTGCATCTAGCAGAAAAATTAGTGCTTTGCATTCACACAAGCTCTTTGGTTGCTTGAGTGTATCCATGGTAACACCTATCTTTCAGAGATTCTAGTATGCATCTACACACTTATTTTACATTCTATCTAAAACATGAACAGAATTGAGTGCACTGGAGTATCTGCTCCATTAATCTGGTTCTACTTCAGCTATAAAACTACATTAGAGGAAAGAAAAGCTCCCCCCGTACCTACCCTTTAAACCAAATTCCTCCAAAACATGCAGCTGTAATTTCTGGATTACTCTATTCTTTGACAACAGTATTTATTGTCCTGCAATATGAAGATGAGCCGTGAAAGACTTTGAATATTTTGAAGGCACTGTTGAGTACCATTTACTAACATATGACCAGTAAATAAACACTTGATTATATAAAAAAGGATAAAAAGTATTTGATCATATCACCAGCTTTCTAAAAAATTCTTAGCAAGAATATGATGCACAGTATTTTCTCAGGAAATTTAACAGAATTAATAACTTCTCTAATCCCAATTTAATCAAAGGCTTTTTAAAAGAAAGATTTTCAGTATTTTCCCTTATCCGTGGACATGGAAAAGAACATTACATTGGATTTTCAGATTTCTCTACAATAAATTTAAGTCTCCTGATAACTGAACCTGCTATTCTTAGATAATTTGCATTATTAGTCTTAATAGCATATCAGTCCACAGAAATCTGCATACCTCAGAATGAAAACCAGAATCTAAACAATAGCCTATGAAAATTATGATAGAGGTATTTAAATCCCTGAATGAACAGAATTGGGGTGGTGTTTCATTGAAACAGAACAGTGAGATTTCATTATAATGTCATTACAACTTTCAGTAATTGCAAGAGAAAATGAAATTATTTCTGCCTCTGAAGCAACTGACCTCTATGCTGCCTTTTATTCTCTTAAAACAGCAAGACCATTGTCCTAAAGCCAGCATTTTAAACCCAGCTACTTCCAAACAACTGTTAGGCTCCACTACATGGCATTCATTGGCAAACACCTCCCCACACAAGACTCTACTTCTGTTATTTGCTTCACCATATCAAAACTCTCTTGAAAATAAAGAAGAAAGTAGATTGATTGATTCAGATATAAAGCCAACAAACAAACAAACAAAACCCAAAATCAAATCACAGTGGATAAGGAATTGTTGTTCTTAAGGAACTTGTTTTCCTTAACTTTATTTTTGTGCTGCTTTTTAAAATTCAAATTCAACTACAGTGCCAGAAAATGGCATACATGTCCTTGGAAACAATTCATGCAATATGGACCTATTTTTATCAGTAAAACATTTCTAGTGATATCTTTGAAAGTACTGGGGCAGCAGTGTACTGGAACTAGGTGAAACTACTGGAAGTTTCCTCTCAATCCTATTTTGGCACCTTTGAGATCTTATTCATGTTGTCTCTTCTGGAGAAAACAGATGGAGTTAGCTGCTGGTTTTTTAGTTAAAAAGCTAAATTACCTTCAGAATTACTCCTGCATGTATGCAGAAAGCTAGTACAAGCTCTCTGCAGAATACAAACGTATCTTTTCAAGTAATGTTTGAATTTTTATATTTTATTTAATTCAAATGCCTACAATTTGGAAGAAACTTCTCTTGGGAGGACTTTTGTTCCAGTGAAGAACTCAGCGTTTTGATATTTTGTGCAAATGCTGTTCATTTTACGATGCCATTCCTTTTAGCTCTATAGTCTGACTGCCACTGCAATTGAGTCTAAAGTAGCTCCCCTTTCTCCCTACTTGGTCTTACAATCTATACAGAAACTCATAGAATGCAAGATTTGATGCTTTTTATATTTACATGGCACAAGAAAAAAAAAAAAAAAAAAAATCAGACAAAAGCTTCTTCTGCTTGGGAAAATTAAAATGAAATCTTAGTAAACGTAAGGAAGCTGAAGAAGCCGTAAAGTTCTACCTTGCCCTCTTTGCATGTCATCTTGGTAAGGACTTGCACAAAAAGATACTAACAGATGAATAATATTGTTTCACCCTGGACAAGTACATAGTAAAATAGCTTATTATTATCTTACCTGCAAAGTCACATAATCCACGTTTCTTATCAGAAAAGCAGTAAGTTATTATTTCCCTTTCTTCACCTCTTTATTAGAACTCTAAATACCACCATTGTGCCCAAAATAGTGGTGGGAAATCAATCTGATGTCTGAAAAGTCAAGGCTTAAATTTGAGAATGCTTTTGTCTTTCAAAGTTGCATAAAGAGTAATCTAGAAAGACAAATTAAGAGAATATGAAAAGAAATGGAAAAAGAATAATACTGAAGATTTGGGAATGTATTTTAATTACAGAGACTGCAAATAAGGTTAAATTTGACCATGAATTCAGGGTAGACTCAAAAGATTCAGGCAGTCTCTGAATTCTGACAAGTTTTCATATAGCTCAGACTTACTGTGCAGAAGGTAGTGAATATTTTATGTTGTTTATTTTGAATATTTTTACTCAGAGTCAGGTCTTTTTGGTTAATAAAAATCAACACTAAGTTACAAAAAGAGTATGCGTGTTCATAAATATTAATGAGAAGCCAGACTGAAAGTCCTATTAAATTGATCAGTCCCATTAACTTTAATGAGCTGTCAGTCAAGACTGCAGGCCTGCAAACCGAGATACCTTCAGTCACCTCTTGACATACGCAAGCATGTAAGGCAAAAAGTATGTTCTCAGCAGAGTGAATTCACTGGGGTTTCCCCTCAGCAACATGCCTATGGCCAAACAACCACATCAGCTCTGAAGATCACTGAAAGTCAGAGGTGAGATACACTGTCATCAGGTCCAGCTGGTGAACTAGCCAATGGCCTTGTTATGTCAAACTATATTAATTTTATTTTTCAGGGGGGGGAGGGAAGAGGGGAGAGGAGAATTATAAAAATAATCAAACACAAGGTAAGTTTGTCCTCAAATAACTGAAAAAAAATTAATCCACTATTCTCCCACAATTTGTTGGCAAGTACAGGTTAAGTCAACAGATATACGTAAGTCAACTGTACCCTATGTCAGGCTAGAAAAGCAGAACCATACTATAATCATCTGCTGCCAATTCATTCCTAAATAAGAATTTTAAAGAAGGAAATGAAGAGCCAAGTTGAAAGCTAGATGTCACAATGGCAAACAGACTGTCACTGCCAAAGTATCCCTCTGTAATTTACAGATCTTAAAGCCTAGAGCTGATGTAATATACATCTCAGACTATTTGTTCTTCAAAACTTTTCCCCATGATGCTTAACTTTATGACAGACTGGCCACAGGAAAAAACAGGATGTTGAGTATGCGCCAATATTCCACCTTATCCTAGGGATAAGGCAGGCCTGACATTTGGAGTCAAGAAAGAATTTCTGCCCCCCTCACCAAAGACTCTTGTTTTCCTGGGAGGAAAGATGCATGGGAGCAGTAGGGTTTAAAGCTTTTACTGTGACTCAGGCTAAATACCAACTTTTGAACAGTAAACATTCCCAATAAACACTTGTCAAACCACTCACATACAGAAATTTTAAAAAACCAAACAACCCAACAACAACAAAACCAACAAAAAACCCCACAAAACGAGGAAAAATTAAAAAGTTTCATATTCCGGTTAAAATGATGAAAAAGTGAAATGTTTATGCCCTATACCCTACAGTCTTCTGGATTGCATTTTATCATCGTTGAAGGGACTGCAAATAGTGCATCTGTACAGCTATTTTCTTCTCTACTGAAACCTTTCTGAAATATCAGATGCAGATGCTGCGGGTGGTGAAATCTCATTCATATTCTCCTGTAAACAACTTAACAGCAAATTACCAGTGCATTTCCATCCTACAAAATCACCTTAGCAACTCCTGCAAAACATCTTCATCCTTCACAGGTAACAGTCACATACAGATTTGCAAAGCCTCCAAGAGAAAAATACCACCTATGGTAAAAAAAAAATAAATAACAAAAGCTTTATGCTTTGCTACATAGAACCTTAAAATCACTAAAAGGCATAGATTCATGTTTTGAGATGCAGTTGTTTTTAACATAACAAGGTTGTCTTACATTTTTACCAACTCATGTACAAACACTGTATTTCTAGCAGCCTGGAATATCCAGACAGCTGCTCCTAGCAACACATTACTTGAATGTTAGCCTTCATGTGTGTCCCACTTGCTGTAAATGTGAAGGTCTGTGGTGGGCAACACTGTTTTAGTCACAAATCCAAACCACAGCACTGTACAAGCTGCTGTGTATTCGCGTATCCATCAGAGGTTAACAGTCATAGGATGATTTTTAATTGATAGGATTTTTAACTGAGACTTAAGTGGATCATGCTTTTAACTCTGAAAAAAATCCTTTTTCAACAAGGCAGCTGTACTGCCAGAACACCAGCTTTTATGAGAGAACACAAAGAAATGAGGATTTCACCCACCTATGCGTGCATGTGTGTGAATTTTCAGGAATCTCACAACTGTATTTATATTATTACCCTCTAGGTCAACTCTAGTTTTAGCTCATTGATCACAATTTTCCTAGCTCCTCTAGATAAAGAGGGTGGAATCTGTATGCCAAGTCGAAAATGCTAAGGCAGACTTCAAAATGAAACAATTCATTTCCAATTCTCCGAAAGCTTTGAATATTTTTAAAATATATGTAACGGGAGATAAGCTAGTGTTTAATTCATCTCTCAAACGGAATTCCAGGAAGGTGCATTTATACATAGCTAAAAAGAGCTGCAATAATTACACATGGGACCATGTGATGCCTGAAAATAATGTATTCATTTGCTGTAAGGTTACATACAAGATACTTTGAAAAGATGAGGTAGGTCAGTCTAATAGATCTGTTTCAATTACAGATCTAACTAAAAGCCTGTTTCTGCACAGTTCTGAGCAGTACTTTGAAGTCAGAAGGATGAAAGGGTGTTCAGTGTCTGCCAGCCTGAGGGCTCTAGTATAAACCAGCAAAATGTCCGATTCCTTACTGACCATGGCTAGTGCCTACAATAGGGATACCCCTGCTTTAAGCAAATGGTCCCTTGCTCACTCTTTCTAGCTCATGGTCAGGTACGTAATGCTAGTTAAAAGAAATCTGGAATGTGGATAACCTTCCTCAATCTGATCTATTGTTAAAACAGGCTTAAGAACAAAATAAATTAAGTTTAGAGAAAGCTCTATGATCTACAGGAAAATGGAAAATTTGCCTGATTGTAAGAAAAAGTCCATAATTGCATTCACAAGTCTACAAGACATCCAGTAGCATTTGATAACAGTACTAATTTCTACCAACACAGGCCAGATGAATACCCTCAGCCATAACAAAGCTACGAGCCCAAACAAGCGGTTTTTCAACATCTCACCATCAAACTAGAATAACAGATCAGATTATCCCTCACAGTTTAGAAGCCTCACCAAGAATAAGAAATTTAAGTCATTCAAGATCACCAATGTTCTGTATCTCACTGATGGGATTTGCAAGTCTTTGTGTAGCTATGAGAATCTTTATGTTATTTCAGCATGTATCTTGTTTACTCAACCACAATCACAAAACTAAAAAAAATAATCAGCATGTCTAGTTCAGTAAAATACTAATACCGTATCATATGCATGGTGAGTTGTGCTACCAGGTATGGTTGGAAAGCATGTGGGCTTCCTTCCCTCAGGACCACAGGGACATGATTTGCTTTTCAAACGTTCCCATGGTCAAAGGTAGAGACTGTTCATGTGAAAGAGCAAACCTTCAAGCTTACCAAGGAGCGAGCAGGGTCTGCCCCTACACACGCATGACCCCTGACATCCCTCTGTATGGATTTGGTGCTGTGCTTGCCAGGCCAGCCCAGAGCTCATTCCAGTGCTGCTGAGCACGGTTATTGTTTGGTTCCTGAATAGTAGCAGGGACAGAGCTCTCTTTGAGTAAGAATGCATTTCTTCTGAGTCAAAACTACCAGAGGGTTTAACTTCCCTCCCCCATCTTCTTTTTCCATAAATTCTGGAATGCAGAAACACGTCATAATTACTCTGAAAGCAGAAGAGGGAACACAGGCAAGGAGGGACTTGGTCTCTCTTCTTCATAATTCTATTCCTTTCCTTTTTGATCATGACCCAATGAATGATTGTTGCCACAAAAGACTCACTGTTATCAGCTTGCAATTAAAGCCTTCACAGAAAAATATTCAGATTGTATTCAGGCATTAATATGCAACAAATAAAATCTTTGCTATGTACTTTAGAATCCATGCTTAAATACTCTGTAATTTCATTCCTTTCAAGTAGATGAGACTTTGGGAGGGCCATAATTTTATTCTAGTTAGTAAATTATATTAAAGAGAATAATGGTATAAATATAACAGATCATGATCCAGCACAGCTTTTACATTTCGTTGCATAAGGTCTACTGCAAACATGAAAAATTAAGCACTTAAGATGTCTGACAAAAAGCACAGGTGTTACATTCATGGAATGGTTTTATATTAGTTGTGGTTTTTATGTTTCCAAACAATCATTAAGAAGTTTCTCTTTCAAGTTTGACTAGTTTCCTGCAACATTACAGTACAGACACTACAGCACTGTGCTAGTATATAACAACTCTAAAAAACAAACAAAAACCTCCAGAACAAGAATTTATCCTCCTTCCCCTTTAACTTCACATTTTAGCTGCTCCTCCTCTTTTCAGAAAGAAAACATGGGAAGAGTACACAGCATAAGTGACAGTCAAACAATACAGTTGGTCCTCACAACTGGCAAGTTTACTTGCATAAATAATACTAGTGTTTTCCATTCTGCAACTGTGAGCTACTAGAGCAAGCTACCAGCAGAAGATGAATGGCATTTTGCACTAAGCTCTGACTTCTCCCCAGTAGCCTAACTTAAGCAAGTATGAAGCCTGAACTCAGTCTCACTCAGTTTTACCCCCAGCAATGATTCTGTGCAGAGGTCATTTACAAAAACTCCTTAAGGTAACTTTCAAAGAGTTACAACCTCATGGGAAAGTTAGTATGTCTCTGCAACTTAATTTACCGTATTTGGAGTTTGTTTTTTTCATATACTCCTTCAACTTATTTATTTTTCTATGGTGGAAAACCACTCAGTAAATTAAGGGGAAATACATAAACTGTGGTCGAGTTGAGAGTGCAGTTAGCTTTGGAACTCATTATATAAGTGTACAGTGTGTAACTTTTCTGTGTCCACAATTCTCATTTGGTGAAATTTAAATAAGTACAGTTGAAAAATTCATCAGTATTGAACTCTGAGGTAGATGCAGCATGTCATATGATACTGTAAATACCGTATGATTTCCAACAGATTTATAATTATTTATTCAACTTTCAAGTCCTGCAAAGTCTTTCGTATTATTTCAACACTGTTGTTTTTTGGTACAGCAGACTGGAGAAATCAAACAAGAACCCTGCATACTAACAGTAAAGCAATAATAGCTCTGAGGATTTTTACTTGGTAAACAGAATGTACATTTTTATATTGTCTTGTCTATCTCTTTATCTACTTGTTAAAGCTGTGAGCAAAATGCACAAACAAGACAGTGCTAATTGCTGTTGACTAGCTTCTTTTCCAAAATGCTTATTTCACACTATGTAAGCAGCACACAGTTCTTCAGGCATGTTGTGTTGTAAGTGGAAGCAAACAATTCGTAGCAAAGGATTTTAATGGACATAGCCTCTTCATTCCATTTATTCTGAATTCTTACACCTAATAACGCAGCCTTTCTTTTGTTTAGGATTAATGTTGCTCCCAGATAATTTATTATCTCCCTTTCAAGATTATTTAGAATTATTGTTTTGAGGCAAGATCATATAGCTCTTTTTAGAGTCTCCTGGCTGAGTAAGTATAACTCCTGTTTCCAGTTAGTTATGATATTAAAAAAAAAGTCTCCCAGAAATGCTTCCAGTATTTTAACATTCACTGTAATTGCCTAATTTCACATATTGCTTTGTGAAATATCTCAGAAGATCAATGTAAAAAATTCAAAGAAGAATAAAGAAATAAAACAGAAGGAAAAGTTGCACCAAACTGGCATATCCTGCGACAGGAGTTGAACTGAAGTACCGCATGACATGACTGTACACCTCCAGGACTACCTGCAAGCCTAGCCATTAGGAAAAAAAGGCAGCAGAGCAATGCAGACATCTGCACTTGACCCTAAGAAACGCAAATTCCTCACAATTACTAGGAAGCTGGCTATTTTGTAGAATTCCTACTTTCCAAAATAATTAGAAACCATAAGCAAGAAAGCTTTACCCTTTTACAATACTTATGTTGCTGGCGTGTTTGCGTTAAATGCTTTTTCTGCAAAAGGAACACAGCTAAAATTACCTTAGTTACAGAATTATTTTGACAGATAAATACACATTCTTGAGTTGGCCAACATGCAAAACAAGCAAACACACAGACAAGGGAGGGCACAGGCATCCAGAAGTCTTACTTCGTAAGAGAAGCCTTTCCTAAAAGTGATCTATTTCTCTAGGGGTATCTAGTAAACAAAAGCCTGCTACCTTGTAAACAGCGGCAGCGCTTCAACAGGTAACTAACTGCTCAGTGAGGCTCACATGCTCCTGCTCCTAAGGCAGTTGTGATAATATAACTTAAAAGCAAAATAGTTTTAACAGGATAGATGTAGCAACATTTGGCTGATTTTGTCTGCTGCAGATTCAGCAAACTAGCATCAGATGAGGACCAGTGATGTTTTAGACAGAATAACCACCTTTGGAAGGGCATGGGAAGCAGCTGAGAATGAAAATATCTTTACCTGCTCTGGATCTGGATGCTTGCAGTGTCTCAATCACCTCAAGATATGAAAGCCTCAATCACCACATGATGTGGGCTGTCACGTTCCTACTCATTTCCCTGGTCTAAAGAACACTACTGTAGTATTTCATGGAAAACTAGACCTAAATTACATGGTAAGGTCCCAAATTCTCTTATGAGTTATAACTAACAGGGTAATTCAAATGAGATCTATGAGAGGAACCCTAGGTCCTAATGCTATCTGTAAGTTGTGTAACGTATACAAATCAATTACAGCATCATTCTCCTGTAACTGACAGAAATTTACATTACAAAAATTGAGACTTATGAATAAAATATGAAGATAGTCCTACAGACTAGCAGTCACCCTATTAGTTACTGTGATACAAAACACCATGCATTTTAAGCTGTCATTGAAATACCAATTTTCAGTGTGGTGCAGGACAGTAGATAACCCCTCAGTATAAAGAATCCAACAGAGGTATTCACAACCAGGTAAATGTCAATCAGAACTTTCATTACCTGAAGAGGAGCAACACCACTCATAGCTCATCTCCTTTTTGTGACAATTCAGTAGCAAAAAAATCCAGCCGTTGGAACTGGCATGTTTTGTCTCTACTCTTAAGCAGCACACAGCCTGAAAATGTGCCTGTGGGTGAAGGGTGGAGCCAGGCAGCTGCGCTTGAGCCAGGCTCACTTGTAACTGCCCACACCTGTACCCACAAAGCTGCAGAGACAGCTCTGCCTCACAGGAGCAGGGGGTCCCTTTAACCCCCTGCCTCCGACCGCCATCCCAGGCTGGACACCGCCCTCTCCTCCCCCCGCCCCGACGCTCCCCTCAGCGGCAGCGCCGAACCTTCCAGAAGGGCGGCAGCGAGCACCAATCGCCAGGCGCCGCGGGAACCCGGGCCAATCGAAACCCGCTATTCTCGCGCCCTCCCGCACGCGCTGCTGCCCCCCGGCGCCATGATAGGTGTCGGCGGGCAGGGGCGCAGTGTGTTGGGCATAGATGGCTTTGTGTTGAAGCCCAGAATGAAATCCCAAACCAGTTTCTGACTGTATTAAAAATGTTATCAGAGAGTATGAAGTATTGTTAGGGACTAACTGGCTGTTTACAGGTGTCTCTGAGTCATGCAATAGCCAGTCAGAGCGAGCAAGAACTGGCCGGTGTTGGACGAGGTGCTGTGACAGCATAATCACAAATTCTCCTTTGTATAAAGGTCATTCATCCACCTCAACTTCAGTTCTCAATACCGTGTATATTGGATAAAATTCACAAACATTGAGATTATAATGTTCCATTACATAACCATCTAAAAATTTATTTAGATTTTCCTCTTCACTAGTAAATCCAACAAGCTGAACTGTGTTGCTTACATGTATTTATTCTGATAGATCAGTAAATAGTTAACTTTCATTAATTAGAAGTGATAACTTCCTCAAGCACAGGAAGCCTGGGCAGAGAGTGATGAGGTTATCCCAGCACTGATCTCGCAATTAAATTACTCCACAGCAACTCCTCAGCTCAATTTTCTTGTGTAAACACGAATTATATTCTAGCTGTCTTAAGTACCACACGTACGCCTGGAATGAGAACGAACACAGCCTACAAACCGTGGTGTGCTGACAAGTGGATAATGGATATATTTAAGATTAAAGGGGAGGTTAGTTTTCTGTGGCTATCTTTTCTGTTTCCCAGGTAGAAATCTGCTTATATATCAGTCTGTCTGTAGCACAGATGGGAAATGAGGGTGGATTTTGCCCCAGACTGAGAACTGCAGCCTTCCTTCCCCAGAGATAAGGGTTACAAGAGGAATAAATTGCAGCATTTTATAGTGGCGGTCTATTAATGTATTCTACTAATAAATATACAGAAAGCTAAAACGCACACCGTCTGGAAGTGGTAACTGCTCTTCACAAAACATGCAATTTCCATTTTTTATTAGTCAGGCCTTCTCACTTTTCCTCATTAGATCACCACAGGTTAATTAATTTTATTGCTGCTTGTTTTAATTGCACTAAAACAAATGTTTCGGCTGTCAGGGGCCGTTAAAGTAACAACTTCCTCCAGCCTCTGTTCCCTCCATCCGCTTGCCCACAGCGGTGTGGCAGGATTGGGCTTTGGGGAGTTGCTGTGCTCTGACACGGTTGGTGTCACCCTGCCCGAAGGCTGTCCCAGCCACCCGCCATGTCAACCGGAGCACACTGTCTGTGAGGTGAGACCTCAAAACACGGACGTGCTTCAGGCTTTGGTCGCTTGTGCCGGAAAGAAATCTTGAAGAAAACCTATTTACAGATTGCATGGAGGCATAGCTGTAATGGAGGCAGAGCTGTAAAATCAGCCAGTGCTCTGCGTCATTGTGACTAACTTAGCTGTCATCTGCATTACATCTAACAGTAATTGCTTGGCCCAAAGGTGAGTATACATGACAGTGTGGTAAAAGTTGCTTTAACACATAGATGAGGATCAGGCCTTCAGCTGGTGGAACCAATAAGAAAACAGATGCATGCGTGTCTACAGAACCAGTCCTTAAACACCATCCTCTTTGAAGCTGGGACCATAATTGTTTGTGCTTTTGGATATTAAACATAAATAAACGTTAACAGCATTATGAACTTACAACTCCAAGGTGCAGAAGAGTGTTCAGTTATTCTTCATTTTATGTGGATTTCAAGAGTCAAACTCCATTTACTTTGAAGGAATCACTCCTAGGTTCACCAGGAGGCAAGTGGCAGGACAGCTTATCTTATTACAGCCTTGATATTGAAAAGAAACTTGAAAATTCACAGATACTTTTTAATGCTTGACTTTTTTTTGGTAGTAATTAACCAACATATTAGGGAGTCTTCTTTTTCTGTTACCTAGACTAATTGCTCGCTTCTAGACTAGTTTTCTGTAAATACTGTTAGCAGTATAATAACTTAATGTCTCTTGTGGATTAAAAAACACCACCAATTTAGAGTTATCCCTGATGAACTTTATAGATATTTGTACTTAAACCTACACATGCTTTTTTTGCTAACAGCTGGAAGTTTCTGGTAGCTATTTCCCTGAAAAAAAAATAAATTAAAATCATGCTTTTTCAGAACATAAACTGAATGTTTGATGAATTAAATTTAATGATTGAGTTTGTGTTTTCATTTTAAACTCCTGTGACTTTGAGTGCAACTCTGTTGGGAAGTACTCAGTATGAAATTTAAGCTTTTGGTGGATACCTTTTTGCATTTTTGCTTCCTCTCTATTGCAGGAACTGCAGAACGGCTCCATACACCACCTCATGCTTGCGGCTGAGTTCTACAAAGACCTTTGAACAGCTTTATCTATACTCACCTTTATCAGTGACATTAATATCAGCGATCCAAATATTTTAAATATTAATATTAACTTTTGCAGGGTTGGTATGCATGAGAGTTTTGTGTAGAACAAGCCTGGGAACAAACTACCTTCCTCTTAACTTGGTCTCATTCAGTACACTCTTAAACAGGTAACTTCCACAAAGTAAAAGCTCTTAAGTGCATTTTCATAAGAATCCTGTTCTCTATGCTTTTAGGATATTTGTCTCGACAAAAAAATACATTTTTGTAAAATGAAACCGAAAAATATTGAGAACCCTTTCTCCACTTAAATAAAATTAAAAAATTAAATTAAGGAAATAGAATTTTTAATGCATTTTTGCTAGGCTTTTGTGGCTCGCCGTTGCTGGAGCAGTAGCACACTGCCCCGTTATGTGTGCCTCTGCCTCCCGCATTTCTTACTTCCTTGAATTGACTTCACTTTGTTTTTCTTCTTGCTCAGATCCCTGAAGGATCTAGATTTATATCTTAATCTTCTTTTCTACTTCCTTCTTCAAATTACTTGTTCTCCATTCATCTGTGACTCCAAATCCCATTGCTCCTCAGTCTGACCCCCCGTCCACTACTTTGCCTTTGCTCATCTCCTGTTCTCCCACCCTCGCCCGCTCAGGGTTAACACCCGCTGTCCTTTTCCTGACCTGAGTTTGTCACCTCTTAATCAGCTATGACTCCACTTTCTCCATTTCTTTTTAAAACCAGGCATTAGCTAATTCCCACCCTTATTCTTCAACATCATCTCTCAAAAATTTTTCCTCCTCAACTTTATTGCCAAAATGATCCACACTGTGTTAATTTTTCGCTTCATTCCCTGCAACTCTCTTCCTACGCGAACTGTGGCCGTACCATCACTCTTCTTTCAGCGTATCCAAATGTGACTGCAAAGTTATTTTGGTTTTCTGCCCTTCTGTGTTGTGGCTTCACTACTTCCTCCAAAGAATGAGCAAGATTCTGTTTGCTGATTATGCCTTACCTTTTATTTTCTGACTTGCAAAGTACTGCAAACTAAAGTAATAAAAAAGGAGGTTAAATAACACACACATGCATAAACACTCAAAATCCTTGCTCTTAGCAAGTGTAGTTGCTCATAGGAGGAATGACAACCATCCTCACGTTATACCTACGTTCCTGTTCTGTATGTTCCAACATAGGTGTGGGGAGGAAATATTTAGAGGCAAAAACTCCACAGTACACCCTCTTACTTTCATCAGGAAAATAGAAAAAATCTTCTGTTTTTATCAAATAAACATTTTACTTCTATAATATTTTCTATTAAATTCAGCTCAATCTCTGAAAGAAAACATCAAAATGTACAATTGAAAACCACTGAAATGAAATGTTAGTTTTTAAAAATAATTCTTATCCAAACTATTAATTCAACTAAAACCAAACCCAACTTTTTTGTGGAACAAACTGTTCATGCTAAGAAAACTACCTATCCAGAGTCAAATTCTTTGGTGCTGTTTTAGATGATTTTTGCCTTGAATAGACTCACATTGAAAGGCATGAGAATCAGGCAGAGATGAAAGCATGTTATATATATTATGTAAAGTGGAATATATTAATATATATGCTAAGGTATTCACACATCATTTGAAAAATGAGAAATAGACTGGAGGAAAAAGGAACAGTGTTTGGGTCTCCTTACTGCTGAGCTGTTAGCACTAACCACTTAATACATATTTAAGCAAGGGAAACAACCATGGCAGATCCCGCTATGGTACTTCCCAAGGAATCATTGATTTTAAACTCATTGGCAGTTCCTCTTCCACTTTTCCAGCTGTTTAACATACATCATTGCATCAGCTGCCTTCCTGAGTTCATCTGTCGCTTGGTGAAGACATCCAGTGGTGGCATCATTGGTGCTGAGGGCAGGACGAGGTGCTGGTGAGCACGGAGCCAGCCAAGCGGGGTCTCAGCTGCTGCAGCACCAGCTGGTCCCACCTCTGCCCCATGCAGCCTCTGCTGCCTTCCTTCAGCCCCAGGAATGCTGTGAAAAGAGACAAAGAATGGAAAACGAAGAATTAGCCAGAGCAATTCCCTGAGAATTAGTTGGAGGTCAAACTTATGGACCAGCAGGTTGATTCAGCATGCCTGTAGCTAAAATCTTTGACTATCGGCTGTCTTCCCTAGCGATTTTAGTAGAATGAAGCTGTCTGGAATAGGCTTTTATACCCTGAAATAATTTTTAGGAATTTTGTCCTTTATTTCAACCATATTCTGTCTTCCAAATATTCTGCGTGAGTCCTCAAGTTCTTTCTGAGCTGTTCAGAGTAGCACAACAGTCTTAAGTCTAATATAATGCCAGATAAACCCTCTGCAAAAAACAAATGCCTTTCTCTTGTGTGTTCTTGACTTAAATGTGATGTTAGTCTGCTGCGGATTCTACTCGGTAAGCCTCCTTTATTTTTGCTATAACCATAGGTGTGAATAGCATTTCATGCTTTTCAGGCATTTCTTCAAGGGCAGCAATGTTTTCTAACAATTTACTGTTGCTGAGATGTTCTCTGTTGACTGGAATGCTATTTCCTTTTTACAAGTCCGAGACATTTCTTCAGGCCAGAGAAGATTTATGGTAAGTTGTCCCTTTCTAAAGTTCTGTGCAGCTCTCACTATTATCTCTAGCAACACAAAAGATTCCCAACAATATTTTATTACATCCCTGTATTACCTCTGCTAAAACTAGGCCTGTCTAACATTAACTTTGTTTTGAATTTATACTTCCAGCTACTAGTAAATCACGTCTTACGATACTAGAATTACAAGGGCTTTCTTTCGCCTCTTAATTACACTAGTCTCAAATAGAAAAATAAAATATTTTGACCCCCTGAAGATCTATGTAATGTATGTTTTGGCTTATTGTTTGCTTTACAAGGCAAGATTATCTTACTGATTTTTCCATGAAAATCTCAAGAGGCAATGAAAATTTTTTTTGCTGATGTACTTAATCAGTACTGATGCGTCTTTAGACACATAGGCATTTACTGCTACACTTGAAAATGGTGTAGTAGTCCTTGAATGTTGTTTCATACAAGAGCAATTTCTCAGGCTGAGGATGCACGATAAGAATTTTAATTTTTATCACTTATAACGAATAAGGACCAGTAGAAGGCTGAGCACGAGGCTCCCTGTCCTCCTACCAGTGCTGAGATTGTGAGCCCGTATTTTCCCAGCCTGGACCCATCTGCTGTAGTTGCTGCATGAACTCATTTGACAGCTGTACTGCTGAGGTCAGGAGGAAGGCAGCAAAGCACGACAGATCAGGAGCTCATGTACATGTTGGAAAGTAGTATTCGGTGATGGAATTAAACACGAATGCATCCCCCTTAACTTGGGCAGGTATCATTTAAGGGAAAAGCAATCCTATTTGCCAGCCACACTGCGGTCTCAATGTTCTCACAGGCAGGTGGGTGACTGGCAAGCGAGATGCCAGCTGGATGCTCGGACCCATTTGTTCAGGATCTGG
Organism: Tringa tobata; assembly: GCA_033628505.1. Classification (NCBI taxonomy): domain Eukaryota; kingdom Metazoa; phylum Chordata; class Aves; order Charadriiformes; family Scolopacidae; genus Tringa; species Tringa tobata. The sequence continues at coordinate 3,006,574 of JAHREE010000176.1, forward strand.
ATGCAGTATGTGCTTAAGCAAAAGCGTCTGACTCCAATGCATTTTTAATTTAAAAAAAATAAATAGGTTTTTCCTGCTCTTCTTTAAACGCCTGGTCAGCCGTCCAGGACAAGAGGCTCTGCCAGTGTCCCATGCTAACATCACAACAAAGATTTGCAAGGACAAGTGACTGATGTGTTGCAAGATGCCAGGGTGGAGGGGAGTGTCTGTGGTGTGCTTGTTTGTTTGCGTGTTTGGTTTACGGTAGGTCACCCTCAGATCGTTAATCTTTCTGCAGCATTTGAGGCCATCCAACTTCTTTAGAATCATCAGAATTTAGAATCATAGAAAAGTCAAGTTTCGGAGGGACCACTCCATATCATATGGCCCAACATTCTGGGATGCAGACCTGTGTCTGAACTGATTTTGGCGTTAAGTCCAGTTTAGGAGAAAGTATGGAATAGATATTCTTCTAAGCCAACAATTTTGAGCTGACAAGAATGATTTAAAAAAAAGTGATTTGCAATTGATTCCCAATGCATTTTTCTCTGCTTTGTATATTGCTTTGTCTGTGACTACTAGGCTTTTTAGTTTCAAGAAATTTCTGTATTTCTTAAACTATTCTTAGTCCTAAATCATTTTAAACTTAATTTGAACCATGAGCCAGTATTTCATGGTGAATTACACATAAATCAACTATACATGTCATCGTAAAAGAAATTTAAGACTTTTTGTTCATACTGATTTTCTTTATGTCTGAAGAAGAAAGCATAGTGATAAACCAAAGTTTTGTTCCACAAGGATTATTTCCAATAATATTTAAATTATTTACAATAATATTTATAATAAACTTGATAGACTATTCCTTTACACGTAAATGGACAAGCACCCCAGAAACAACCACAAGTTACGTAAAAGCCCTCTATCTTACACATATACTTAAGGAATGTTCATATTACAGAGTTAAAGAGCCACAGCAAATCAGAATCTTTCAGCAGGATCTTAACACCATTTAAATTAAATGATAGTACAAAAAAAAAAAAGTATTTTACCACACTTTTGTCCCAATTATAATTTGAAAATCTTATGACAGGAATAGCCATTTTAGCTTTACAAGAATTAGTGATAGGAACTTTCTTCTTTGGAATGTTTTTAATAACCTATGAATTTTTGAAAAGTGTGACTGCAGTTCTAAGACTTCACAGGAAGAGTAAGGTGTTTTAGATAAATCTAATGCTGCTTAAACATTTCTGTTTCAATGGAGAAAAAGGGCTTGTTTCATTTCAAATGTTAGAAATGGCCCACTAGGAATATTGGACCTTAATTTTTTTTATGATTCCAAACAGACAATATCTCTATTAAAATACACTTTAACAAAAAAAGAGGTTTTAATTTGAAAATGAGAAGTGTGACAAATATTTTCATTTTTAATATCATAAAAAGGGATAATAAGTTTCCTTAAACTGTTATTTCTAATAAATAACCTTCTGTACCTGTATTATTCTCTTGTGTTGCTCTCCGTCAGATGCCTTACACTGAAGCAGGGATGTGAATAAAGGAAAATGTGCTTTGTTATACACTGAGCTAGAATATTAGTAAACTAATACATCCTTCTGCCTTATATGCCCATTTTTTATTAAGATGTGTTTGGGTTTTATTAAGTTTAAAGCGAAAGATTTTTCCATAAAGCTTTAGGCATAATAAACCAACCTCACTGGGCTTTTTTTCTGGCATTCAAAGTGCTTCTTGAAATAGTATTATTGTCTAGAGACTTTTATAACCTTTAAAACATTTTAGAAACAATTAAACATGCCTTTCTTAAAATAAAATCTCTCTTGCTACATTCAGCTGCGAGACTGCTGAGATCTTAATTTTCAACACCACGACTTTTGCTTTGAGCAATAATTAAAACTGAAAAAACAATGAGGCAGCCTGTGCTTGCTGATTGCTGCTTTCTATCTCATTTGTCCCCCTTTTGTTCTTCCAATTGTTTAAGGTTATTTTAGAGGAAACTCAAAGCAGTTGACCTGTAGCAGCACAGTACAGTCCATTAATGTCACCAAAGAGATGTCACAAAAAGAAACTTGTGTAGGAGCGGATGTAGGAATGTGCCTACCTGTGTCCTGTCCCTCCCCAGCACTGCAACCACGTCTACATACAGCAATGTACAAAAGCAAAACCTAAAAAGCATTCTTTTAAATTAGACACATACCCAAAAGTAAGATTCATTCTACTGCCAGGCTTGAAAATGTTAGTCATGATGTTATCAACCAACTAAAAGATTCATATGCTGACATTTTGTACTGTCCTGTATGAATTTCAAACACCATGCCTTCTAAATATACTCTGAGGCCCTCCTCTTTCACCTCTGGAGGTAAAGTGTAAGGATTAGGTGATGAAAGGCTTAACGTGTATTTTGTGAAGTGTTTTGTCAAGAAATACTTGACAAATGTAAAGTTTGGTTATAAAGATTCACCTAGGCTGGATCAAAGCTCATTCCTCCTGTCCACAGCAGGTCTCAGATAAGGGCCACGGCAGCAGGAGCTTCTTGCAGCACCAGGAGATCCCTTTCGCTCCTCTCATCTCAGCGTCATCCTGCCTGGTGACAGTTCTTCCCGAGGGACCCCACTGGCTGCAGCATAAAGAGATGCACTTGGAATTGGTGCCAAGACGGTTTGTGCTAAGCAGGCATGGAAGGCAAGCCAAAAAATGCCAGACTATATTGCATAGACTGGAAAGGCTATATAGGATTTAAGTGCATTTTAAATAAAACATATTTAGAATTAAAACATGATACTTTATGAGCACATATTTAACTTACATTATCTAACTTACACTGCATGCAAGTAGTCCAGCTGCTCTGGAAACATCTCCTCTCACCGAGTCACAGCTTAAGAATATATTGCCACAAATCCATGCTGGTATTTCTTTATGCAGGATGCAGAGAGAGCACGAGAACCAGACCCTGAGCTGTCCTCGCCAATTCCTCGTCTCCTGGTCCTGTGGTGGAATGCGAGCAGATCACCCCTGACTAAGAGATGGCTTTGCAGGACATGGCGTTCTCAGCACCTGCAGGATCCTAACAGCATGCCACCTGTTTTATAACATCCCCTATGCCATTATCACTTCTGATAATAAGAGGCTTTGGATTTATGTACTGACACATAAAATTATAGGCATTTGATACAACCTCGATCAAGCTCAAAGTGCCACTGAGCATTCCTATTTGTTCTTGAGACATAGGCTTGTTGAGATCTAAATGGGGTTTCTTTGTAACAGGTCTCAGCAAAATAATAAAGTGCTGCTGGCTTTGTATCTCCAAACTGAGCTAAAATAAGGAGAAATTATAGACTCAAGTTTACTGCTTCTGGTCCTTTCCTTGAGGTTCAGCAGGAACTATAAATATATTTATGAGACGTGCTATAAGGGCAGTAGGCAAAAAAGTAAATTTAAAAGGTTTCTTTATTAGGGGTACAGGCTCCAAATACTTCCAAATTCCTGGTTCTGTCTTAACTTTTCACACTTTATGTATTGAACTGTTACTTGCACAACTGGACGATAATGCGGTGTTGAATTCAGGAGCAGCTTAACAAAAAGCCTGTTCAGACATGGACTGAGGTGCAGTCATTTCTACTTCTAACTTTCACCTTATTTTTCTTCAAATTTTCCCTTCAAAACCCATGACCCAGGCAGCAAAATGCCTGAAAATGTTTGTGGGATCCAAGAGTGCTGTGCAAACACATACACTGACACAAGCCATGGCCATGGCGCCTTCTCCTGTTTTGAGAAAGAGCAGACTGCCAGCCAGCAGTGACATCTCAGAGATGAATACTACTAATTCTGTTCTATGGGTTTCAGTGGTAAAGTGGAATTTCCATTTAGCAACAAAACCCTTTTGGAAATCACCTAGATATACCATTAGTCAGCTTGGTTTGCCTTCTAGGGAAATCCCAGCACAGGGAGAGATTTGGCATGTGCTTCCTCACCCACGAGGAGGAGCAAGGTGTCGGTACGGAGCTGGAGCCAGAGTCTAGGAGATGCTCACCAACACAGTGCATGCTCACCATCGGAAGCGCTTGAGACCTACCCTTACACAAGTGATAGGAACCCATCCTATCAGTGCCTAATTTCTGAAGGCAGTTCTGCCAAGATCCTCCTATTGAAACTTGTAGGAGTGGGGAATAGATTGGCCTGAAAGGATCTGATTGATCGAAGCATGAGAATCAGCAATACACATGCGATAAACCGACACTAAGGACTTAAAGATTAGGTCACTAAGGTCTGCAAACCCTCTGAAACACAGCAAATATTTCCATTTCATTAGGCATTTAGTATTTTTAACATCTTGTCAGATTAGCTCCTGAGCTCACACACAGCCTAATGGTAAGAAATTAAACTTTGTATATTTAGAAAAGTATTTTTCATTTACATGACTACAAGCAACCTTGCAATCTCCTTAGAGGAAGTCTATAAGGATTAAGAAAATTAAGTTATTTAAACTGCCAAAACCTAGACATTTTCAAAATAATATAATGAGGTGTATTCTACAGATTCACGGGGTAGACAACATTAATCCTCTACTGTCATTCCTTTAAAAAGAATCAGCCTTTTCTGTGAGACCTCACACTTCTCATGCTGGTTCTCTGGCCAGATTCCTAACTTGCAGTGCTGTCATGGTGTGGATATTCTTCCCTGTTCTCCAGGGCTCACATACCTTGGATTGGGGCCCTTAAGCTTTTGTAGTTGCATTGGACATCCCATTATAATAAAAGACCATTGTAAAGAATGGTATCAGAAGATCATAGAATCGTAGAATAGTTTGGGTTGGAAGGGACCTTAAAAGATCTTCTGGGCTGGGAGTGAGACGGGACGGGGGGAGGCATTCTCCTTCAAACCCTGCACACAGGCTGCACAGCCAAACGTGGGGAACAGCGAGGGAGTGCCGAGATCGGCAGAAATCCAGGAATTAGAGAAGTTGAAGAAAGAATCAGCAGTAAGAGAGGAGTTTGTTCCTTACTGTTCCTCTTCTTTTCAATGAAAAAATAGCAAATGGGGAGACATCATGATATTTACTAAAGCAGGGATGCAATATAGCTCCATACGTGGAGGAGAAAACACAGCCAACTGAATGTAGAAGCTGTGGGACGCGCATTAGCCATAAAAGGATACCTAGTAGACGTTATTTATGTGTGAAATGAGCTCTGACAGAGCTCACAGGAGAGAAAATCAGAGACTTAAAAATGCATCTAGAAAATAAATGACAGAAAAATTAAGATGTGACAGAGGAGTGGATGCAGATGCTGTAGAGAAACCCCAGGAACTGCAAGTGCATCCTAAGAAGAGTCATCATCTATAGAAATACAATCACAAGGAAAAAGTGGGATTAATCCTGATCATGAGCAGCATGTGCATTTAAATGAAAAGTTAAGATAAAACAAATAAGCAAACACATGCCTATAATTAAATATTAAGTTTTTGAGAAGTTAAAGGCAGTAGTGAGTGAACTCAGCAGGTAAGAGAATTAGACTTGGAGGAAGCTCCACATTTTTTATATTTTAAAGATTCAAAACAGACTTTCTAACTTTTCTTCCAAACAAGTGGGGCTGGGGAGGGAGAGTTGCTGCAGAGAGAGAGGGTTCCAGAGCCTGACTGACTGACCAGCCAGCACGGAGTCAGATACTCAGGAGAAAGGAGCAAGCTTTGAAGAACGGAAGAAAAAACCCATCAGACACTGCATGATAACAATAAATTGCTGGAGGTGTTGTGAAGTGGAAGGGTACTATGAGGATGCCAAAAACCCAAGCAGCGTTAGACTTGAAAAGAACAAAACAATAGAAAGTTTTTCAGTTTAACAAATATTGGAACAAAGAAGGAAAGGCAGCCACAGTGCTGGGTGGGTAGAAGAGAAATTGCAGCATATCACAATTTGTCTCAAAACTGACAGCAATCACTCAAAGAGGTTGTCATCCTGAACGTAGGAGCAAAGGGAACAAAAATTAATCACATTTAGGCTAGAAGTAAAAGTCCAAGAGGGCACATCTCTTCAGGATGCCAACAGAATTGGCATGTAAAAATATCAGGTCTTGGACAAAGTATTTCATGTTTGTTTTTTTCTTAAACTTTTTTTTTCTCTGGAAGCTACAGGTGATACTGTAAATTATGACCTTTGAAGGAAAAGACCAGAGGGCAGTGTCCAGTGACATTGAACACCAGTGCTCACCCTGCAACTGCATCTGCTGCCTCCTCAGGCAGGTGCTCATGGAGAGAGAGAGAAGTGAGGGAGGTGGGAAAGCATCGCTGGGAGCAGTGCACCACGCTTACAGCTCCTCCTTGGAAAACAGGATTCAAACCGGAACAGACCCACAGAGAAGTGACTAGGATGATGGTAAGAACTGAGACCCTGGTTAGTCCTGTAAGGTGAAAAAGGACAGAGAATGTGCTCGCTGGTTCAGAAGAGCCCGAGGAGTGATGGTGCAGGGGAAAAGCTGCTTGGGCTGGAGGCAGCGCTGAGCCAGGAGAAGTGGGCAGGATCCGCCAGAGAGTGCCTCCTGCCTGGAGATCCTCCTGATTGCTAAATGCTTTCTCTGTATTGTAAGGCAAAGCTCTGTAAGTCAGCAGCATTCACAGCAAGAACCAAATGGATTCTGAAGAGCAGCCTCGCTGGCTTAGAGAAGGGTTACACACAGCCATGGGGGGGCTCAGCAACCAAACCGATGGTTTCCCACCGAGGGGTGGCTGTGTGAGAGCACCTGGCCAGTAACTTTCTTCTGAAAACAAATTACTATTGACTATGGTTCCAGAGGCACATGTGTTCTCGGAGTAATCTTTAGTCACCAGGCTCTCTGCTTTCCAGCAGCAGTGCCAACAAGTCTCAGCCTTAGGGAGGTTTCACATCCAATGCCTGAGAGTTTTCCAATGGGGCATCCATGGAGCAATGGATGCAATACACCAGCAAGAAACCTGTTTTCTCAGAGATGCTGGGAAACACTAGAATACTCTTAAGACTATTCAGGAAAGTTTTGTTCTGTCTAGGAAACTGATTATAATCAAGCTGTATAATGTGAATTATCCTACCACACTGAAATATCAAGCTGCCCTTCTTTTCAGTGGCTTGCAGCAGATTTCATATTTGTGTGCGTACACAATGCATAACTAACAGGCTGTCCTACTGTACACAAAACAATTTTGACTAAAAACAGTAAAGAACTGGTTGCTTACTTAACGTCCTGTATTTTATCTGATACTGGAAAGATAGCTTTCAATGAAATATTCTTTATGTAAACCTGGAAAATTAATCTTTCAGCTGTGTTTCTTCGACAAAATTCATTAGTGTGGAGCCTGGGTCTGATCCTGCTGCAGTCAGCGACAAATTTCCCATTTGGTTCTTGCTATCACATGAGTATACTGAAGATACATTCATTTTATTTCCACCAGCAGAAACATGTCTGGTTTATATAACATTAAAAATAAAGCTGCCAGAAAACATGCTGATTAGAAAAGGCAAAGATAAACAGCAGCCATCAGATCCAAACTAAGGCCACAGAAACAAGAACTCATGTTTTCCTCCTCTCCCCTGCTGCTGCCTGCCTGCCAGCAACTTCCAAAGCCAACGTGGGCACTGCGAACATCCCGTCTGCTCTGAGAGCAGCTAAACTATGCTGTGCCATGTGAAATGCATTGTTAAAATCAAAGCAAGTTTCCAAGCGGCTTTATGGACTCCCCAGCCACAAACAAGAAGATGGTGATTTGTTTGAGAAGCAGGTGACACAGGGAAAAAGGAAGAAATCAACATTGCCCTCCCCTCCCTGGTTTGTTGTTCTCTGCTATAGCTGTACCTCAGGGACAGTCAGGGCAATGAAATGCAATAGCAAACATCTTTCTTGTTTTCATAGAATCACAGAATGGCTTGGGTTAGAAGGGACCTTCAAAGGCCATCTAGTCCAACCCCCCTGCCACGAGCAGGGACATCTTCAACTAGACCAGGCTGCTCAAAGCCCCATCCAACCTGGCCTTGAACACCTCCAGAGATGGGGCATCCACAACTCCCTTGGGCAACCTGTGCCAGTGTCTCACCACCCTCACAGTCAAGATTATCTAATATAAATATCTAATACCTAATCTAAATCTCCCCTCTGTCAGTTTAAACCCATTACCCCTTGTCCTATCACTCCACTCCCTGATCAAGAGTCCCTCCCCGTCTCTCCTGTAGCCCCTTTAGGGACTGGAAGGGGCTCTAAGGTCTCCCCGGAGCCTTCTCTTCTCCAGACTCAACAACCCCAACTCTCTCAGCCTGTCCTCACAGCAGAGGGGCTCCAGCTCTCCAATCATCGTCATGGGCTCCTCTGGACCCACTTCCAACAGGTCTATGCCTTTCCTGTGCTGAGGGCTTTAGAGTGTATTTATAGAATTGTACTGCAAAGACACAATGTCCTGCGTTGGTCTGGTAAGATTCATAAATGCAATTGTCACAGGTTGTCAGTTCTCCAGGACTTTTTCAGAGTGCTTATGAAATTCCTGATTAATATGACTGGAAATAAAAGATAGAAAAATGTTTCAAAGAACACAGCTTTCCCCAATTCTGCTGCCACAAACTTTGAGAACTTTGAAAACCTTGCACCCAGTGTAAAAAAATACCATACCTGGGTGAATTGAAAATGGCAGCTGAGCTGCTGCAGTCACCCTTGGTCCCTATGGAACATTTGCAGTGTGATTGGGAAAAGCAAAAAAAGAGATTTTTTTTTTTTTTTTAAAAAAGGCCGGGGGGTGGAGAGTGAAGGGGGGGCAGGGAGGAAAGCCCTGCAGATACTCAAATTGCAATATGTAGACAACCTCGGATTAAAACCAAAAACTGAATACCAAACCAGGCACGTTTTTTGATTATGTATGGTTGGAGATATACAGCTTTATTCTGGCCTGATCGCTAATTACATTCTCCAAACAGGCTAATAAAACAAAACATGCAGCCAAATGGGGTCTCTAATTAGCAAGCAGTCATTGGCTTCCTATACTCCTTTGAACAAAAATAAAAAACAAAATCCAGCAATGCTGCCCTGCAACACTGGAACAAAGGGGAAAATGGTATTGAATTCTAAAGCTATTTTACCTGGTTTTCTGCATTAAAAAAAAAAAAGGGAAATAAAAATTAGAAATGTGTATGTCCTTCCTATCTCCAGAGAGCAGCTGGTGGCCTAGCACTTCAGGTGCCACATTGCATGATGTGAAATGACATGATACCAATTTATGCCATCTAAATGACTTACCATTGACAGCGTTTATCGGCAAGCACGTATTTATAGCTAGGACAAGCACATTCAGATTAATTAGCAGCTTTCCCCAAATGAAAAAGCAGCAGCATTTCAGACAGACCATGTTATTTGCAAACTTCTGGGAAGATGTATTTTAGCAGCACTATAACAGGAACAAAAGATCTGCTTAAAAGAAAAAGGTATTGAGAAGAGTTCAAATCATAAGGAGTTCAAATCTTCAGGATAGAAAATTCATTATTTTCAAATACATTGGGAAATGATCCAGCTTACCCAACTCGCAACAAATATTTACCACATTGTTAAAGACAAAGTTTTTTTAGAAAATAAGAAACATATAAATAAGTATTTCAGACAAAGGAACTGTGCTTTAACAAAAATTATTATTGGTGGTGGTGTATCTTAGTTTTAGCCTTTTAAACTACAACAGCAGCACTACAGCTCCCACCTTTCTTCTTGGTTCAGCTAATGACATGTCATGAAGATCTTGTACAATAATTTTGAACTATTTATTAACTTTCTGAATCAACAAACTGCAGTCAAATTGATATCAAAGACCTGACAGTCTTCTACATAAGTACACCTTTCATAGGCACGTCTCTGGCTTATGAAAGAAGCTGACAAATAAAGCTCAGGGGGGAGTTCTTCAACCAAAATGAACCACAAATCTAATTTTAAGGAATATGAAGTGACAGATGGTATTCTTCCTATTCTAATGTTAGTTTTAATTTGTTGAAAATTATGAAAAATTAGAAGTGCTACAAGCCAAGCAAATCAGTCTGATTTAAAAATAAAAAAAATAAAACATTAAGGTAGATGTGTGAAAATATATTTATTCTTTTTTAAAAAGACTGTTTCTTCTCCCCAGATCAGCCTGGAGAAATAAATGTAAATTTAAGGAATGTCTTGGTGTTGGCTGATAGGCTTTTTTCCCCTCCCCATCAATCTTCCTCTACAAAAAATATTTCTATAAACATTACCCAATCTCTGTGATGAGTTTGCAATGTGGCAGTTCTGTGTTCTTCCCCAGCTCCTTCTGTGAAAACAGCAAAAAAAGAAGTAGGGAACTCTCTTCACAGGCTGCCTTCACCGGCCGGTGCAGGGGACATTCAGGGACCTGCCGAGGATGCAGCAAGCTCTCCTGCCTGGGAAACATGACTGAAAATAAGATGTATAATAAAGAAATAAGAAAAATTGTCCACTGGAAAAAAAAAAAAAAAGTGGATTTTGACAGTTCTACGCTGAAAATAGTTTAAACAATGCTATGTTTTCCTTCCAAGAGATACACTCCAGTTCTGACAGAGCATGGCTCAGGTAGGGGCTTAGCCACTGCGGCAGGAGCCCCTGGGACTTGGTGGCCAGACCTGCCCAGCAGACACAGCCCCTCATTTACTGGTGCTGTCAGACAAGTACCAGTCACCAGCCTTAAATCCCCGTCACACACGGGGGGACACAGCGATTTTGAGTAGTTCAACCACAACAAAACCAACACGATATTGCAATTTAAGCTTCCTTCTGGACTAATAACTACCGTTTCATTTACAGACCTCTACGTATACAGAACAGGTCAAAGCCACAGCTGTAAGTGAAGGGGAGTCCATTTAAAACCTGCCTTATTCCAGGGTGCAGAACTGCAGAAGCTGGACAGTCGAGTCACTGGGGTTAAGGGACTCATGTATTTTCAGAGCTGTAACCTAAATTATTTCTCCAAACTCCTCTCATTCATTATTGCCTTTCTGAGCTCATTACTTGCATTGCTTGGTAATTATAAGCCGTGTATCATTACTAGAATTCATCAACAGAGATTTGACTGCCTGTATGAGGTCATAACAGCACGGCATTTATCAACCCTTCTGTCCCAGTCCCTAGGCGGGTTTGGTGGATCTCCAGCCTTACTCATCTTTAGTCAATACACATAAAAGTGAATTGTCTGCCTCATTTATTTCCCTCCTTGCCAGCTTTATTAAAACAGTTTGTAGAATAATAAAAAAGACACTAAAGATTGTGTATTCTGCTATTTAACACACAATGCCTACTTTTATTTTTGATTTAGGGAGACGATAAATCATGATCCTTATTCTTGGAGAACTCCTCCAAGAAGTAAATGTGAAGAATTCTTTCTAAATGATCATTTTCCTTCCGCTCTGTTTATCAGTAGAAAAATTTTCCTTCTCAGTACAGAAATGAGACTCTTAGTTTCAAGATTATTTTTTTTTAACTATAATTTGTCGCAACACAGATGAATGCCAAATAATTGGTTAGAAGAGTGTGAAGAATTGCAACTCACATCTAGTAACTGCAGTTCTCTTCTGAACTCACCCTCACCAGGGAGCCACAATGTGGGTTGCTGAACACGGCGGCGGCGGCAGCAGCACCACCCCTCCCCACTGTACGTACAACGTCTTGGTTTCACACAGGAGCTTTGCCAAGCACTTTCAGCATTTGAGCTCTTTCACCTCTGCATAATATGAGTATTCAATCAAAATGCCAAAAGATAAGAAATGGAAACCAACAGACAGACTCTTTTTCTTGTTTGGTTAGGCGGGAGTTGACATCACTGGAAAAAGGGAGCTATTATCTTTAACTGAAGAGCACTGAGTTTGTATTGATGGTCCTACACCTTGAGTCATTACACCCATGATGGAAAGTTGCACATGCATCTATAATTCAAATATTACTCAGCTGGTGAAAAACCCCAAACAAATAGAAATGTAATTGGAAGTTAGTTAAAATCATGAGGTTTAAGACTGAAAAAAACCTACTGTGTAAAGACAAGTCAAACATTGCAACAGCCTAACTAACTTCTAAACCGGACTTTGTGGTTCAGCTGCTTCACAGTTTGCATTGTGAAGAAGTCAGTATCAAATCATCAAATCAGAATCAAATAATCTCTGTTTACATCAGGCATCCCGCTGGTATCCTTATAACTGGAATGCCTGAGGGGAGGAAAGAAGCGGGGCCAAAAATGCCACATAGGTATAAATACAAAAATTCTTTCTTCCATTCGTGCCCAGTGAAAACCACAAGTGATGGAAGACAGAAAAACTCCCACTTGTATCAACAGAGGCAAATTTTTTTCCCGTTTCCTCAGAAAATGTAGTGACCCAAAAAATACATTTGCAGACTCCTCAGGAGCAGGGGCTGTCCATCTGATTAGAGACAGTGCAGATGCTGCTTGGCCTTTAATAAAAAGATTGTCATTCACTAGGAAGAGAGCTGTAGGTTGTGTAACAGTAAAAATGAGGCAATATAGTGATTTTGGCAATGCAAAATGTATCTTCTGTTTATTTCATCTCATGGGTTTGGGAAATACCCTTGCACAATATATAAAAATCAGTGTGTGAAACACCAACCTTGAAGATTTTTTTCTGCTGAAGCTGAGTGTAAGAAGGATCCTGACATAGATATAACCCACTCACCTGCAACTGCAGATGAAGATAAATCCCATCCCAACAGCCTATTGAACACAGGTCAAGGACTTTAAGCTTTGTAAGACCGTTTTTATAAAGTTTTGCCATGGTTTGCAGGCTGATGTGTACTTCTAGGAGCCAGGAGTATCACCACAAATCCTTTGTCTCATTTTCAATAACAGCCTTTCAAAGTCTTCATTCAGGTTGGGAAAAATAGAAACACAACAATCCCCAGCCTAACATAGGGAGCGAAGGCTGCTGGAGAAATCTGCACTCTGTCCTTGCACCTGGAGAATGCTTTTACATTAGATAACAGTAGGGTCTGGAAAATAATTGCTCAGTCCTGGTTGGTGGGCATTTGATCATTTTCTGCTTGGAAAGATGGACAAAAAATGCTCCCTTCCGACATTCAATTAGGAGAGCTATTTGGTGTCAAAGCGCTGAGGGAATTTAGTGGGACCAGTTATTGCTTCTTTATGCATAATTTTGAATTTGCTGCTCTAATGAGCCCTTCTCTATATCCTTCGTGATTGTCACTCATCTTGGTGAAAATGACTTGGCCTGACAAATCCTGTTAAGCCTCAGAAATTAAATGAGATCTGAAAATGCTTGAGTACACATCCGTAGCTCCACATACTGTTCTGATCAGTAGTGTTAGTTAAGCAAGCTTGGAGGAAAGCCAATAAACCCAGAGTTATCAAACAGGATCGCCAGAAGCAATTAACTGGTCCTGAGAATAACAGGTGCTCCCTGCTCCTTAGGATCATGCTCGAAACAGAGAGGGTAAAAACAATTAGCAAAGATACAAGCTAATTGCTTGGAGCCATCCAGGTCTATGCTGGGTGGAGGAAACAGTTTCTCCCCCCCCAGGACTGCAGGAAGCCTTAACGGCGGAGATGCAGGAAAAAGGGAAGCTGGTGATGCAGCGTGGCCAGGGCAGGCAGTGCTGTGCCCTTCCCCAGCCACGGTCATGATGGCAGCAGCATGGGGGGCCTTGGGAAAACAAAAAGGTTGTTTGACTACTGACCTACAGAGCAGAGGACATTTGATTCATTTATTCTTCTGTAGTACCTTTCTAGAGGCTGTTCAGATTCCATAGCTCGACCCTTTTCAATATAGACTGTCAGCAGGGGTGCTATCCCATCTTCACCTTCCACTGGCCAGCTGCAAAAAGAAATAGTATTTAGGAGAAAAAAAATAAAATAATGTACTGGGTGAGTGGCCAGTAATTTTCCTTTCTGTGACAAAATGAGGCAGGAAAAGTTGAAGGGGAACGTTCAGACAAGCTTTTGGATTCAAGACCTTTCTTCAGATCCCCCAAACAAAATCATGCTCCCAGGAGTTTATTCTGACAGTTATATTTTTAATTATTTATTTAAACCAAAAGATCTCTAATAGCAGACCAAAAAAATAGCAGAGGCATCAAAAAAGTTACCTAAACAAAAACATGAGGGAAAGCTGAATTCTATAATACTGATTTTAAAGCCGCAAAATAAAAACTGACCATTTAATATTTTCTTGCATAAGCAGATAAAGAGCACAAATACCATGAGAAGATCTAGCAATCCACCTTTAGGTCCAGACCAAGATCAACAGAAACCATAACAAGCTCATGCCAATCTCAGGGACAACCCATTTGGAGGCTGGTAGAGAACAGAACAACCAGACCCAGCAAGATGCCCGAAACCCTTGTGACTTGCCTGCTTCCAGGTGTCTGTATCACAGTCCCGGCTGGCAGCCGCAGGGCAGCTAAGGTGGGACAGATTACACTGGGAAGACAACAATGTTGAGTGGAAAGCTCATCTGTCTCTGTGCTTTCCTCTATTTGATAACCCTTATAGCTTTTGAATAGATTTCCTTTGAGTCAGAAAGCTGATCTGCTCCTGCTGGGCTCACAGGGTGAGAATTCTCAGCCATAGCACCTCTCCCCATCACTTCCACCCAACAGCTTCCACCTCTCTGTCCCGGGCGCCAAATTTAATCTGCTCCCTTTTGGGAACTACATTGCTAGTAGCTCTTTTCAGTTTCTTCAGAGTTAAGAAAATGGACTTTCAAGACTGTTGTGCAGTGTTACTGGGTTAAAGAGAGTCAAAGCAGCGAGGAGGCGAGCCGGGGTCCGGCGGGTGCGTTGGGAGGGGATGCAGCTGCGAGACGCTGCCGTCCGCAGGCGGAATTCAAAGGCAGTTTTAAAGGTCATGCAAATTAACAGTGACGTGGTCTTCCTCTGCAGCTCCGGCATGTGATTCTCATATGATTTCAGTGATTTGATGTGGGGACTGAAGACAAGTCAGCATTTAAACCACACGAGAATCCCTGTGTCAAAGTGGTATCAGTCAGAAATGGTAACCACCAGAAAACCGACCGTCCGGGTTCAGCTGCTGTGGAGGAGCCGTGCTGTGCGGCTGCAAGAAAAGCAACCACCTCACCAGTTTTGTGGCATCGTTCTTTTTTTAAACCCTAATAGCTCCACAGATTCAAGTTTTCTTTACGCGGAGCTACAGAGGTATAAAAGTACTTTATCCCTACAGGGTGTAGCTCTCGCTATCCTTAACAATAATCCGTCGTTGCTGAGCTCTGCAGGCAGGTTTCTATGTCAGGATGTACATGCAGTAGTGCAGCCAGCAAACAGCTGTGCAGACAGGAGGTTCCTGCCCTTCGCCCCCCACGAGCTCCCGTGGCTGTGTCACTGCCACTGCAGAGCTGTGCTTTGACGGGGAAATTAGGAGCTCAGCTGGGAGATGACCAAATGTGCTCACCTCCAGGACCAGGAGAGTGACCTTGCGTGGCACCAGGGCAGAGAAGGTGCCAGGTTCACCGGAGCAGCTCAACCTGGAGCACATTGGCATTCCCACGCGGACACACTGGGATGAGAACGAGCAGCAGAGCACATTGCTGTGCAGGCTGCCAAGTAACTGGTCACACTTTCAACCCTTTCTAGAGCTGGACATCAGTACCTGCACCCCTCAGGCCAGAAACTGCTCTCCAGCTCCTAGCAATTCACAGGCTGAGCCACAACCCTCTTCAATACCAAATCCCATATTTACACACCAAACTACACGGTCTGCTCAGGTGACCAAGAGATATTTGTGCAAATCCATTTGAAGGATAAATTCATAGGCATCCCTGAAAGGTAGCACGAAGAATCCAGAATTGGGATATAAAATCAAAATTCAATCTAACAAAATAAATTTATAGGTTGGCGTTAGCTTACAGATTTACCCTGCTTCACCTGTATTTAACCCAACTTCCTCCTCATCAGATTGTGCCAGCATGAATCACTGCTGATTCATGTGTCCAAGTCAGATATTTTACTGCAGTTTCATCCACATGAAGTTCATCCAGCTGAATATGGCTGTTGCATAGCCAAGGTTGTTACCAGTGCAAGAGGGAGCCGTGCTTGATGCAATATAGTGTGAACTTCAAACATTTATCTGCAATCACCTAGGCAATCATTCAAACACATTTCTCTGCTTTGACTGGATTTAGGGGATTTTGTATTCCATACTGAAGAGTAAAAGCTAAACACTATGATTATAGTAACATAATACATATTTGTTTGAATAACAACTGCGTTTCTCCACATCATTCCTACAAGAGAAGAAAAGAAGAAACATGACGAGGCTATTTCTTCTGTTACTGACAGTAGTAACCAGATGCTCCTACGTAGCTCATTCATTGCTCAAATATCAGTTGCACATCAGTAAGCACAGCCCCCAAAACATTAAGTTTCGCTCATGGGCAGCTCACTTTCTCACTTGTATGAGCATATATCCTTCCCCAGAACTGGATTTCAGCCCGAGGTAAGTTTTCAGATGACAGAGAGACAATTTCATGTAGTTCACAAGAGCAGCACTATGTGACTAAGTCTGACAACAGCCAAGTTATATCGGACAAACAAAAAAACGCACAGAAAGTTAACAGAATTCCCCTTTGTCTGCAAAAATACGAACTAACTTAAAAAAGCAGAAATGGAAATATTCCAGAACCAGCCTCACTCTCTCCCTCCCAGAAAAGAAATCCCCCATAAGCAATACAATTTTTAAGATCAACAACCCTATTTGCTCCCGGAACAACCCATTTCATGCAAACAACCCTCTTTCTTTGAGACCATATGCGGTATGTTTAGTGCACTTTTATAGAGAAAAATAAATATATTAAAAAAATGTGTTTATAATGTATACAATAAACACAATATATACATACTTAAACCCAAGATCCCTGGGCATTCAATCCAGCCACATTTTCAAGCCACAGTGAGATGCTCAGTGCACACCGTGGTGACCCAGCAGACACCACATAACTCGGGCAAAACACCCGTTCTGAACGCAGCTGCTGACAGGAGAGACAGAGCCTGCAGCAGCAAAGTAATGAACTCCAAGGACTTAATGCTTAAACGTTTTTCTTGAAAAAGAGGAATTCAATGTGTGAAGCATCCAATCATCAGGGATGAGGCTCCTCAGTGATGGGTGGCCACCTCTGCCACAGGTAGCACATGTCCAGGCAGGATCTACTAGAGATGTCAGCCTGGTTCCCAGAGCCCTACCACACTCTCCCTGGCTACAGCTGGAAAAACAGAAAAAATGGGCAGAGCTGAAGGAAGGCAGAAGAATAAAGAACAAGGTGATAAAATTGCAGCAATGTATCACTACTTTCTATATTTTCAATAGCATGTAGTTGTTTATACCCAGAGTATATTAGAGCAATTAAAAGGCTGCTCTAACTCACCAGCTGACATTACAGATGTGATACAGACCTTATTTACCCAGATGCTGTGCCAGCACCATTACATCAGCTGGATATGAATTCAGTAACGTAAGTCACAATCACTGTCGGAAGCTGAACTGTCTGATGTGGTCCCTGGTAAGAAGTCAGTAGCACAGCGTGCCTGGCAGGAGTCCTGCTGCAGAGGGTGCATACCTGCTCCCTGTGGGTGACTGCTATCCCTTTGTGTGACTCTACCTGTCCTTCTAGCCTGTCTGGGCTCCAGGGTACCAGGGGCACACTCAGTAGCTGCAGGGACACAGCTGCGCCTCCTCAGCACATCCCTGTGAGCAGCACGGAGGGCACTCGGGGCAGCTGGCCAGCTTGAACTTTAGCTGTGTTTAAGCAAGACCTTTCTGCCTATTTGCAGATGGTAAAGTGGTAAGGGTAACCTTTAACACTGAACATGCATAAAGTGCTTCTCTGGCACTTGTGTGGTTGCCTCTGCACTTTATCCCACACAGCAACTCATAACATACATGTAAACCTGAAAATAACACGCGTGAGCCTGGACCAGGGTCACAGCTATGCTGGATGCAGAGCATCAGCCAGGCAAAACCATCATCAGACAGCAACCCTACAACAGAAGAGAGAGAAACCTGACAGGCACCAGTCAGACAGGTTGTTCATTCATTGTACTCTGAGCAATAAATCAGAAAAGAAGTCAAAATAAACTTTCAGTGGTCTCCATTCCACCGCTCCTCTTCTGAGAAAGCAGCGCTTCTCCTGGAAAAGAGAAGCCTTGCTCTTTACTGATGGCTCGTGTGCTTATTGTCATATGAAACCATCGTTCTTGCCTCGATCTCCAGGCCCCGTTTCTGACACTGCCAGAGCGGTGAGCGAAGTGCAAGAACAGCAGCGTGCATCAGTCCTCGCAGCAAGACAGGAAACCTCCAGCAGATCCACCCTTCCTTCCTGCGCGCCCCAGCCAAGTCACACACCCCAGGCAAGGGCAGCTCGCTCAGCACCAAGAAAGCTGAAACAAGCATTCTGCAACTAAATTTAGAGTTTCTCATAGCGCACAACCGTTTCGCGGAATCTCTGAAAAGCTACCTCGTTGTAAGAAAACATGAGACAGCACGTGGTAGGAAAAACACCCAGGTTTCTTCTTTCCATAACATTTACCTAACTCTGGACTTTACCTCCACCTTCAGGAAATGAAAGTGGCCCAAATTTACACAAATCTTGTTTGGACCCACAAAGCCTATTATTTATTTATTTAGTTATTTACAGAGAATAACCAGCCTCTGAAACCACAAAACTGCTGTCTGAATGTTACAACATATTGAAAGCCTGAAACAGTAAAGCTGACATGGCAAATGATAGATTTTAGGACAACATCTGGTCCCCCTGAAGCAGGAGAAGTTTTTCCCCAAAAGAACCCAGATCCACACTTCTAACTTTGTAATCTTTTGCAACAGGAAAAAAAAGAGTTAAAGATAAACAAAAAGGCAGCACAAGTCCCCCTGCACATTACCTCTAGCAAACAAAAACCCCTTCTTCAACACGCTTAACAGTGACCAAGATTTTTTTCTTCATAAATAATGTTTCATTTTTTGGAACTGAAAAAGCAAACCATCCACAGGAGTCGTTTCTCCACGTGCAGGGTAAGCGATCGCGTTTGGGCATTTCCTATGGACAGACCCAGTTCAAAGAGGGCTGACTTGTCAGGGGCTGTTATTCACAGCCACCTTCCTTCGCACCCTGCTAAGCAGGGCAGCCTTTATGCAAAGTGGCCAGAAAGTGTTTGTTCTTTCTGCCAGTAATAAAAAAAAACCCAACAAACCCACAACGCTCCCTAAACCAAGTCCCACACAACAAAGAAAACTCCTCTGGCTGTATTGTGTGGCAGAGAACACAGTTTTAGGCCATGAAACTGAATGGAATCATTAAATACAGCTTGATGCTCTTTAACCCAGTGGGGCTGTTGGCAGCAAAGGAAGCCAGAGGTTCTGCAGGCATGGCAAATTGGCAAGGTTTTCATTCCCAGTCTTTAAAATTTCTCTTTGCTTTACAATGGTATCATTTAGGATCTATTTTTATTCAAATCCCTGATGAGACCAATTCAGGTCTATAAAGGCCGATTCAAAATTCTTTAGCTCAGCAGGAGTATTACAGGCAAAAGTAAACAAGCTACAAGGGTGTATTTTTCTTGGCTATTTTCTCCACTGCTATTAGTATTTACAGGCAGACTGAAAAGTCACATCTTTTCCCTACAACAGCTTTTTCCAGGCTGATTTGCTACATAATCCAAACCCCGAATCTCTCGGAGTTGCCACATTTAGGTGTACTCCAAAATCCCACTGCCAGACACTGACAAGGACACAATCAGTCAGAACAGCAGCAGCACCGCTTGAATATCTGGAGCAGCCACAGAGGAAGGTGAGATGAACCAGCTTCCCCCCGCCATTTACCCTGGGTCCAGCCTAAATAGCAGCTGAAACAGTACGAACCGTGCCAGCAGTGTGTCAGTAAATTGTGGGGAGTGATGCTGTGCTGCCAGCTTGCCCTTGTCCTGGCCACGCAACACACAGCCGATGCCGGGACATCCTTCCAGAGAGGCAGAGTTGGGAGTGGGGACGGGGGACACAAGACATGGTTGGCTCCCCCCGTGCCACCAGGCACCTGCCCTTGGTCAGGAGCAGCAGCGAGCACATAGTGCTGGGCGGGATGTGCAGCAGCAATAGGATGCAACAGCCCAATATCACTTTCATTTTCTGATGTTGATGGCCACTTCGGAAGTGCCTAACTGGCATCAACCATTTAAGATTTATTTGCATTAGAGGCAGCATAAACTGTAACTTCTTCTGGGACTGACCTAAAAGTTGTCCCAGAGCGCATTCAGTGATCCAGCTAAGCAGAAAGTCTTCTCCACACTCTTACCATGGGCAGGCAGAGCCCGTGCCGCTGGCTGATCCCTGCAGAGGAGCAGCCTGCAGAACATTCTGTGATCCTTCACGAACAGCTTTAATAGGAAATTATTTCTACAGCCAGTAGGATGAAACTGTGGGAAACCTCCACAGAAGCTACTGTGTTAGGAAGCCTGAGGCCTTCCAATAACAGAAAAATAGAGGATAGAGGATCATTTCTCAGTTCCTACCCACGACACAAATCTTCCATTGGCAGACAAACCACTCAGAGAACTGCAGAATTATTCTTAGTTCTATCACAACCAGTGTCTACTCACATCATCTTTTTTATGAGCGGGAATTTTTTTATTAGAGGGTATTTTATTTCAATTCCACATCCTTGAGTTTTTCATGTCTTTTTAGCCTCACGTCAGTTGTCAGTCACACTGGTATCTGCACAGATAAAGGCAGCACAAGTCTCCTTATATCCTGAAGTTCTGTGTCTATTCTACACCAGCATCAGCCCCAGTAGGAAGGCATCCCACCACCACACACTTGGTTGTTGTATGTGGAAGGATGTATGGGTATTTCAGTCATAGGGGCTGCTTTTAGGAGAAGAGATGCCCTTGGCCCTTGCCCATCTCTGAGCCCAGACGTGGCTCTGAACAGTTGGCAGCACACAGAAGTCAGTGAAACTCTCACACCACAAAGACCACCACGTGGCAGTCCTCACGGTTAAGTTTTACAAAGGTGTTAGACAATCTCCAAGAAAGTAGAGCCAATGCCATTCAGAAATGCCAAACTTCCCCACAAGCTCACATTCAGAGAATTACAGAAGTTATCTGTCTGAATTTTTTTAAGAAGGGAAAAAGATATCACAGATTAAAAAAATGGCAGAAAGGGGCAAAATTTTGTAACTGCCAGTGACAAACACTCCAGGAAAAAGAGAAAACGTTGCAACAGATGCTTTGTCCAGGGATGCCACGGACTGGGAGGGCCCAGCACTAAAATTAGGCTCTGCTTCCAAGTTGCTGCTAGTCTGCAGAAACACAGAAGATGGTCTGACTCTCCTCTCCAGAAAACAAATGCGTCCCTGTCACTGAGAAGTTACCTACAGCAGGATCTGGAGTGCAGAGAGCTGCAAATCAAGGGCAGACATAAAAGACATAATAACATCCATAATATTTTCCTTTGCTCCACATGGTGTCAAAGGACAAAGAGATACTGGGGCTTCAGAGAAGCCCTTCTTCAGTTCCTACTATCACATTCCATGATGTACTTTATGGTTGTCTTGAAACTAACAAAATTGGTACAACCACCAGTGTAAAATCTGATATAAGTACTAGAGGACTCAGACTGTGAGATACAGGATGCCTGACAAAAGCTGCTAGTTTAAAATCAAAAGCTCATCAGCCACTTCAGCACATGCAGCTTGCATTTCTACTAAAACTCATGTATTCTTAAGTAAGAGAGCATTGTCTTAACTAATTCAACCTTCATAATCTGCCAGTCTGGTTAAAAACATTGAAGACAATTTTATACTGTTCTCTGAAAGACTTTAACAGCTGTCTCTCCTCATTGCAGAAAGACTGGGATATACATATCAAATCTTAAACCCAAATCTAAAATTTTAGGCTGTAAGTCAAATAAAAATAGATAAAAACAAAAGAAGGAGAGGGCTTACAATGACAAAAACATTTATCTTGCAATAATTTGATCATTCATAATCTGGAAAACATATGAAACAAATTAATGGGAGTGTCCTGTTTTGGAACAAATTACCGTGGTGATGCACCCCTTCGCAGCATTCCCAGAAACTGCCATCACTGCCTCATCTTTCCTAGAAGCAAACTTGACAGAGCCGTAGCTATATCACATCATTTGTAGGGTAAACTTAAGGAAAAACCTTAAGCCATTTTCAACAGTATTACACCAGAAACCAGTCCGTCTCTTAAGAGTCAGACCCGAGCTGTGAACCAGTATATGTCTGCTTTCGTCTGTTCAGATCAGCTCAGAATATGACCTTCCAGCTTTAGGTTGAGGATGTTATACCCAAAACAAGTTAAGCAACAAAAAAGAACACCATGAAACAAACAGCAAAGAAAACTTTTAGACATATGGCACTTCTGATAAAAATCCAAATGCAAAACCTAGAGATGAAAAATGCTAAATTGTCTTTATAAATTGGTTAGTAACCGTAGTCTTGATCACTTAGCATCATCTGATAGGAGCTGCATGTAAATTAAATTTCTGCTGCACAGCACTCTCAATAGTGAGAGTGCGTATATATCTAGTTATGCATATAAAGCAGGAATTTCTGATTTATTATGTGTAGCTCCTAGATGACTGCCAAGTCACCAGAATATAGCATATATTGTACGGGTGCAATTTGAACAAAGAACCCGTAAATATTCACAATATGCAAACCTTATTCATCCACCCAGTATATGTTTTCTATAAAATCAAACTCCTTCCTGTTTTCTATCAAAGGAAGACTGTCGCCAGCAGAAATAATAAATCATATTCTTGCCTCATGCTGAGGAAATCACTGTGTGACTTAAATGGTCCCAGAGTAGTCCCTTTTATACCAACTCGAGTTTCTTCCAAAGTCAAATCACGGTCGATTAAAAAAATACAGTATTGTAGCAGTTCATCTCTAACCCAAGAAAAACGTGGGTTGGATAAGACAAAAATTAAAATCATGCTTAATGGATTTTATTTTTGTATCTGACAGAGGAAAAAGTTATAATACTGTCAAACATTCAGACACCATGCACATACATTTCTAAAAGTCAAATGCACAGAAAGGAAAACTATTCTCGCCTCACTTTGGAAATAAGATGCGACTGGTTCTGAATGACAGCATCTGACAGGTGACATCAAACTAAAAATCTGAATTGTCATTTAGTGACCAATAGGAGAAAAACAACCACACATTATGCAAACCATAAAAATCATTAAAAATTTTGGTATTATTGAATTTATGGGAAAGGACTTAGGTATCCTAAAGTGAACACAATGTTGTGTTGGAAAGAACCTTCTTCTTCTCTACTGGTTGCTAAAAAGAAAAATAGCATCAAAAATTCAAGCTACGTGGAAGGAGAAACAGTTGCAATGTGAGGTTGCTCAGCAAATAAAAAAACCTCGCGCATTAGATCAAAATGAGAAACATTTTGATTTTTGTTCCAGCACCATCACATTTAATTTAGATCAATTTTAAAATTTAAAAGAAGAGCACTTAAGGTGAAATATGTTTTAGCACAGACTGTGGAACAGCTTTGGTCCCTTTTTTCACCCCTGCATTCAAAAGAGAAGTTAAAAGAAGAAACTTTCTTACACCAGGTCTTCTGTGGTTACACCAAAACTTAGTCCATTACATCCAGTACTTGTAAAATATGTTCCATTTATTCCCACACGTAAACTGCTCCCCTCAGCTGTGCAGGTTCTTGGGTTTGAATGGAATGTGAATCCCAGTAGCCAAATTAGGAATCCTCTTTTCACACCTCTCTGTGGAAATAATCATAAAAGGGACTAAATTGTTCACCGCCATTTGAAATGCTGTATGAAAAAGGATTCCAGTTTTTACAGTTGATGGTGAATGGCAGTATTACTGAAAAGTAAATTATTAAGCCCTCTGAAATAACCATATGTTATAATTGGATTCTCTCACCTCCATGCATCCCCTCTTACCTGGCACGCTGCTCTCACTCTAGTACTTACCCATTTGCACAAGGAATCATGATTTTCTGATAAACTATTACTGCCTTTCTCCACCCTTTTTCCAACAGATTCTAGTTACCTCCAAGCAGCTTGTCACCTTTCTTATTAGGGGAAAAGCCTCAAAATAAGGAATCATGATTATGACAAACAGGTGCCCAGAAGCAAAAGATCTAAGAAAGATTTTGACTGCAAAAGGCTGCTGCTCAGCCTGGAAGAGGTCCATGCCTTCAGCAGCCCTCCACTGAGGTCAGTACTTTAAATATTAGGATGCTTAAGAGCTAAGCGAAATCTTTCTGGACCTAAATCTGACTTTAGTCCCTGCAGGGAGGAAAGAGCATGAGCTGGTGTAAATGGGATATCCCGGGCCATTCTGTGGTTCAGCCCAGGAACCCACCAGAATCACAATCTCTGCTGGTCTTTTTTTGTTAAGTTGGTTGGTTTTTGTGTGTGTGTGATTAAAAACTGCTGGACAGACCCCTTAATAAAGAGGAGCCTCATCTTTTAGCATTTCTGCACTCTAGACCAAACCTCCTTCTCTTGTACCTTTCTGTTGTTTTCCTACAGAAGCAGCATTTTATTGCTGTTAGCCTCCTACTGTCTCAAACAGTCACGCTCACGGCTCGAATTTAACACAACTCCTGCTGCCGTGGGAAGCACAGAGCATCCAGGGTGAGCTGCAATTAAAAAATTCTGTGACAATTTGCAGGCCAGCTGTAATTGCAAATACTTGAACTATATATCTACTTTATGCAAGTGTAAATCAGCCTTTCCCCTGCCCTTTCATTTTCTAAGAAAATCAAACTCTTTTTCAATATTCCCAAGAATCATTCATTGCTTTAACTGTCAATAGTATGGCATTAAAAAAGAAAAATCAGTAATTAAATTACCTGCAGTCCTATGCAGCCAATTTATGAATGAGAAAAGCTATAAAAATTCACCAGCCCCATCATGCAGGAGAGAAGCTGGTGGATCCAGGTCCCTTAAAGGTGCTGGGAAAGACCCAGGAGGTCTGAATGGACCTGGGAAAGACTGAACTGCTTACATGGCTTTAAGGAGGTTGTCAACAAAAGCCTCACCCTGGGCAGGAGGCAGGGATAGCAGCAACCTCTCGGAAAAGCTGGTGCAACTTGACCAAAAAGATTACTAAAGAGAGCGCCTGAGTGTGAGGTTAAAAAGGAATACGAGCGGCTTAGAATAAAGATTAGCATTGGCAAAAATAAAGAAAGAAAGGCAACGTTTTTACCAATTCTCTCTCACGCCCCTTATTTGCATTTTCTGATGCCAGCTCACTAGTACAACATGGAAACGGTTTGACCAAGTGATGTATCTGCAGGTTTCTATGGTGATCAGCACATAAATTGCCTGCCCAGCCGTGTGTGAAAGAAACCATCCGTTTCAGAAACTGCAAATTCTATGCAGAGAGAAAACTGTTCCCTGAATCAGGCTATCAGAGGATTGTACTGCATGACAGAAAGCCCAGGGCTTATTTCCCAAGCTGGAGATTTCTGCTGGTATAGAAGCGTGGGACAGTGCAGTTAGGTGATAACTGAGAAGAGGACAAAAAGCTCTATTAGAAATAATACTAATTACCACTATATTTAAAAATACTGATACACACAAAATATTTCTAAATATTTGAAATATTGGTTTATACAATAACACTTGAAACCCCTGTAAATAGATAAAAATTGCCTGATTACACACGGCTACCAGGTGTGTTACTCCCCTAGATGTGCCTGTGAGAGGGGAGAGCTTGGAGGTGAGCCCTTGGAGAAACTGCCGGGCTCCAGCTGGGATTTTGCAGGCAGTTAAGATACTAGAAGGTGTGACAGGAGCTTAGACTTTTCTGTTTGCCTTACACTTTTCTTGAAAAAGATGCTTTGAAAATGTTTGCCATCTACCCCGATACAGACATAAGGCTCTACGCAGCCAGCAGAGAGGGTGCTGACCCTCCCATTTCATAAGGGGAGAGAGAAGGAGAATTTCACATTCCTTAGGTGACCTTCACCTAGAGTAGAAAGAAAATGGCAAGTAAAGATCTGATACTGCAAAATTTGATGGGGAAGATTTTAATGATGCTAAAACTACTTCTGACAAGGAAAGACTATTGTAATCATTACTATTAAGAAAAGGCAACACTGGATAGAAAAGCTAGTTAGAAGATCTGAAGCAAATAAAAAGTGCTCTGGTGACAGTGAAATTCCTGTACTGAACCTCATGCTTTCTTTAACAAAGTACCTGGATCTGAGATTTTGTCATTTTCTTTAATTAAACAAATCACCTATACATAAAGAGAAAAGTTGGAGTAGAGCAGAAAGGGCTGGCTTATGCTGGTGTCTTAATTTCCTTGAATTTCTCTTCAGGCCTTAATCCCAGAACAAGAATTCTTGACAAGAGTAAATTATGGTCAAAAACATATGATCAAAATTAACACTGAGAATCAACAGTAAATAGGGGTTTCTTTCAAACTTTGAATCATCTGTACTAGGGAGTTCCAGCACTGGTTTCCCATCAGTCAGTCGATAGATTAACTCCGGTTCCATCAAAAATCAAATTATGATCTAGGGACAAGCACTTTATTTGTAGCACTCAAAGTCCACATTCAAACCTTGCACAGAAAACTTTCACCATCTACCCAGAAACACATAAAACTGATTCTATAACCATATGGAGAAAGAATCCAAGCATTATTTTCATATTGAAAAAGCTGGTTTCTTTCCAGTTCAGAAACCAAAATTCCCTGTGGACAAGCCCCCTGTCACCAGCAGACAGAGGTGCACAGCCCTGTGGCAGGTGAACCAGCCCAGCATCCTGGCAGGCCACCAAGGGGGCAGGCACAAGCTGGCAGGTAATGTTCTCCAGGGAATGTTTTGATTTTGATCAGGCACGGAAAGAAAACACTGTCAAATAAATACACACGATCAGTATAGCAAATAATGTTTCTAGATGAAAGAATATACATATATATTTACTAAGATATTGGTACCCCAGCAGAGCAACACACATACTATTGCTTCTTACATGGCACAAAGTATAAAACCTGAAAATTTCCAAGTGAAATTCCAGACATTTCCTGAGCACAAAATATTTCCCACTCCATTATGTGAAAACTAAGTTTAATAAAAAAAAAAAAGTTTCCTACTGTTCCTACTGCACTGTCTTTGACATAACGGCTTCTATTCCCTTTTTTGAAATTCCTCTCCTCTCCCCATTACCTGCTCCACTGTTTTTTTCCCCGAGTGGGGAGCTACGCGTCTTCCCCAGCACAGGGGTTTAAGCAGAATTAGAAGGCCACATCTGTCAAGAGCAGACAGGGCAAGAATAAATTAGCATTTTTATTATACACGCTCCCCCCAAATCAGAAAAACAACTTCATACATGTATGTATCAATGAACACCCATGTAGACAGCAGTTATTATGAAGAGATATTTTAAGAAAATAAAGCTAAGAGGGGGTTTTTGGTTTTTTCCTTAAAACAAATATGATTTAGTTGTGTTAATGAAACATGTGAGCATGTAACAGTTGATCTCCAACAGCAAGTGTCAACTACACTCATGATAATTGGGCAAACGACAAATAGTAAAAAGGAATTAAATTCACATACTTGGTAACTAGCTGCTTGTATAACTTATGTAGAAGGCTTTTGACTTCATGTTCACTGTCCTTGTGAACAATGGCATGAAACCTTGTCTTTATAAAAGCGTTATTCCTTTACAGATCTCTATGATGCTGAAAAAAATCCTCAAATCCTGACTGCCACACACTTCAGGCAGAAGTACTGATTCCATCTATTTAGGGTATTCCCGAAAGGAAAGTGTGGATAACAAAAATGAGCACTGGCAACAAGGCAAACCTTGTTAATCGATACAGACTAAGTCACTGGCTAGCACTTTTCAGCTGAGAAAGCATCAAGTACATTCCTCTTGAAAATCTTCCCCTGCGCCCAGGACTATTATCTGCCGATAGCCCTGGCTGATTTGGAAGATGGTGGGCTAATGGCAGGAATTAATGCACTTAGTGCCCTTTAGGAATCAAACCTGGAATTTGTCAATTCAAATACAACTTGGAGTAGACAGTGATCAAAGTTTAAAAAAAGAGAAAAAAAGGAAAAAAAAGTATGTTTACTCTCAGTTTTTCCACAAATAGGTTTTGAAATGCCAGTCAGTTTTTGTTTTATCCTGTTAGGGAGAAACATAAATGTCAACTCCTAAAACACATTAGGAAATTTGCATGGCTGAGAAAGAGGATGTAACATACACAATGATTTTCTTTTCTGAAGTCAATTACTCCGGCTCCCGAGCCTGAATGAAGCAGCTGCAAACCTTCAGAAAGCAGCTGCTCCTGTAACCCCTCCGCACACTTGCCGACTGCCGGCGTTCAGTGCCGGGGTCCCAGCCCAGCCCAGGAACCCGCCGCGTGTGGCCTGGCTTTCTGAGGTCACTCTGAGCATTGTTTAATCACCCAGAGCCACATGTTGCCCATGTCCTCCCCTGCGTACGTCGGTAGTTTTATATTTTGTAAAGCAACACATGATCCTAGTGCGTAGATAAGAGGAAAGCAAGAGATTTGTGTTCCAGCAGGCACTGCCCGCGCTGCCAGCCTGCCAGGAGCTTGGATTTGCTGTCCATCGAGTCTCATACAAAGAACCATCAACTACCAACATCGCCTGACACCATCATTTTATAACAAACAGCACCGCTGTATCAAGGCACATACACCTCCTGCTACGATGTGGGACCCGGTGAACATACAGATCCAGAAGACACTACGGCCAGAAGAACACACGGCCAAAAGACACCACCTTCTGAGAAACCTGCTGGCACAAAGAAAGGAAACCAGCTTCTGCTGCCTCCAACACCTGAACCACAGAAGGTGCAGGCATTCAAGATGCCTGATCAATAAATAGTAGAAATCAGTAGCCTATAAACAAGAAATCTATACATTTCTTTAGCATTATGGACCCAAATACTTCAATAAATACAAACCTTTTAACAGATAAAGGGAAGCCAGTAGCGTGGTGACTGCTTTTAATCAGAACAAACCATTTTACCTTTAAAAGCCTTAAACTCTGAACATTAACCAGCGTTTATTGCTTAAAATTAGAGACTGCATGTTCTGTTACTATTGCACAGAGCTCGAAGACTCTATGCCCCACGCCATGCTCAGAGCGAGGGCATTTTAATTCACCAGCTAGATTATTTTTTCAAATCAAGGCAGAGCTTCTGTCACACGGTGCCTGTTCTACGCCCAGTGAAATTAGCAGTGACTGGAATAACCCATGATTGGAAATTTAAATTATTTATAACCTTCGTGCAAACCTCTCGAGGTAGTCATTTAGTGCTGCGGCGTTCACTGCCTTTTCCATGATGCTGAGGACGCCGTTCTGCCCCGTGGTGCTGGAGGTGTGGGGCAATGCACAACTGTCAGCTCTGCAGCCACCCGTCTTCAAGGGGGGGGCAGCGGGGAACCGAGGGTGGCTGCAGCTGAACACAGCATTCACCCACCCCAAATTCAGACACGGTAACATGCGTTTCCTTTTTAGCATCCCCAAATATGAGTTTAACCACTTTTTTTTTTTTTTTCCTGTTGGGCTGGAACGGGAGGAAGCAGAAGTATGTGTGTGTAAAAGGGAAGAGGTGAGGAAGCTGTGAACAGCGAAGCGTGCTGAGAAGTTCAAACGTTTTTCTTCTACAGCCATGAAGGGAGCAGGCACAACCATCCACTACAGAGAAAAGACGAACAGGGACAGCTTCTGTAGCGAGACCCCGCTAACACGGAGAGGTGGGCTGCTGGTGCTGGGAACAGAAGATCCGCTTGTTTCCAGCAGAAGCTCGTGCGGCCGAGGAGCTCCATTGCTCCAGGCAGGAGCCGCAGCCCATCACTCAGGGACGATTTTGGCCTCACCAGGCAAGGCTTGCTGGAAACCCATCATCAGGGAAACACAAACTTCCTAACAGTCACTGCAACCTTATGGGCAGGAAAACAAGAGACCGGCTTCCAGAGAGAGCTTGCATAAATCAAAACCTGATTATGCTACATTTTGAATGTTAGATTTTCCACAAGATGGTGAAGCACAGAGATATATAACCTGTTTTGCATTGGTAATTGCAATAAATTATCATAATCTTTCCCGAGTCCTGCTATCACTATTTTTTAGATTGAACCTTTCCTGAGGGTTTTTAAAAAATACAGTTATTAGACTTAAAAATAACACCTACCCATGAAAGCAAGCTGGAGCCACAACTGAGTACATACCCTGCTACCTGTTAAAACACCATAATGAAGGAGTGAAATATTCCCTTTTCCAATGCTCTACTGGATCAACCTTTTTTGTTAATTTTATGAGTGCTGTGATGGATGATCACAAAAGCCCTTTTTGAAGTAAGTGTGTTTAATCTCTCAAAGAGATTGATTTGAAATTGACCCAGTTTCAAGTGAATAAAAATTGTAACAGTTTCAAATTGATTCAATTTTGAGTCTACTCAAATCATATGTTTTACATCTAACCTTTGGATCCGAGAAATATTTCCATTTCTCTTCAAAGACCGGAGGGTGGGGCCACCAAAAGGAAGTAATACTTCTCATTTCAAAGTTTCTACAGTATAGTACTTATGCCAAAGCAACACAGAAGTCTTGCTTCCTGAAGTACAGAATTGCAATTATATTTTTCTTTCAGAATCTATATGTTTTCATATGTGTGGATCATAGGGCCCTGCAGTGACCCACAGACCCCAAGGCTCACAAAGTTCAGCTGTTTCTGAATGCAGAGAAGGCAGAAGGGCAGGAGGGAAAGGCAAACTCAGGGCACCTTTGTTCTCCCTCCAGTTCTGACATAGTTCAGGGGCTTATGTAGCTCTTGGCATTTGCTGTAAAATAAAAAAAAAAAAAAAAAAAAAAAAGAAAGTGACAGTTTCATCTAACTTATGCTCTTTTTTCATGCAGCTGCAGAGAAGAGCACTTGGGATGCAATGTCGTTACTTGCTGCGAGATATTGTGGATGTTCACAGGATGGCTCCAGCTGTGACACTGCTCATCCCCCGGGCCACCATGAGGCAATGCAGTGACACTGACTCAGGCCACACGACTTTAAAAAATTAAGGCAATGGACATCCCTGCTCTCTCAGGTGCCTGGTGAATTACTGCAGAGTAATTACCCAGTAGACAGTGATCGTTTACACAGCCAGTGCGGTCTGTGCATCACCAAATAACCAGCGTGCACAAAGCTCAGCACCCAGCCAGCAGATATCCCCTACCCATGACCGAGGCGTTCTTCCACCAGCACTGGGAAATGGGAGAAACCTGCTGAGATTCTGAGCAGGCCTTGGAAAACCATAAAGCCATATGGAAATAGCATTCCAGGGGCTGCTTTTTGCACTGGGGAGCACACCCCAAGCAGGACCTTTATCTGAAAAGAACCCAAGGTGCTTCTCTTCCTGGCTAGCCACTAGTCCAAGTTTTCCACCTTATCTCTGCTTGGTTTGGGGATTTTTTTTTCCCTCTTTTTTTCTCCTCTCTTCTTCTTGTTTAAATTGCCACCAAAAGGAACTTTTACTGTTACAGTTGAGGTCTACAATCAGGCATGCAAATAAACTGTTGTGCCTGTAAGCCTGTCTCAATGTCCTTCAGGCAGCATAAGGAAAAGTGTTATAATAATAATAATAATTAAAAAACTAGACCTATTGCCTTTTCAAGATAGCATTCACCATTTACATAAACCCAGTATCACTTCAGGATAAGAAACACCCATAGAAGAAAAAACCCCAACAACAACAAAAACAAACAAACAAAACAAACAAACAAAAAAAAACCCCAACAAACTACTTTACATTTTAGACATCCAACTAAGTGCACAGGGGAAGGCACTTTTTAAAATGAAATTACAACTTTTAAAATGGACAAAGATCACAATGCTAGCTGCATGTGAAATATTTTAAGTGCAGACTGGAGTTAAATCCTGCCTCGTTTGCTTAAATAAGGCTCTGATTTCAGCAGGGTTACAAAAGAAGAGGCAATTCAGCATATATACATTTATAGAATCAGAAAATAAGTCAAATTCAGACTCCTAATTGTGTAGGTGAGTACACAAATACAACTTCAGTCCTGAAGTTATACTAAAAATTCTATTGTAGGCAATTATTATACCAAACACATTTGCTTAGAGTTTGTTTGCATCCTGGAATAATACAGTTTATGTCTTCATATTAGTATTTAAAAGAAGTGCTTACCAAATGAACTCCAGTTACCCATCAATTAATTTCTGTTAACTACTTTTAAGTGCTGAAAACCCCTGAGTGACGATAAAGGAAGTCAGCGCCTCATGCACACCTGAAACAAGCTGTGACCCGATGCACATTGAGCAACTCCAATTTATCACAAAGTCTGTAAAGAATCCAAGAATAGCTCACCTTGAACTCATAGTATTTTGGTCTAGACAGGTTTGGGTTCCGTTTCCTTATCACAAGAACTAGAGAGGTAAGACACAAGCTAGAAGTTTTATTCACAGACGGCACTGACCACAAACAATTCAGACGGGTTCGACAGGTTGCCATCCCTACATCTGGCAAAAGGCTGTGCATTGCACACGTTTAGTAACCACACAGATTTTCTGGTTTAGCAATGCTGAAAATTAATTTGTGCCAGGTCAAAAATACTTAAAAAGAAACAAGAAAACTCTTTTTAGGCGCCTACAATTGGACAAATCAATACGTACCTAAGTTACTACGCTACTGCTCTGATATTCAATGAGTGTGGGCACCCAGTTCCTGATTTTCTATGCCCAGAGAAGAAAAATGTAGATGTTTCCCCAGTTGTGGATACCAGATACAACTTTGTATGTATGCTTAAATGTTTATGCTCAGAAGCCTGTAACTTTCCCTCCCACTACAGAGGTTGAAGTATAGTAATAATGCAAGTGAATAAATATCTAAGTATCTGTGAACACTCTAATTCACTTCCAGGCTGACCTGGTTCTTTGGTAAATAAGTTTTTTCAAGCCATTTCTCAGCTGAGAGTCCAGGCCTTGGAAATACCTTAAACATACAATGTTCTCCTTAAACTTGTTCTTATTGCAAAAATACGTGGAGTGCATGGCATATGTTTCTGGAATCTAGGCAGCCTGTGCTACACAATAATTCAAATGTGAATCCCCTCTCTATTTTTTTTCCCAAAAGATCCAACAACCAAAGAGAAAGCAAAACCCACACTAAAGTAAACACAGTATTTGAAATAAGAAACCCAGCAGAAAATAGACAGCCAGTCTGGAACGCAGCAGAGTATTCCAAAAAGGAGGGAAATCAAGATCTTAAACATCAGAAACTTAATTACTCAAGTACTTCATTAGCATACTTTCATCTTAACTTTGTTAATCATCAAGTAAACTTGGCAGCAAGCTCCCGATACTAAATTGAGGTATGCAATATTACTGTAGCTCATTCAAGGAATAAAATTATCACTAATCTCATCCTTAAATACATATGGCTCCAAACTACCTTGAGTCACATTGTAGCCATCACCATTCTAAAGTCCCACACAATGTAAGAGATTTTGGTGATTAGCGGTGCAGGGAAGTTATGAAACTCAGTATAAATTTAGAACATCAAAATCATCCTTGGTGGATAAGAGGTTCATTGCTCAAACTTTCTTCACACTTCTCAATCTGCTCAGCACCATAACGGAGAGAAAAAAAAATAAATTAAAAAAAAAAGGACAAATCCACAACTTACAGATAAGAATGATGTTTCTCTACCTGAAACAGAAAAATTCAACCCATCTTCTCCCAAACTCTCCCTGCCCCAGCAAGACATCCTGCTTCCTACCTTTCCACACAAATCATGTCTGGCATTTAGAGAACTTGGCAATGTATGTCCCACTTCCAGTCTCACACCACAAACCCAAAACAGATTGCTGTCCTACCTAGCCAGTATTTTACTAGCCCTATTCTGGTACTTCTTGGTCGCTTTTATCTTTCTCATAAAAATGCAGGGGAGGCACATTGTTTAATACACTGAATGTCACAGATATATATGTACAATAACCCCCCCAAATATACTTTTGTTACAGATGTGGAAAATACCGAACATGCGTTCAATCTCTGATCTCTCACCAGAGTCTGAAAAAGCAGACCTTGTTGCTGTATCAGGGGTGGTGCGCAAGGGGAAGAAACTATGATCCAGTAGAGGAACACAAAAAGATTCACTATTCTGACCTCTAAAATGTATCTAATTTTATGCATGTACAGAAAGTATTTTCAGGGTGTATGCAGAAGACTTATCTTTCAAACTACCTTTCTGGATGAGCAAGACTGGACACAATGCATGTGCATACTTCTTCTTCAAAATGCCGAGCTGTTTTTCTGGGAGCAGGCTGGACACCACAGCTGTACAGGAGCCATAGCTGAAAGGTCTCAGTTCACTTTGCAGGAAACGGTTCTTTGTTTCTGCGTTCCCAGAACAAACCTATAATGAACACGTAACACTGAAGTGCAAGGAGTTGCATGTATTGTATGGATGCTCAGTTTCAAGTACAACTCTGACAATGGATACACTCAAACGTTTAGACGGGAGCCAGCTTTCCACCCCTGGGTTTTGATAAGCAATCACTTTGTTATCACTGCATCATCTGGGCTCCCTCCCCCCCGCCCCCAGCCCACAAGAGGAAGAATGCCAGAGCTCCAAGTGAGCAGCGAAATCATGAAGTCAGCCCATGTCTGACAAACACCCATGGCAGCAGTAGGATCACACAGTTTTTCTCACTGTAGGCAAAAAAATGCAATGGCACAGCTCATCACACAACAGTGAAGAGAAGGGATAGTCATCTCCCGTCTAAAAGACTGTCTGTTATTCTGAGCAATGAGAAGTTATCTGTAAATTCAAAAAGTTACATTAGGCATTCTTATTTGCATCATCATTGTCTTTGAAAACAGAAGTCTGGATCTTTTGATTCTTAACTCTGATAAGGCCTTCAGTAAGTAAAAAGACCTTCTCTTTGTGCCTACAGTGTCTATAAATCCCTACAATATGGAAATATTTATAGTACTAAGTTAATATAAATATTAAATCATATCTAAACACATCCTCTATCTAGTGATAACTGTCACAATAATAATAAATCTAGGAATATTTAAACGAACCAAGGTCAGTGAAAAATTACAAAGGTAATTCTCCAAAATCATTAAAGTACCAAAGGGTTTTAAAGTATCTTTTCAGATTTAAACATAAGATAAATTAAATCAAGACTTCTGCTAGACACTTAATATTCAAAAACTTCAGCTCTGTCTTAGAGGGAAAAAAAAAAGTCACATACTTGCTTAAGTGACAGCATCCTTTCTGCACACCTTCCTGTTCCTCAACCTCTTTGTCTCAATCTCCTTTCCTTACTTCATTTGATGCTGCAATTCCAGA